>UELW01000146.1:427500-911728 GCA_900490495.1 Danionella dracula
TTGTGAACACCACTAAATGTGATCAAATCTCCAACTCTATTTTGTAGAATTATAGCCACAAACATTAAAAGAACTTCCTCCATGCTTCACTGTTGCCTGCAGACACTCATTATTGTACCGCTTTTTTAGCCCTTCAATAAACCAACTGCCTTCTGCTGTTGCAAAATATACTTTTAATGTTAAACAAGTGAGAAATAGGCATCTGATTTCCACCAACATTACATCAGCTAGCCGCAGCAGAGACAAGTGAGGAACAAGCAGTGGGGAATGGCAGCAGAAGTAAAGACTGGTGGGGTAATACCTAAAGTCTAGCCCATAGTGTTCTTCATGTGTATTTCCAAGAAATCTTTGTTTTTTTTGTAAATCACATAGGTCAACATTAGCTGAGACTAGTAACAAAACCATATTCGTCTAATTTCAGCTATTTTTTAAATGAGATGAGATTGAAACTCATCAGGTGAACCGGTGATAAAATTCCAGAGAAGTGTCTGGACCCCTCTACTGATTGGTCAAGATGGAGCATCACTGATTAGAGCGATGAGGCCGAAAATATTCTTTTAAGGGTGGGTATTTGAACCTTATAGACTATTTTTAACAGAAATCATTCGTTTTTTTTATCATTAGTGTGTTTTGAGTAATCACATTGACACTGTTCATCAAAAATAATTGCAAACTATTGCATTGATCCAGATAGTATTTACCAATTTAAACAAACAAATTTTCTTGAGAATTCCAAACCAGAAGCTTGTAGCTTTCAAAAGCAAAGAATAACAAAAAAGTGCAAAAAAAGAAGTAAAGAACTAAAACTGATTTGAATGTTATGGCATTCGTTTTCTTTTGACAACTACAGTGCTTCAGTTCAAGGAGGGGAGAATGATGGCTTAGCTTCATACTAATTCCATTGATTCTTTCAGGGACACATCATGACAAGAATATAAAAACAAATTACACAAGCATGAGAACAAAAATGGGAGGACGTCCCCTACACGGTGATACAAGAGGGTCAAATCCTGCATCTTTCCCACATTCAACCTTGAGAATGAGTCGAGTGTTCTTTATTAGTAAACTATAGTATTCAGGGTTTTATATACACTAATTATACACGTTCACCCATTCCATGACAACAAAGATAAGAAGAGTTAAATGTTAAACAATTACCATAACAGAAATGTACTAGCAAAGACATACAGGAGCAATGTTACCATGACAACAACTGAATGACCGACAGACAGGATGTGAGTGTCCACTTCTAGGAAATACCCTCGCCTGTTATGAAATCCTCCTAATAAAAGATATTGAGAGAAAGAAAACACAAGGCTGCAACTTCACCATTTTCTCAGAAGGATCATCCAGCCAAGCATCAAAAACGCCCTTCAGATACTGCTGTTCCTGTGAACTCTACAGAAAACAACTATTTAGCTAAAGACACAAATGAGAAGTGAAGTCAACTGTTTCTTGTTGCCCTGAAATAATACTATGGGGAAAAAAAGATTATTGAAAATTCATATGAAAACATTAATTAGTTGAATAAATAAATAACTCGCCATATTAACTGTAACAGCAAATAGTTAAACAGAAATATTAACTTTTTCCAAAAACAAAACACAACTCACCTTTAAACACTTGATTTTAATTTTAGCTACTTTAATTTTACACAATAACGCCTGAGCAGAGGTGTCACTTCTTGTATCTTCTCAACTCAAGAATTTGCATTTTATATGGGAGCGTCTTACATTATCACTTTGTAGTCAAACAGCACCCTCTATAGGATATGAATGGCACAAATAAAGTCTTAAAAACGAAGGTTTCCATTTTGTCATCTTTAACTTACTGAGTAAATTAATCTGTAATTAAGAGGACAGACTCTTTTAAGTCAATACCCGCCAACCCAATCACTTACAAGATTTTGAGCATTTATGAGTGTTCACAAGCTTTTTCTTTAACTCTGGCACAGCTAAACGTCTCTTTTCAAAACGTATGAAAGTTTACTCAAGTTCTGGCAACCCTAATCATGACTTAAGTTTTTGAGCATTCATGGACATTTTCTATGGCAACCGTAACCACAATTTTTAGATTTTTTATTATTATTTTAGCATTTTTTTTTTGAGTCTTCCATTTACGTTCATCTTTAAATTGTAGACTCATTTCCTCTATGTTAGACGACAGACTCTTTTAGGTTTAGGATTAGGAGACATTAAAATACTACCGTAACCTTTTTACAATGAAAACAAAAATCAAATATCCACTCAAATGAAAGCTAATCCACAGTCAAACATTTAATTTGCTTTTTATGAAATTTTAAATTTCATTCACACTTACCTATAAGCTTCATAGCTATATAAATAACAAAGAAAAACCCCATTTAACACACGATAATAACTTCACAAGTCTGATGTAATATAAAATAGTATAAACTATAAAATATACACCATACAAAACTGTGCATAGATATGATTTATTTCATGCTCTGACCATGATAACTCATGTTTACAAAGCTAAAAAAAAAGGAGATCCTAGTTTAAAAAAGTACATATATTTAGCACAAATTAAATGATCATCCATCTGCTTCTAGTCAATTTGTTTGATCTACTGCCTGGATTAAACAAAGACATGGAACACTCCTTTCAATCCATATAGTCTTTGATCAAGAGAACAAAAAAAATTGAACACTTTGTACTCAACAGCAAGACCCAGAGGACAAAGCTGTCAAAAACAGTACAAATACATAATTACAAACTATGTGCTTTGGCTTCCTTCATAGTTCAATGCATACAGAACATTTCACAAAGCCCTGAGGGAGGAACAGTAATTTTTCAAACACAATAATTGAATAAACATATCTTACAATTATCACCTGGAATGAATTTTACAGTCAACTCCTAAAGATATTCAACATTCTTGCATAGTAACTGTTCATTAGTCACAATCACATATTGTGTTAGTTTTTATAAAACAGCAAGATGTCTGCATGTCTGCAACATGTTAATAATGTCACTAAATATATTATTTTAAGGTATACAGTGAAACCCCTGATGCTATATAAGTTAAATAAACCCTTAATCTACTAAAACGCACACTTTAGTGTAATACTTGGCATACAGAAGTAGGCTAAAGCTACAACAGTGCAGACTCTTTTCAGTAGCATGATTGAAATTAGAATATACTAGAAAACGCTTACTTTCTGTCATCATTCAAAGGCTTCACGGTTACCAAAGTATTTATGCAGCGCAGCTTTGTCAGCAGCACACAAGTCTACTGAATAAAAACAAGAGAAAATCACTTGTTTTTTTGCTAAAATAGTTCATACTGAACATAAACTATGAATAGAAAACATACAAGAATTTAAACTAAACCAGATATGGAAGCTGATGAAATCGGAAGTGATTATGGAGGACACTGAAACAGGCTGAGTGATGGAGAGCACATGATCTGCGGGCCCTCGGAGTCTTCTGGTTCAGCCTAACTATAACCCTTCACCCCATCAACATTATCCTTTTCGATCTTTACAGCTTTATTGTCTGCCTAAATCTGGTTCTAGAGTGTTGTCAAACCACCACCATCATCATCATCATCAACTCTACTTGCAAAGTCTTTAGTTTTTGAAATCTGCAATGTTTTTTAAAGGCATTAGAAGAAAATTAGTGTGGCCAGATTAAAATCCATCACAAACCAACACCAGTTCACAATAATTATCCATCAGTTAAACTAATTACTGTTAAGAAAGTGAAAAAGATGGTCACTTCAATAATAGTAATTGTCATGAGGCTGATTACTGAATATGTTGCACGTGTTTTGTAAGTAAACGTTCCCTGTTTTGTTGACTAAGGAGTCAAAATTTATTTTCACTACTTGGTCTTTCTTTCTGAAAGCAACCATCAATTGTCGTCCCTTATAATATCTGCTCTGAAAAAATCTATGTTTAATTTTCTTCAGGTCTTACATCATGGTACAATTACACAGAAGATTCAAGGTTCAAAATATTATATTATATTTCTCTGGGACTATGATGCTAATGGTAAGCTGCGCTAAGCTATGCTATCAGGTCAAATTTTGCATATGGACTAAATAACTATTGTAAAAAAAAGTGCATTTAGTATTATTTTAATATGAAATAACAGAGTTTCTGCAAGTTTCAAACCCCTATTTTTCACTGCATCCAAGTAATGATTTTTATAGTGTGGACAGAGTACAGTCTGGCTAGTCTTGGAAAGCATCATCAAAAGTGGTATGTTCATCTTATTCATTTTTGAAGTGTTTTTGCTGGTTTCAGACAAATATTTTTGTTGCCCTACCATTCGGTGCATCCCTACTCCAAATCTATCCAATAAATAAAGATATATCTTTGCTTGATAATAATATTTTTCTCAAAACCATTTCATCATGGCCTAGATACGCAGAAAGCTCATCTCCTTTTTCCTCTAGTCATTTTTGATGAGTGTCAAAGAAAAAAAGTACCTGAGAAAGTGAGCAAACACAACAGACCAAAGAAAGAGAAGCCCTAAACAGAAGAGAAGCCCAAAGCCCAGCAAAAACTTACATTCAGTTTCATCCTAACCAATTGTCCCAGTTGGGTTTTACCAGTACTAGCCTCTGAAATCAGAACAATACATCAACAGTTAAGCATAGTGAATCAGCCAAAAAGGACCTGGTAACATACTAAGTGAATACTGGATTAAGTCTACTTTAATTCTATAGTTCCACTTGGTTCAACTAAGACGTTTTTCTTCAAGTGTCTCTCACTGTTGTCAATTCATCCCTGTAGATTCAGGAAGGAACTTAGATTGCATTTAGCATTATTAAAAAACTAGAAAAAATCTTTGGAGACAGCTTTGATAAATTCAGCAGCACAGTGATGTGTCTTCTTAAAGGTAAGTATTTTAAAGAATACTATATAGTATATAGGCCATATATAAACCCTTTCAGTAGAACTTGTCATCAATGCGGAAATGCGGACGACTTACATCATCTGGGTTTAAGAAAACCGAAATAGACTTTCCAGGGTTTTCGGTTACCAGCTGTTGTAGCTTCTGAGCTAGGCGGTCATCCTGAGGAGAACCTGGACTGTATTCCTGACTCAGAGATGATAACCCATGACCGTTGCCTGCTGCTCCTGCAGCCTCTCGTTTAAGCTGACATGCTTGCTGTGCTTGCTCCAAGGCAGCTCTTAAGTGTTCCGAGGGGTCAGATCGCAAATGTGCAAGTTTCCGTGCAACCAACAGCGCAGCACTGTCGGTGAGGTGTTCTAACATGTTGCACTGAGGGAGGAAGTAATTTGGGCAATTTTTACCCAGAATACAGTGAGCCAAATCATCAAGGAGACCAAGGAAAAGCCGTGCAGGGGTCTCATGATCTGGACAGCTAAGATATGCATAAGGCAAGCGATCGCATGCCCAAAACATCAAGGTACGCAGGTGGTAGAGGCTGAGGCCAGTTCGAGGGCGGGCTAAAAGTCTCGACAACACAGCTTTTGCTGCTTGAAATGCTTGTGCCATTGGGTAAGGCACACACTTTTTTAGCTGAACCTCACTTCGGGAGAAAGCAAGTCTCCACTCGCGGCCAGGTCTGGTTGAGGGGCTGCGAGATGGAGAACAAAATGGCAGCAAATAGAATCCGCTGATTGCCTCTTCCTCTGATAATTTCCCATCCCAGAAATGGTTTGTTGTAAGCCAGCCTTGTGCAATAGCCGGCCAGCCCCGAAACGACACAACAGGAAGCAAGTCGTAGAGAATACGACTAGTTCCTGCAGTGAGAATCAGAGTTGTAAGAGGACCGTTGCGTTCCACCCGATCGGGAATAGGAATCCCTCTTTGAGGATTCCGTCGCAACTCTTCCACTGCTGTCCCAACCACACCCCAAAACCAATCTGCGACTAACATTGGAGAGAAGTAGCATCCATCTAAAGACTGAGAAGACTGCAGAGATGGAATCGAGCCTACTAACACTCCAGCTTCTTCTTCATCATCTTTTTCTTTATTCTCATCTTGACAACAGATACGCCAACGTGCCAACATTGTAGGGTCACAGAGACGCAGGCTCAGCCATGAATGGCAAGGGGGGGAATGGCGCATGTCAAGTGTCACGGGCTGATTGCGGTCATGAAGTTTAAGAGCAGGGACCAACAGAGTAAAGTCCAGATCAAAGTCAACACCTTTGGCGTAGTCACCAAGGTCCTCAGGATTAAGGTCAAGAACACCTTCCCTGGCCCCACCAGACAGCAAAAGATATTCATTGGCAACTGGCAGTCGCTTGTCAACTTTCTGCACCAGGCCTGTGAAAATGAAAAACATAAAAGGTAAATTTATGACTTGACTTGACAAAAGGAAGGGCGAGTTGAACAATAACAGGCAGGAATGAGACGAACTTTTGGAACCTTTAACCTTTGGAAATGTAAGGTTAAATTCCTTTGAAGGCCCTATATTATACCTCTTTTAAATAATTTATAATAAATATTTGACCCCTCTAGACTATCACCGAACCCTTAATAACCTTCAAAAGACAGCATTTATCTTAAACTATGCCTTTGAATCACATCAAATGTTTATGCTCCACCAAATGAGCAGTGTACCATTGTTCTTCCTGCTGCCGCGTTCCTGTCACGCCCCCTGCTGGGATTTTCTTGTTTGTGCACAGAAAATGCACCCATTTCCAACTTATATATTTATCTTTCGGTAAGCCAAAATAAACTTTTGACCCAGGATATCCAATAAAAAACTAAATTTAATTTCATTGTTTGTTCTACGTGGTTCTACTACAGTTACACTTCTGGGTCAGTCGGCTTATATGTTCTGCGTCGCTAAGCATGATTCGTTAGTAGGAGGTGCAACAGCCACTGGACATAGCTATGGTCATCAAGCCGCTTTGAGTTCCCAGAAAATAAAGCATTACACAAACATGCATTAGCCAATACAAATATGACTTGAGGCATATTTTTGATGAGGGAAGAATACTAAAACATGCAAGGAATGTCTTAAAAGTCGAGTTTACATTATACGGCACCTTTAAAGAAGAATAGAACAAAAGAAGGCTTTAAATATTTTGTTTTTTCTTCAATTAAGCTACATTCACACTGCAGCCCAAAATAACACAAATCCTAATTATTTTCTCCATATGTGACCTGTATTGTATATTTTCATGACAGTCTAAACAGCTCGATTCCATTTTTTAAACAATGTTGGTCGCATGTCTCCCTTTTTTTATCTGTTTGATTAAGAATTGCTCACAAACATTTCTCTAAAATATTAAAGAAAATTCCCTTCATCAGCTTCATGTGGTTTGTATCTTCCATGAACAATGAGTATTTCCTACAAAGCTATTACATGGAAAAATGTGGAGGTAACAATAAGTGGTAAGCATGTGATTTGACATGAAATGGTTTGAGCAGAAAAAACAAGCAGAGTTCTAGCAAACAAAGAAACACAGCAGAGAAGAGAAATACCCTACGGCAAAAATACAATATAACAAATCAAATCAAAGAAAAAAAAAAGGAAAATTGATAAAACTGACGTTTGATAGGGTTATAAGATGTCTCAATGCTGTTTTCATGGAACAACACAACTCTGTAAATGTGTTTCACTCACTTAAGGCATTAAAACGTGGGTAAAGAACATGGGAAAATTCTTTATGAGAATGAGAGCCATCTACTGGAAGAACTTGTTGTCTTACTTCCATAATACCAAGATAATAAAGTTTTGCTTTATTATCAAACGCCTTATCCAATTAAGTAATAAATAAGTTTATCATACATCTATTCTATTAAGAAAATTAATAAATACTAAGAAAGCTAAACACTACTTTTTATATTGAATAAGAACAGTTCACATGTAAAAAAAAACAAAAAAAAAAAAACAGGTTGTATACATTCAATTAGATGTTTTAGCAAGTAAACTTTGTGGGTTTCCCATAGCATTCCCTCGCCGATAAATAAGCAAACGAATTGAAACAGTTTAAAACTTTTTTTTCCTCCTGAGCTACCAGATAAAAACTTGGAGACACTTTGAAATGTATTTACTTCATACTACATCAGGAAAATGACTCTCCAAAAAATATCTGACAACTGGCATTAAAATGGGTATAAATGGGACTAAATTAGAATGAGAAAATCTACTAGACAAAGACTTTTCTATTATAACTATTCTTAAACCAAATAAGTCAATTAGTTGACTTCATATACTTTTTTTGTCATATTTAAGTTGCATGGTATCAAAGTAATTACGAATAAACATTTTTTCCAAAGTATTTAAAAAAAAAAAAAAAAAAAAAAGGCATTAAACATTAAGAATATCCAACAAATTAAATATACTCGTTTTTTCAGTCACTTTAGTCTAACAGCTACAGTTTAATAATTGCAGTTCATTCAACAAATAATTTGGTTCTGTCTGTGCTAATCACACAGCTGTTAACAGTGTTGGCTACAACATATTGCAAAAGTAACACATTGCAGTAACTTTTTACTTTTTGCAGTAACCCACTAGTAATGCGTCCATTACAATGCAGTTTTTTTTGGCAAAAAATGTAAAAAAGGATGATAAAATGAAAATTCAAAATAAAATGTTGAGTTATTTTCTGTTCATGCCTAATCACGATCAGCATGGATGGCAGCCAGAAATATTCTCAAGATGGTGTTACGTAGGTAGGTAGGTAGGTGAGTAGGTGGGTGGGTATAGGTAGGTAATGGATCAACATATAAATACAGTGACACAGAAACAACACAACAAATTTAAATAACATAGAAAACCAGACAAAAATAAAGCAGGCTACACATTATAAATCTAATAAGTAATAAAACAATGAAAACAGAATAAAAAAAATGTAAAACAATAACCCTTAGGAGGAGGTAGCGGAGGAGAAAGGATGGTAGTGGAAGAGAGTCATGACCATAAAAACACGCTTTGCCAAGAAAGCAACATAAAAATATTCACAAATTTAGGAGACCAACTCGAAACGGAGCTGTGAGTGAAGAGAGGGAGGTGTCATGAGTATGATCTGACCAATAGGAGAGCAGAATGCTACGCAAAAACACACCGCATCAGGGCTGGAACTGACCAATAGGAGAGCAGAACTGCTGATGGCGAGTTGAACGAAGTCATGTAATGCCCAGCAAATTTCAAATGTCTAAGATGTACGTGTATGTATTTCTCTCAATGCACGCTTTGGGCATCTAGACATTTTTTTCTTATCATGGAACAAAACATTCTTCAAGAGGCCTTTCATATCTTGGAAATTTCATAACGTGAGACATTCGTATCTCGATGTACGGCTGTATTGTGTTTGAAATATTGACTCTTGGACCACATAATATTCTGTGTGACATTCTTTTTGATTAACACATTTCTTTCCTAATATAAACTATGATTTATTACAAGAACACCACTACAGTCTACAGTCACTGTACTACTACAGACATTATGCTACACCATTTCCCATTTATTAATGAAAACTGTAAAATTTAAGTAACTTAATAGTAATTTAGAGCAGAGTAACTCTTTTCAAGTAACATTTGAGTAATACTGCGGTGAAAGTGATTGCTTTAAAATGATACTAAGTAGTATGCAATATATTATAGTTTGTAAAGTAACTTACAAGACACTGGTTGTCCAACAGTTATTTTAGCTTTGCTGTAGGACTACCATGTATTTTTGCACATGAAAGTCTTACCTAGCATGTTGAAGATGAAGTCTTTGGCCATGTGGACCTCCAGTGCGGTCTGGTCTCCAAACTCCTCCTGCTCCAGCTGAACAAGCTCATGAACCTGTGCAGACAGCTGCTCCATCGCTGTGCCTGAGCGGAAGTCCACTTCAGAGGCGCGCTTCACTGGTGCACGAGGGGCCACTGCGCTCATCAGCGTCTCCATTGAGCTGCACGAAGTCAGAGAAAACATGACATCATAAACTGTTGGAGTAACTATGCTTTACACCTTTTCAGCACAGCTTGGTCGTTGATTCCTTGAGATATTAAAATATTAAATATGGAAATTGGTTTTAAGTTTAAATAGCAAATTCTTTACCAATTTTAAGTTGTTAAAGTGTTTTTACAAGAGTTTAAGATCGTGTTTAAATCCTCACTATAAACCCATAAAAATTGAGCTTACGCAAAGAAATGGATATAATTAGTTACATTACATATAATAAGGTTTTTCATTTTAAATATAGTTTTTTGGTTGTTAATTTTATTTAAAACAACTGATTTGTGTAAGGACAGACATGCCCAGTTGATTTAGATTCACAGCAACTGACTTAAATTGTTTAAAGTAAACAACTTCAATTATTAAGTCACCTAAGTCATAAATTGCTATACTGCACAACTTAAAACAGAAACGTTGCTCAGCTTACTTGAAAAATGCTTCACAAATTCATAAATATCAAAAACGTTCTAACTACTCAACAATGCTAATTAATATATGTTTATTGTAACATTTTAAGAAATCAATTCGATTAATTGGTTACAACATTAATCGAATTTCTTCGTTTCCTTTGAAATCTTTCTTACATTTTTCAAATCAGTGTGAAAGTGTGACCTGAATGTGAGATTTTGAAACATGTATGACTCTTACTCAATTACACTAAAGAAGTGTCTCAAGTGTTGTTCCAATTTCAACTACTTCAAGCATGATGTAAAAAAGCAAAATTAGGTAGCATAACATCTCTTAGCCACTAATTGGCCTTTTGAAAATGGGATTAAATCTAATGACTCGCCGAGTTAAACACGGCTTGGTTAATCAGCTGTAACGGAATGTAGGTCAGTGGGGAGATTAATAAGCTAGTAATTAGCCAGCTAATGTTTACTAAATACATTTGAGTTTTCTCTTCTTTAACACAGCTTAATCATTAAAATTTGACGTGTAAACAAAATTCCCATGATGCAGTACGTGTCCGCAAGTCCCATAAATATTGTCTTGAGTGAATAACGTTCCTCCACTAATGCGTGGAGATACGCTTTACAGAGGCGACTAGCAGGTGTGGAGCGAGCTAACGGGCTAACAAGCGAAACAACTGAAGATTCAGCGAGGACATTTGTCCAGAGAAGTTGACACACACACCCTGTTCTCTCCGGTCTCTGTGCTCGCTGTCTGCCTTTACACCCCGGACTGTTGGGTCTTTCTTTGGTGAAACAGAAATGCAGCTCCACCAGTCATCTCCAACAGGTCCCCTGCGCTCACCTTCCCGGGTTCCCACTGGAAACACTGCTCCCGGAAATCACGGACCTCCCACGGGAATCTTGGGAACAGTAGTACAATCGCGTGCTGTGTGAGCACATCCTCACAGGGAAAGAACTTTGTTTAAAAATAGAGCATGTATGAAATACGTTACACAGTGACTTGTTTTAAAATGTTAACTCTGTGTTTTGTTAGTGCATCTACATTTAAAATATGGGAATTTAGAAACAACAACTTGGGTAATAAAGTCAGTCAACAATCTAACATTTGTAAGAGAGGACAAATTAACACTTCAGGCTGGAGGTTGTACAGTTTATGATTAATGTTATTGTTGTTGTTGCTATCTGTGCAAGATTTTTCCCACAAGGTTTTTTGTATAAACAGAAAGGTCCAGAATGAATGAAATAAACACACCATTAATTAAGTGTCCCATTAATTAAATATAAAACAGTTGTTGTTTGTTATTTGAGACATGTCAGCAGATCAGGCTATAGTATAAAAATTAAAATACTGAAACTTTTTAAATTTAATATAATTTAAAGACATTTGAGTATAAAAGTCCATTCGAATGTGGAAAAGTGCATTATAATTAAAAATTATATATTCGGTGGATTGCAGGTGCCCACAATACAGACATGATGAAGGATTATTATATAAGAAAGAAAAAGAGAGAGACAGACAGCCAAACAAAGAGAGATAGAGAGACAGACAGACAGAAAGAACATCTCAAAGTATTGACATGTTTGGCTCTTTGCAAGTTTATTTGTAAGCTGCAAAACAGATTTGATGTGTACAAATCAAAGAAAATGTGACTGATATTTTTCAAAAAAGATATTTCATATCCCTTAATTTTTCAAGTAATTTGTACCAAATTTTTCTGTCAAAATAACATGTCTTTTACTATCTTAGATCCAGAAAAAGTTTTTATAAACAGTGTATAAATCAAACTTCCAAACAGGACTTTTTAATATTTTTAAGTCTTAATTTTACCAAAATTGTTTGATTAATTTTTTGACCATATGAACACCCCACAACACAAGGCTCCATTGCTTATTTTGCTCCTAATGCCAAGTTCAGGCCATTAAAAATTTCTATTGACTTTTTGCAAAACCAGAAGTTAAAGCCTTCACGGTGCGATTGTGGATTCCAGTTTCATTCACAATGAAAGTTGAGGTGAATTTAATTTTGATCTGCTTTGAAATTGTCTTGTTGCCGGGGTCTTCGTTGGTAATCGAGACTCACAAAAGCTAGTCTGACCGGCAGATAAGAGCAGCAAAAAAAAATGTATATGTTTGTTTAACGTTCGCTAATTTGCAGAAATTGCCAAGTTCAAATGAACCAGTGTCAAAAATATGTTTAACCCTATGAAAGAACTGACCTCACACCACTGCTGGCACAGTCAAAATCTGAAATTTCAATTAGCATTGCAGATGCAAGCTAGGAGAAAAACAAAACATCAGATGGCATTCAGAGGCAGACGTCAAGGCATTCAAAACTCAATCTTATGAGGGCACTTATGACAATACTTATGACAATGCACACAATGCCCCACAATAACACTCCTTAACAAAAGCAAGCTAGCTTAACAACATACCGCCATGACTTCAGATACTGGTTCGAACCCAGAGAGAGAGATCAAGCGCATGTGAGAATTTCATGACTGAATGAGCACAGTGCCCCTGCGATGCATTGGCTGCTTGAAACATTGATTTTATAGGCCATGCAGAGGCAGGCAGGGGAGACTCAACATGACCTTGTGAAGATGGGGTGATACGGCTTTTTGGATTTTAACAAGGAGAGGCTGATCTGACTTCAATAATGAAGGCCTTCTGGGATTCGAAATGCTGTCAAAGTGTCAGGGGAAGAAGAAACGCAGTTAAAATTTAAAGGCAATGAGTAGGTTGTGCATACAAAACGGAGCAAGGCACTGTTTAAATTGTAGAAGAATGACTTTGTTTCTGGAAAGAGAATATTTGTTCTTCTTCAATCAAGGCAGCGAAGAGGAAGCTAAAGTGGTTTGATTGCTTTGCCCTGATTTGCAAGGCTCCGCTAATGGCTCGAGTTAATGAGGGTTTTACAAGTGGTTTGATCACATTATTGGGACGTGCAGCATCAATGGATTCCTCTCGTCTGAATCTAGTTGGCCTGTGAAGCTGTCCTTGCAAATTGACCTGATGATTCATAAAGCAATTTTTCAAGGTCTTCCAGACAGACGTGTGCTGATGGTCATGAGGCCTGGAATTAAAACCTCATTGGATTTCAATTTCCACCGCAATAAAAATGAGTTTAGAACAGTGAAGAGTTAGGTCGTGGATAATGAGCTGCATACTCGAAGGATTAAAACCTGAACGCTAGTGACACAGAAGGTCAAACCAGCAGGGTACATCTGTGCAAACACTCTCAAGACAAAAAGAGGGAAGATTTTTTTTTATTTCCATGCTGTAAAAGAAGACGTCTGCAACAGTACAAAAGAAACATATTAGGTTTAGTTCCTGGGGCCTTATCACCCCTCTCCAGAAGTGACTAGAATTAGTTTAGATAGCTCGGAAATTCTCCACCCTTCTCTTCTCCTGACCTCCAAAACCCTCATGTCAAGTGCCAAACAAGAAGATATTTGACAATCTTCAATTAAAGGACAAGTGTTCACCAAAAGGAGTTCAAAGAGCAATAGCAGCCCAGCCAACGATGAGTAAAGAGCCTCCGATAGGAGCCAGCTTGCTCAGACTAGGATCATTGGTTAAGGCCTGGTGATAGAGGGGACCACAGAAGCAGCCCATGCCAGCCAAGAGCAGTGAACCCGCCTTCAGAGAGAGGGAAAAGAGAGAAATAGTTAAAAATTCTTCATTGGAAAATGCCAAAATACAGTATAAACAATAATAAATCTGTACATAATATAGTAGATGAGAGAAAAATTATTAGAATTCATTATTAAATAACAGAGACAGAGGATAAAAAAAAAAAAAATATATATATATATATATATATATATATATATATATATATATATATATATATATATATATATAGTTTTTTTACTTTTTGGAACACTAAGAAAAATTCCCCAGGAATTTATTCACAACTGCAGGTCATATAGATAGGTTGAATTCCCCTTTTAACCACAGACCTGGTTTTTAATCGGTTTGAATGGCTCATAAAATGTTATTTATGATATTATTGTTATTTGTAATCCTTTGATCCTAATTTTTATTCAAGATCCCTTGAGTAGATTAAAAAATATTTCTTAGAATCATTTTACATTTTCTTAAAAAATAAAGCAACAAAAGATTTACCTTCGCAAGATATTAGAGGAAAGTGTTCTTTAATCATGAGAACTTACTAAAACCTAATAAAGACAATCTCATGTTTACCAGAGCAGGTTTCCTACAGCGAGAGGCTCCTAACAATGCCAGACTGTGATAGAAGTGGTACTTGTTAGCTGTATCGAACAACTAAAGAAAGAAAAGAACAGGCATTAAATAAGTAGGGCATCTAGTCTTCAATAAATTAATTTGTCACCAATTAAAAAAAAAAAATCTATTAGCGGTTAAGAACATAAACGGCGAATGAGTATTTGTTCCATATTAAACAATATAGTATTTGGTCCTTTTAAAAAATAATAACTAAATTCAAACTTACAATTCCTTGTATTGCAAGGTATTATTACACCATAATTAATTATTATTTCGTTAATTGAATACTACTTAATAAAATTCAAGTTGATGAATAATACATGATTCACCAGACATTAGAAACAAACATTTGCAAACACATTAGAAATAGTATTGAGCTTATAACATATATTTAACTGAGGTAGCCTAAGAAAAAAACTCTAGAAAAAAAATAAATCTAATAAACAATCTATTTCACACGATGTATTATTCCACATTGTCAAAAAGTAATAAATAAATAACAATTCTCTACTCACCTCTCTCTGGTAATCGCTGGCTTCACTATGACGGAAACCTGCGAAAAAGCAGAATTATTTGCGCAAAATTAACTTTACTCGTCGCGCTCAGTGACGTGACATAACGTTAGGTCAAGAGCATAACGTTTTTTAGGTTGGTGGTCGTCCTTACCAACACAAACAGTAAAAGAGACAATTTACCGTGAGCTCCATATGCACCCGCTGAAACAGCGAGAGCCCCGGAGAGCCCCGCTAACCTGAGGACCACCGACGCACTGGTCATGACTCCAGAACCACGCTCCTGCTGCTGAAGCGACGTCTGACTCTGAGCTCACGATAGGAATCTGGTGTCATTGTGGCTCAACCAGGAAAAACAACCTCTATGAACTGTAGAGGTTGAGCCAAGATGGCGCCTGAAGATTTGCGTCACGTGATTGTTCTGAATCAGCCACATATAAGACGTTCGTTTGTAGCGTACACGTGTTTATATCTATATATATGTTATATATATGTTTGGTGTTTTAGTTACAAATAGTGTTTTATCAGAATTTGTGTTTTAATCGCAGAATTATTACTTCGTCTCTGTCAACACCAACATCTGCTAAGATGTTATTTGTGTCATTATGAATTTAATCTTCGAACTCTTTCTTTGAAATTAATTACTAATACAACCTTAAGTGTAGTTCTGAGATTTAACCAGTACAAAAAAAATATATACGTTTGTTTGAATGATGATTTTGAAATGGTTTATGAATTCAGTAAAGAAAAAAAGTAAAAAAAAAAGTAAAACTTCAGATAAAGCTAGTGTTAATAACTGCTTGAACAATTGTTTTAAGCAAAAGTGGGAGTATCTAATTTAAATATCTGCTTGATGGGCTTTGAGTAACCACTGAGAGGCGCTGTTTTACTTTGATAATATTAAACATCAAGGTTTCCTGATTCTGTACATCTGTTTGTGAAAATTACATCTAAAAAACACATCTCTGTTCCCAGCTATACATGGAATAACCCTCCTTTGATGTATACCCACTAGGCTTTCATAAATATCACATATTTTATGACCATAAAAAAGTGGTTAAATTAAAAACATCAGAAGATTTGGATTATTTTCTTTTTATCTTAAATTAAAGATGCAAGCTTCAACAGATCAAAAAATGCTTGCCTGGTTGATGCGACTTGACCTGGGGAATGAAAGTGAGAGAGTTGGGATTGCACACTTCTTTGTGAACCTCACATAAACATTAAACATGTACATAGGTTTCTGCTTAATTGAATGCTTTAAAAATTAGGAAGAGTATGCCTCACGTTTGCGTTGATGGTCGTGTAGAGATGCCTGCACACTTCTGCTATTCTTTTGTTTAGCTAGTGTGCTGTCATGTACAGTTACTTAACAGGCTGCAAAAGTTAGTGTGTGGGAGCGAGCAGACTGCAGGCAGAGACTTCACCTGACAGCCTGCAGCATCCAAAATGCTTTGTATTTTCTTTTTTTTTCACTGTAGCACTGTTTAGCCGGTAACCTTAGCCAACATGACAAGCAGAAGAGCACGAGCATGAGATTCGGGTGCTAAATCATTTGATGCACCATGGCTGTCCCTGGCAAGGCATTCCACAGCTTTAGTAAAACTCGTTTTCATTGATCCAAACCTTCTGCATGTGTGGTTGCTAGCTTTTATCTGAATCCTCACCACAAAATACATCTTTTAGATCACAAACTCTGCGCTCGTTCTTCTGAATAAAAGCCACAGTGGTTTTGTATTTTAAGTTGTTTTATTGACCGCACATATTAAAGATGCAGTATGTAATTTTGTGGAATAATTACAATAACATGAAATCAAAATGTTTTGCAGCTTGAATCCCGTCTAAAGAGTTTCTGCTAAAGGTTTTCTATGTGTGAAAGCTTAAAGAGGAAAAATCACGGAGTTAAATTAACTCTGCTACTGTAGACCTATACAAGCTCTGCCTGGTGTTAAATCTAACACTATGGGAGGTTAATTAAAACGTGAATCAATGTATTTAACTCAACAGAAATCTTGCCTTGAATATTTAAATGTGGGTTGAAAAATGTATTCAAGCAGCGCTACGTTAACGCTGACTGCTGTGTTATATCAACTCCCATAGAGTTACATTTAACCCCAGGGAAGTGTTAATATATGTCCACACCAGTAAATGTTCATTTAACACAGTGACTTTTGCTGTGCACACAATGATAATGTAGCATGTAAACAGAAAAAATACAGTATGTAAAAATAATAATGGATAATTAGTCCATCCATGCATTATCTTGTCGGCTTTCTTCCCTTTCGGGTCAACACAGCGGAATGAACCAGTAACTCTTCCAGCCGCAGGATTAATAATATCAATATTAATAATAATAATACATTACAAATAATAACGTTAACTTGAGAATTATTTCACAGCTGACCTTTTTGCATGTGATTATGGCTGTAACAGTGGCATTTCAGTGAACAATGAGCACGATTAACGACTTATAAAGGTAATTTTATCATTAATTGTACAACACCACTTACGTACTGCACAATTAAAACACGTAGCTCCTCATCCTCAAAGACAAGTACAGTTGATATAAATAGCAAATCAAATAGGATGCTGCCAGACATGGATTCTTGAGATATGTTAAAATAAACGTATAAACTTTGAAAGGTAACTATCAACCGATTTAGGTCAGAACTGACTCTTGTCTTGCACAGAGTTGCATGCTCTGAACTTCGGATCATTTATAAAGTGACATTTATTCAAAAATTTAAGATTCATTTGAGATCACGTGCCATCTGTGCGGCACCTCTGCATGGGTGTCTCTCTAATATTGTCACTTTTAGAAGAGTCTCCATTCATGTTTTTATTAAGATGTAACCAGTTCTTTCACCACGGTTACTTCCAAATGTATCATTTATAAATGAGATGTATTTTTAAAGTTCATGAAAAGCTTCATAGATAAATTCTATTGTTTTAAATACTAAATCATGTAGGATGCTGTCACTCATGGATATGATCAGATGAATACATTTTGTGAACTTTGAAAGGTAACCGATTTAAGTCCCTCGGGCTGGATTATTGTCTTGCCCACGACTGCTGGGCTGAAATGAGCTCATTTCACCCCCGACCTTTACTCAGTCATTAAACTGAACTGAACTCCACAACACTCTTCTTATTTGAACAGAATTATGCAGTGAAGGCTAAGTCTATTACTTCCATAGAAGATTGGATTCAATTCTTGTGATGTACTGCCAACTGGTCTAAGATCTGTGCTTTATTTGTTATGTTTTTATTTCTTTACATTTTCTTCATGACTTAAATGTTAACTTAAATGTAATGATTATTAATCAAAATACATTTCTCAATTTGTATACAATATTTGAGCCTAAAGATTTCTGTTGAAGCTTTTAAAACATTTAAGTTTGAACTAATAACGTAAAAAAACTATAATATTCAAAACCAAGTGTTCTTTTTCATGTTATGCAAGTTTCCAAGCTTCCATTCATTCACGGTTTTTATGAAATGAATGATATTTATGAATCCCAAGGTTTTATTTATGAAAAAGGCTGTTTGCTTTCTTTAGTATAAGAATGTATACGTTTCATTTGTATTTTCATTTTTAATTTATATGTATAAGGTTCATTTTTGTTTTCTTTTTTAATAAATATGTTTAAGGTTCATTTTGTTTAATTGTTTTATACACCTATATAAGGTTAATTTTAAACCTTAAAAAGAACAAAAATAAAAAAAATGTAATCTTAACAAATATATTTTAAAACACAATTTTACAGTTTTTTTTCCATATATGTTGGTAAAACTCAAACAAAAAAAGTTAAACATTCATCTTCATGTCGGCTTTATTCCCTTTCGGGGTCGCCACAGCGGAATAAACCGCCAACTCTCTGGCATTTGTTTTACGCAGCGGATGCCCTTCGCAGCAGCAACCCATCGCTGGGAAACATTCACACACACATTCACACTATGGGCAATCGTTCTTACTCATTTCACTTATACCGCATGTCTTTGGACTTGTGGGGAAACCGGAGCACCCGGAGAAAACCCACACGATCACGGGGAGAACATGCAAACTCCACACAGAAATGCCACCTGCCCCAGCCGAGCCTAGAACCAGCGACCTTCTTGCTGTGAGACGACCGTGCTACCCACTGCGCCACCGTGATGCCCAAAAGTTAAACATGTTAGTTTTATTGTATGTGTTTTCCAAAAACATATTTTATTGAATTGTACATTGTATAATGATTCATATTATATTCTAGTGTAGTGTTTTCTAGAGTAGAGTATTCTATTGTAGCGTATTCATGAATTAATATCTTCCAGAGAGCTGACAGTTTTCTCTCCAATTCAGAGCTTCAATAATAGATTAAAACTCCTGCTCTCTCTCGCTCACTGTTTTTGTGCATTTGCAGCAAGCGTCTAGATGCTACTTCTCGGCATGGTGCTATATTATACAGAGCACTTGCAGAGTTCGGGAGACAAACCAGACTTCCAGATTCAGCAGGTTGAGGCAGAGCGCTTCATGAGTTCTGCAGCAGATTCAACATGATGTCAGTGGACAGTTATACAACACACGGAGAAGGATTAAGCTTTTTCGGTAAATTCCAATGGAAGGCCTGAGGAGGCATTGTAAGTTATCATCCTCCTTTTTCCACAAGTTAAGGAGAGAACTGTGAGAGATAGAGATGAAATCTCTGAGCAGAAGAGACCTGGTGTTGATAGAATCTTTGCTGAAGAAATGAATATTAATGGTACAGGTCAGTGGGACAAATTTGACCAAAAAAGCCCAAGTTTGGACACCACAGAGTTTGAGCTCATATGTCACATTTGGTCTCGCTATTGTGCCGTCAGTTTCACATGTTTTTTTCTGCACATGAGTTGAATCAATATCCCCCAAAGGACTTTTGTGATATGTATAAGGATATTAGTTACAAAACAAGATGATCTAAATGAGCACCAGAGGAGCAAGTTTGTGAGATATTTTCTTTTATAAAGGCTGCATTTCTGAACATATTAGAGCAGACTGCTTTATGAATTAGGAGCATTATCATAGTGGTCATGATTTTTGACAGATCAACTATATTCAACATGTCATGACCCTGCTTCCCTCCAAAGTTAAACTTTTACCCTTGCTATCCTAATAGCGTTAGCATTCTTTAATTAACATTGCTGTGATTAAAAGCATCTGTGTATAATAGGTCGACTTTGGAAGGCGCCTTGATGATGCCAGAGGTCAGAATGGATTAGAAGCGTTTGAGCTGATAAAAAAGTGACGGTAAGTCAAACAGCCCCTCGTTACAACCCAGGTATGCAGAAAAGCATCTCTGATCTCACTAAACATCAACCCTGAAGGAGGATAGGCGACCACAGCAGAAGGTCACCGCAGCTAAGAACACAAAACAGAGGCTGCAATTTGCACAGGCTCACCAAAATTGGACAATAAAAGTTTGGAAAATTTTGCCTGAACTGATGAGTAATGAATTCTGCTGCAGCAATCGGATGCCAGGGTCAGAATTTGGCATCTACCACATTAAAGCATTGATCCATCCTGACAGGTATCAACAGTTCAGGCTGGTAGAAGTGGTGTAATGGTGTGGGGATGTTTTCTTGGCACACTTTGGACCTATTGTTACCAACTGAGCATAATGTCAATGCTACACTTTCCTACTAGTACAATTGGGATAGTCAATATCTCTGCCGTCTACTGTGATTTTTGTATTGATTTTTAGCAGATAATTAGGTGAAGGGTTTAAATATGAAAACAACTAGCCATACTAGAAACGCATCGTTCATTTATACTGTCTCGGCCCTCACCTAGAACATCATAGCTCGTTCAGCTTGTTCAGCTCGTTCACCTAGAACAATGCTCGTTGCATTTGTTAATCTACTTCTGATAATGGTTTGTGTGTTTGGGCATTGTAGTAATTGGGAGTCCAGTAGGGGGCGACCTGATACCGG
Source organism: Danionella dracula (assembly GCA_900490495.1). NCBI lineage: Eukaryota > Metazoa > Chordata > Actinopteri > Cypriniformes > Danionidae > Danionella > Danionella dracula. The sequence continues at coordinate 448,524 of UELW01000146.1, forward strand.
TGTTCTTTTTTGGGGGTTAAAAGATTTATGCATTAAAGAAGCGAGGGTTCTAGAAAGACAGAGAACAAGTTGTTATCGTGTGGTGTTCAGTTCAATACATAAATAAATACAGTCAACCAGTATGCAAGTGTGAAAAGTGGATTTACTGAAGATCAAAGGGACCGTTTTTAACAAGCTATTACATTTCTTTGTACTGAAACTTCACTTACCACATTCAGTAGAGCAAAATGATTAAAATCATATTCTGTCAAAAAGCCACAATAGGTGACCTTTAAGATTCTTTTTTGTTCTACTGTTTTGTGTATAATAGAGAATCTTTGCCAGTTTTCCTTTTGGGTTGCCATTTTTTCCATCCAGACAAGACAAACAACACAATATTTGTGTTGTCAACAGAATTGATTCAATAGCATAAATCTGTCAAATGGCTGAACGGAACCAACACTGAACTAAACTAAGCTGACGCGTGACACTGTTGTCTTCTAGCGCAACATGTGATCTTCTGTCTGCTAATCCATCTTTTCAATTTTGCGAAGTTGCTTTGATATAATCTCGATATCCCATGATATAAATCACTATAAAAATAAAGATAGCTTGACATGTGTGACCTACTTCCAACCATAAAAATCAATTGTATATTCAATGAAGATTTGGACTTTATTGATTTAAGTAGATGCGACAAATTGCACAGACCCTTGGCTCTCTGATGCAAGTGAAACTATTTTATATAATGCTTTAGATTAAAGACTCTGTCAACTACTTAAAGGAACAGTATACAGCAGGTTGCTAGTGTGGAATTAAACCCCTGCAGACGATAAAGGTAAAAGATCAATTGTGCTCCCAAAGGATGTTTCTGCCTATACACTATACACCCTCAGCTGATTAAACCTGTGTTTGCAGCTAATGTCTTGGAGCTTGGCTGGAATCTTTCTACCTCCTTCACAGCCACTGACCACAACGTTCTGCAGACTCTGCACATTACTTGATGAAAGAGTGTAAGGTTTGACCCCGGGGGTTCCCATGTCTTAAAGTAGGCTTGTTTTAGATGAGGCTATTCTTCGATTGCTTTATCCTTGCTCAGAAAAATTCAGCTTTGTCAGAAAATGCATGTTTATTACATTTAAATTACTGCATTTAGCAGAGGGTTTTGTCCAAAGTGACTTACAAATTAGACAATATGCTATTTGTGACAATGGCTAACGTATTTAACATAGAAGTCAAAGAAGAAAAAGGATGTCCACAGAAGAAATGAACATTTAAATAGAAAAATCGATTTTGTTCCACCAGCTAGGAACAGTGAATGAGAAAGTTCTGGTGAGAGATTTCATCTAAGATGCTGTGCTCTGAGGCTTCTTTAAGGTTTGTAGAATAGGGTTGGATCTTATTGGACAAATACACAGCATTTCATTCTTTAATCACAAGCTATACAGAGTATAAACTTAATGCACAAAGTAGATTGGTAACATTGAAACGTGAGTAAAAAAATTAAACTAATTACTTAAAGTTGTGGTATTTTCAAAATTGGTGGAGTAACCAAAAGCTGGTACCAAAACAAACTTTTAGCCAAATAGCAAGCCCTATTAGAATTGGGAAGATACTCTATTGGTCTTTGTTTTGTTTTAGCTTTTAGATTTGGTTTTGCATGTTTGTTGTAGTTTTAATAGTTAATATTGTACCGAGACTGTTCTTCCCCCTCCCTAGTCAACGCTAACGGAAATGAAACAATTATTATTTAAAAGTGAATGTTGCATTTTTTAGGTAAATGCATTATGTAAGAATTCAATTTAGATAATGTGGTATTCAAAATCACTTACTAAAATGTTGCACTTGAGATATCACAAAAAAACTATTAATATTATAAATGTGATGTCAGCCTATTTTATTTTCTGAAAATGAACCTCAGACCAGCTGCAGATCTTGAAACTGGCAAAAAAAAAGAACAAAAAAAAAATCCACTAAATGCACGTTGGAAGATAATTTATACCAGATAAATACCAGATGGTACAAATAAACACCAGATGGTACAGTATTGTTCCACTGATTTTTTTTATATTTAAAAACCACACAATATATATGGTAAATAACATATTAGCATTTCCATTCGTCTTAGTCACACATGTTTGGACAGCACACTATTTGCAATCTGTCATCCTTGCTCAAGGGAACCGCGAATGCTTGAGTCAATCAAGCCAATCAAATGATCAATCAATGAATCAATAAAGATGTGCTGACCTAATGATTTATAGTACAATGAACAAGATACATCTAATTCTCCAACTACAAGACTCTTCCTCACCAATCAAGTCTATCTGAATCTCACATTTAGAATGCATAAAGATGCTTCTAAGCTAGAAAATAATTACATTGTTTTCCACCTAAAGCTAACCAAGCCGCACAGGCAGAACCCAAACCTTGACCCCATTGTTGTTATGAGGAAATTAATTTACGCTCATCCTTCACCTTGTAGAAACAAAGAATAATTGTATTTACATTAAATCCATAATTAAAGCCTTATTAGCTGGGTGTACTCTCATAGAAGCAAACAACCTTAACCTTTATTTCTTTGCAAGAAGAATGGATGGGAAAATGTTTCAACATATTTTACGCTTTCAGACATTTTCCTCGTAAAAATTCACTCATTATGAGATGCTGGAGATACAGGGTTGCATGGCGAGATCCTTTTGAGGATCCTGTTATCTATGCTGATAAGAAGACGGTAGTAATATTCTCTCTAAGTATGAAAGAGAAAGACGTCTGATATAGCAAGTCTGCGCTACGGCTGTTCTTAGCACAATAATTAATGGAGCTCATTAGCCATCCATCCTCTTCAAAGACTAAATGTGCTAATTGACAAGTTTGTTTCTTTTGAATACTCCAGTAAACAGACTTGAGGTTCTCACCTACATATAAAAATGTTTAGAATCTCCATTTCAATAAAAAAAAATGTAAATTTTTTTATTTTTGCTGACTGGAATGTTATCAAGAAACTCAAAGAAAATAGATAAATAAATATATATCTGATGAAAGGCACTGAAAGCCAGCAAAAGTTTTAAAAATACAAAAATAATAAATTAAATCATTACATCGATACCCCTAGTAATCCGGACAAACATGTATTTCCACAAACAAAAACCAGACTATTATCCATCAAGCGTAGAACTGTCCATTGATTAAAATATTTCTATATAATGGTAGTCCTCTAACTATTAATTTAAAGTACATACAATTACTTTAATCTAACATGAATGGGTTTGCAAAATTGGATTTACAAAGGTAAATTAATACATAATTATTGATCTATTTGCAAGTTTTATAACTACACTGTAAAAAAAATCTGAAAATGTACAGCATCAAAGTACTGAATTTTTTGTTCACATGTTCACAACACAGTTTGTTATTGTACAAACAATAACTTGTAAAAAAATCTGTACATTTACATATTTCACAGTACTGAACTGTTCTCTGAAAATAGAGTTTATTGGAGGAGAGCAGTGGTGACATCATCGCTGCGCATAAAGTGCATGTAATATTGGTTTATCTGTTTATTTGTGTTAGTGCTCATGATTAAAATGCGTAAACATATTGTATGTGTCCTCAGTGTTACACTGAGGTGTTACACCGGTTTAAAAGAAAGCAGAGTGTTTTGTTTACTGTAATTGTGTAAGGTGTGTGTTTAGATGTTGTGCTTGGTGGGGTTTGCGTTTGAAATCGATTATGAGAAAGCTAATCTTACCTTATGAATTGTGGTTAAGACCCACATTTTTAAAAGTATGTTACTCTAAACTCTGTTGACAGATTTTTACTTTTTAATATATTTTTTTTTATAAGAAAAAGTTATATTATATCATATATAACTATAATATTATATATTAAACTATAATTTAAAAAATTAAATTCAAAACACTGCTGGAAACCCTGCTGCCAGTGTTTTATAGTACACTTACAAAAAAGCTGTTTTAGCAGAAAACAGTAATACACTTTTAAAAACAGCTCTTTGCTGGGAACACTGTTGCCATTATTTTACCATTAAATTACAGGATAATCTTTTACAGTTAGAGGTTAGTTTGCCAGAGTCAGACTCTGGGTCTTAGTCATAATTTGTCATAGTTTTAAGTTTTGTTAGGTTCATCATTGTATTCAGTTTATTGTGTTCAAAGTATCTACTTCATCCACAGTCCACGTTTGTTCCTCAGAACCAGACCTTGTCTAATCGTCTCTCATGGACTCTATTTCCTCCAAGCCATCGACTCCTGTGTTCCCATTGTTTACCTTGATCACTCCCTGCACCTGGACACTCTGTTTGTTCCGCTGTGTTATTAGTTTATTTAGTTCTGGTTACATTTAACTGGTTATTTTTACCTCTGCATTTCATCTTCTAAATTCCTGAGACTCTTTCTGTTAATCTTCATTCGCTGCTATTCCTTCATTGTTGCTATTTTCTGTAGCATTGTGTTTTACGCCCTCTCACAGTACCTGTAAACCAAAACCCAGAAAAAAGTCAGTTTTTGTTGTCTGTAAAATAAATGTGTGTATACCCACTTTGATTACTGATGAGAGCTGGATGATTCAAAATAATGTTTTTGAACTCTTCTGAAGTGTTTAGATAAAATAAGAGTCATTATCTTTGTAATTTGGGATCCAAAGCATCTCAACTCCTTACTCATTGGTTAATTCCTCTTATTGCTACATAAGAGAAAGTATTTAAAAGTAAAATGTTACTCTAACCAACCACAAAACTTCCAAAGCAGAACTATTTCTCCAATCATTAATTGGCTTTGGAAACAGAGTTAAATAAACTCCAACTCCAAGGCTCATCCCAGGCAAACTTTAATGCATGAGCATAGATGAAGGCTCAATTATGATCATCTCTCCAGCTGTGGCAGGGATCAGCAATAGATCAATTGTGCCAGTACTCCAATATGGCGAATGCCGTATTTATTTTATTTTAAGAGGCTGTTTGGAGGCCGATATCATTGCATCCTTTGTCCAGATTCTCCACTGCACTCTGAAATAATGACGTCCCCATTGAATTTCAACCATCTCCAAGATCGATTCTCTCTAAATCAGAGAGGATTGATGGGCTTTCGGATGTCTTAAGAGACCTTCTTGAAGTTTGGACGTAGCCTCTTATGCAAGGCATTAACATCAGTTGAAACCATCATTTAAATGAGAGCTGCATCTCAGCTCCTAACATCCAGATGGTGACTCTTATTAGTCAGGTTAATTAAAAGAAGAGAGCTGCTCGGCTTTGTACTGTCAGATTTCAGTCTTCAATGTGGAGAATATTCATGAAGTTGTGAGACTTTCAGATTCATATTTATTAAAGTAGTAGTCCATATATACTCATCACTGAACTCTATGAATAAATGTAAAACTGGAGATTTCAGCAACAATTCTGTCAGCCCTACTGGGGAAGAATTAAAACATTGTTTTGTCTGAGAAACCAAGAAAACAATGGGCAAAGAGGTTCTGCTGATTCCCTCTAAGTCCCCTCCAGGGCAGATTCCCATCATTTTTCCTACCAAGTAGACCCTCAAAAAGCATTCTTAAACTCTAAAGTGAAGTTTGAGAGTTGTTTGCACCTTCACATATGCTTACAATGCATCCTACTTCTATAAGGTCTATCTTCTCTATCTATTCTGCTCTGTAGATATGAACTCTTTACCTGCAGTATTGCACCCTGCAGCTCTACAGCATCGCACACAGTTTTTTCTGCAATGTAATGTTTTTCTTCAATGTTTACAGTGCACAACTTTCATTTATTTTTGAGGTATGAAATCAGCAATTAGGAACTAGTTGAAAACCACAGAATACCATGGAATAAACAAGGCATAAACATGAAGTAAAAAGTTTAGATGTAATTTTACAAATAAATGTAAATGTAATGGGCCGGTCACACTGGCTTTTAGAGATATCTGTTAATTTCTGCTTTGTCGTGTGGCAGTTACTGTAAGACTGCAAGAAGAGTGCTTTAAACATAAAAAACCTGTAAATATAGTATGTATAAATCATCCAACCTGAAATAGAGTGCATTCTAATCTATACTTCTCATCCAATACTGAATTTCTGAAACATTTACATGGGCTTTAAAAGAACACTGCTGTAAGACATGCAATAATATAAGAAAATATAATCCATATTAATTCAATAATAATTTAAGAAACAACTCTTTTAAGTTTTAAATGTAAAGTGATCAGTCTATCTTGCGTTTGTCTTTAAAATAAGAAACTTCAACTCATATTTGCTGAAACAAATGAGCATTCAAAGAAATATTTTCTTAGAAGTATTATGGTATGGGGTATCACGGTGGCGTAGTGGGTAGCACAGTCGTCTCACAGCATGAATGTCACTGGTTCAGTGTGGAGTTTGCATGTTCTCCCCATGATCGAGTGGGTTTACTCCAGGTGCTATGGTTTCCCTCACAAGTCCAAAGACATGCAGTACAAGTGAATTGGGTAAAAACAATTGTTCATAGTGTATGAATGTGAATGCGTATGTTTGTGTGGATGTTTCCTGGTGGGTTATGGTTGGAAGGGCATCTGCTGCATAAAACATATGCCAGATGAGTTGGCGACCCCAAAATTGACAAAGCAGACAAAAAGATGGATGGTCTTATAATTTCAGTTAGAAACTGCAGCAACAGCAGTGAGACAAAAAGAAAGTGGAAGAAAGAAAATTATCTGTGAATCATGTAAGATTCGCTTCTTATCCACTCTGCTCAGAGTACCCAATAACAACAGACTTGGAGTTAACTACTAATAATAGCAGATAGCATAAACCAAGAGTTTTGAGACTCAGTGAAAACATGTCATATATATAAATCCATGCTATAGTATAACACATCTATTTTAACCAAATAGCAACGTCCTGCCCTACCTGCCTGTGCGCAATATAAGTGACAGAACTGTAGTATCTCGACCGGCCACAAGGGGTGGGGTAGGAAGTGAGCAGGTACTGATTCACAGCCATGTTAAAACTGCCCAATTTTGGACTTGAAAAAGACATGTTTACACCCATGGTGCTGGGTTTTTTTTTTTTCAGATCAAAAATGTTCTGCTCTTCACTAACATTCTGAGGGGTTGAATTATTAAAAAAATTGTTTCTTTAAGATATTTTCGAATTTAAACCTTCAGTCGATCAGACATCTGTGCTACGCTTATGTCCCACATCTCTGGACCAGTATTTTACTGGAAAGTGATTCACTTCCATGATGATGATGATGGCAGGCTACGCGTATTCTGAGCCTCCTTAATGTTCTTATGAAACGTCACACATGGTACAAACATGTTATGTTCAGTCAATGATGTCATCACATCAGACATCACATTCTCAGAACTTTTGCTATATGTCTGATGCACTTGGTGTACTTTTATGGTAACACTTCATGAATCCTGAAGTTGTGATCTGAATTCATCCAGATTTCTGGTAGAAGTAAGTACTGTAGGGGGTTTTTCTGCTGGGAAACTAAGTTCAGCCAGGCAATTGAGATAAAGATCTAGCGTGTCTACTGAGAATGAGTGGTTGTAAAGAACAGCTAAACATAAGATGACATTGAATATGTTTATTCATGTTTAGACTGATCTAAATGATTTTGTTTAATCCTGACATCTTTCACCTGACAGTTTTTGTCAGGTGAATCAATATTTTGATGAAGATCACATCTGAAACTGAAAGAAGGATCAAATTGACTTATTCAGGAACTCAGAGATAAGTGTAAAGGTCAGGAGATCACGTTCTTCGATATTTACACAGTCTAATTTCTTGTTTTCTCTTAATCAACCAAATTGCACCTCATTTCCTGTGTAAACATCTTTTTTTGCTAAATGTGTTCCTTGAAATGAGATTCTCTGTGTTCTCTTCTGCACATCTTTATTGTTATGCAAATGCACCCACCTGACAAAAAAAACAAGCAGAGAAAAAAACACGAAAACAAATAAATAAATGATTATGGCTAATTATGGGAATCAACAGCTTGTAAAGAACAGAATGAGCTGACTTAATAACCTGTGAAATTGTGTTCTATTTAAAGACAGTGGAAAAAAATATTCAAACAATCCACAGCATCCGTTTCAGTCTCTCAAAATGAATAGAATGCATTAGGCATGAGCAGTCATGATGATTAGCATCAATCAGTGTGTTGGAACATCACCATGGCCTATATTTCGCGGATGCGATGAGTTTCTGAGGTTTTTTCTGAGAAGTGCAGTGATTTTTTTTTTCATTTTGAATTTCTTTTTCTTTAACAAGATGTGTATGATGAATAATTCATTGAGTCAGGGATTCTTCCCCAGCAGGAAGCGCAAGCCTGAGAGTGTGAACAACATACACGCCAACGTTGGTGAAACATTACAACACACAGTATTCACACACGCACATGTAGACAGATACTTTTGTTTATGTAGAAGGTTAAGTACATGTGGGAATGCCTACAGACATCCTGGTAACACACAGTTGTGAACCTCATTGTTTTTCTTTGCTTTTCGTGTTGCATTTCAGGAAACATAGACAAACTCCAAACATGATAGAATACATCAGAGAAACAAATTCCACGCAGGCCTTTTCAGTATTCCTAACTTCAATATTTTTAGTAGACACATTTCTCTCTTCTTTCAAAATCTTTCTACTGTCATTTTTATCAAGTTCATCCTGTTTCTGTTCAATTGTTTTTGCCAACAGCTTTTTTTTTTTATCATATTATGAACTTGAGTTCACCATTGCTCTTCCTGTGATTCAAACTCATGCCCTTGTTTCTACCAGCTATGGTATGTTTTTTAACATATTTTGTGTAGTAAAACTGGTAAACTCTGCTACACCTTAGATAGACAGTGGACACTCTGGATATCCTGTTTGTGACGCCATTAAAATGTGGGTGATTTTCGAGAGGTGGATTCAGCTATTGTACTTAAAAAGACTAGATGGCAAAAAGATTATAGACGAATAAAGACTCTGTTTTTTATTAGCATTTTAAGAGAAACAATGCTGAACAATTCTGCTCACACCCTGGTGATAAAAAGATGAGATATTTAAACGGTTGTTAACAGTGTTATTCAGCAAGTGATGGGTGTAAATTCATCATGTGATGTCCAGAAATATTTAGTTAAATGACACATATGTTCATGTCCATCACATTTTCAACATGTCTTGCTGATGTGTGCATTTTAAATAACATTTGAAATAGGAATGTTCTCAAGTCATGATGAATTGTATCATAATCAATATTTATGATTATGAACAACATGGTTAAGGTGAATTAAATGAGACGTTTTAGATCATTTGGATCAAAGTTACGCTATGGATTACATTTGTCATAGGATTGTGCATGATTTATTGTCTACTTTAAAAGTTGGTTAACAGAATTAGCTCAGTACATTTAAAATAATGACTACAAAATTGCATTTTAAATAAGGTTCATATTTTGTATTACAGTGATACCTCAAGATATGAAATGAATCCGCTCCACGGTGGCCTTTGTATGCTGAATTTTTCATACGTCAACGCAAATTTCGCATGTAAAAAAACAAATCTTTTTGAAGCCACACAGAAACAACACTAAAAATTCTAAATAACATAGAAAACCAGAAAAAACTAACTAGAATTCTTCAATCCTAATCAGTACATATTAGACATCTAATAAATAATATTAAAACAATAAAAGCAGAATAAAATAAACGAACAATGTTAACCCTTACCTCTCGAGTGAGGTGATGGGGTGAAGTGTTGGAGGAGGTTGTAAGGGAGGAGAGCAGATTGTAGTGGAGGAGAGCCATGGCGATAAATATACGCTTTCCCAAAGAAGTAACACAAAAATGTCCACGAATTTAAGACACCAACATGAAACCGAAAGCGTGCATGAAGAGAGGGAGAGCTCTTCTGGGAGGACGTCATGGGATGTCAGACGACCAATAGGAGAGCAGCATCAAACACACAGCATCAGGGCTGGAACTGATCAAAAGGAGAGCAGAACATTTGGTGGCATGCTGAATGCTGTCATGTGATGCCCATGAATTTCAAATTTGTATTTCTGGTTCGCATTTTTTCATTCTTTATATTTTTTTTCTGTGCGTGCCTATCGTATCTTGAATTTTATGTAACGTGAAGCATTGGCGTCTCGATGAACCACTGTATTATAAAGGCCCACGTACCAATATTTTACATCTGGGTCTGCATATGTTCTTTGAACTAAGTCTTCTGTGCAACACCAAAAACAGCATCACCTCTGCCAGACTTGGGCCAAATGTATGCCATTGTCAGACAATTTCCAGATGTGCCTGACAAAAGCCAAGCTTGCGCCAATTTTGTTTTGCTAACGGGTTATATGTTGGTAACTACCCCATTGGTGCAAAGTATTATACTAAACTTACACTGAATATACTGAAAATATACTGAACTTACACCATGATTATCATATAGGAATACTGTTTTTACACAGCAATAACTCTATAAGGACTCTGTCATTACCGTGTATATTAGCAAGCTGTAATCTAAAGTAATACTGAATTTTTTTAACAACCATTTTGCCTTAAAATCAGGTACAGGTACAGCACAGGGGAAAGTCTGACAGGAAGTGAAGTTAAAGGGGGGCGAATCACGGACTTGGAATTTGAAATTAAGTCTAGCGCAGCTGTTCATTTTGGGTCTTACTCAACATCAGCGAGCAGGACATCTCTGGTCATTTTTCAAAAATCATTTTTATAGTGACTTGAGAGAACATTCCAAATGTTAGATAAAGGCTATGTGACAAATGCTTCACACTAATTTCACACCATTTCTTGAAAAAGGCCAAGAAAATCGATTTTGTAATTCACACTACAACTTTCTTATGTTTTTCCTGCCTGTCTCTATTCCTCCTCTTTCATTTCCTTTGTGTATCTATATATCTTTTTTCAACATCCTATTCATTCATTACCTCTACTTCCTTTTCCAATTCCTTGCGAGCAGATATTGAGAGTGTTCGCGATCTAGTTTTTCTTCCAAGATCTTATGCCAGATCTCATATGGGTTTCAATTATGTACAGATGCCAGGAAAGTGTGAAGCTCACACAATGCACAGTGGCATGTCTCACCTCATTCTGAGAACATGGAGTTATTAATCTGTTGCAAGCCGTGCTAACTGAGAAAGAGACAGAATGTGGTAACAAAAAAATGTGCACTTGAGAAAACTCCTGAATGGCTGAATTTCTAGACATTTGATAAAGTTTCACGCAAATGTGTAATGGAAGCACAGCTAATGAAAACAAAGGTATTTATAATTAATTTGCAATCTGTATTTAAATGTACTCGATAAAGATTCTACATTTCTGTAAAAATTTAGGCTAATTTTAGGACTTTTAAACCTTTTTTTCTCAGACATACTGCTATTGACTGTGTTGCTCTGTTGAAAGCTAATTGTTAGATTTATAATGTCATGTGCCAAATTTTATTAATTACTAAGTATTAGATTTTTATTCAATCACATACAGCATCTCAACAAATGCTGATTTACCGTGGAGACATTTGGAGTTTTGACAAGTGTCACCCTCTGTGACAACAGTGTGTTGCTTTGTGTGTTTGTGTGAAGACCTTTCAGAGTGCCTTTCGAAAAGCAGACATTTACCATCAGCAGATAATGAAAACCTCATGAAGTCAATGTTTTAAAGACAGATGATAATTTCCAAAATCACAGTTCTGAGATCACACCATCAAGGTGTAGAAAAGGAGTGCCACGTGTTGCAAGGAAAGTGTGTTACACGTTTGAAAACATGCTTCTCAGAATGTGTGATCTTGCTTGTTCTGTTCACATTCACTCATTTCTCTGCATGAAATGGTGGTAGGTTGAATTTGAGAAGCATTTGATGTGTGACTATGTGGTGAATATAAATATGCAAGGATAAAATTGTTGGTTAAAATAACTTCAATTTTTATGGTATTTACTGATAGCATGATTGATGGTAAGAATAATGTTTATAAGACAAACAATCATTCCAGCTTTAGTTTGCATAGTCAGAGTTAACGCAAAAAAAAAACACATAGAGAATTTGAAGAGAAATGAGAGAAAGCAGGAGATACGCATATAAAAAACATCCAAAGGAGAAGAGGTGAAGAGGGAAAGAACTTCAAATTAAAAGCCTTAAAGTGATAGAAACCACAACAAAGCCACAGAAGAAAAAAAAGACAATGTACTGTAAGTGTATTCTTTGTAATTAATTATTGTATTTTTCTTGATTCTGATTTAGTCATTTCAGAAAAATCCAGGGTCCTCTGATGACTTTGGGCACAAAAATTGCAAAATTCACCAGAACTTCCAAATCTCTCTTTACTGTGTGTTTATAGTGTTTTTCTCTATGAGTCAATCTGTTATTGAAAATTTCTAAATGACATCAAGGCCGTGTTAGCTTTTGTTTTATTTTGAATGAGCATGATTAATTGGTTAGAAAACCTTGTATTAAATCTCTGAATTAAATCCTTCTAAAACCTTAGATTGTCTGGGTTGTGGCTGACTCGTGACCTCATCTCCAGGAGTCACAGGAGCATGCCCGACCCCAGTTTTTCAAACCCTGACCTCTCCTTCTCTCCCCACAGCATGATAATTAGATCAATGGTTTCATTAGGAAACAGCAGTTGAGGATACCATCCATTTTGAACATAAAATGACTGGTGAATACCCAAAACCCTTTAAATTTAGAGCAAAATATTAGATTTAGTTAACTTCATAATAAATCTAACACTATTTAAAATATATCGTCAATCATTTTGACCTAAAGTGTTTTCATTTGGTGCAATTTCGTATATATGGATTGTTTCAGATTTATAATTAAGTGGATATGGTTAAAAACTTTCTTTTTTAGCTGAGATCAGAACCTAAATTTTGTGTTATCCACACAAGGTTTACTTGCAATATTGACTTAGTTTTTTAGCTGTTCTTGATATAACTTAAGGAAAACACATATTGTGGAGGGCACTGAAGGCTTTTAAATCAATAAAAAAAACAGCATTTGCAAAAGCATGGTGAAAAATCACATGTCTTTAATTAGTTGTATTTTGGCTACTTTTGACACATTTTTCTGAGTACTACTTGTCTGTGAGCACATTTTTTCTCAACATCTAAAACACCTGTCATTGCTGCTTTTCTGCTCATTGATGTGAACACAGTTTTAGAATAAGTAATGAAGAAACTCAACTAACAAAATAAGTGCTGTTGACATTAATGAAAAAAGATACGAAAGGCTGTCAACATGCCATTAAATGGTCTGCTCTCCTATTGGTCAGCCCTGATGCTGTGTGTTCGTGCGTGGCATCCTGCTCTCCTATTGGTTGCCTGATGGCCCATGACATTTTCCTGGTAGAGGTCTTTCATTGTTTTATTATAATTTATTAGCTTTATAATGCGTACTTTTAAGGATTAAAGAATTCTAGTCTATTTTTATTGGATTTTTCATGTTATTTAAAATTTTTGACATTTTACATGCAAAATTTGCTTCAACATACAAAACATTCAGCATTAAGACCACCATAGAACGGATATATTTTGTATCTTGAGGTATCACCTCATCAGCGATTAGATAAGCAGCTAATTATCTGACAAGCGTATTACATTACATAAGGGCATATAAAAACTATATTTTTAAAAACATGTCATTTGTTAGTGTTGTAGAGTATGGATGTGTTGCATACCTCTGTGAAATATTGGCACCCTCTGGAGTGTCTTGGACATTTTAATGAGCATTTTCTCTGATCATTGTAAGATTTACCACTTCAGAATAGACAAAAGAGAGGGGGATCAGGGTTTAATAAAATATATAATACTGTATTGATGTGCTTTAATCAGAGAATACATTAAAAAAATGTAAAAAGTGACCAATAGATGTCATGTGATGATGTACCAAAAATGCAATGTGCATTCTGTTCCTTAGCGACTTTTATTAAATTTATCATCTAGCAACAAATCTAGCAACTTGGAGTTTATCATAGTCTAAAACCAAAACAACTTAGAACGAGGAGAATTGTCCAGGCTGCAGAAACTCTACTGATTTACTATGAAGTGTATGCGAACATGGTTTGGACTGTGAAATGTTTAAAAAAAATTGGTAAAAAAAAAAAACATATTCTATCACATGTTTTGTGTTCAGTCTCATTTGTATGGTGCTAGAGATCTACCCAAAACAATCTGAATTTAAATTTCTTTAATTTGAATTTGATTATTGAACTTCTGAAATTTAAAACAGGATTTTTAAGCCATAAGTGTTTATATTTTTATATTTTCTGCAGATATCTAGTTTGTAAAAATACACTTTGAATCTTTCAAGATGAAACACTTTGAAACATCAAATTCAATATTCTGAAATTCAAATCGTAAAATTTAGGTTGAGAAATTCAGATCTTCATCTTAAAAACTTTAAACAATTTTTTTTTGTAAAAAGTATTTACAAAGACTACTATAAAATTGCAGATGTTCAAAATTCAAGGATGTTATAAAATTAATATTCAGACTAAACAATTGAAATTCAAAAATGCTTGAAAGGCATATAATATTCCGCTTCATTAAATTACAATTGTCAATCATTCGAACCAATACAAATCAAATTCAGATTATTTTGCCAGATCGCTCACTCCTACATTTCCAGTCAGTTTTCTGATGTGATTTATAGATGACATTGACACATGTGTAAAAGCTGAATGATGAACAAATATCCACGAGGTCATATCAGTTAACAATAAAAAATATATATATTTCCAATATTCAGTTCATTCAGTTTCATTTTTCCCAATGGATAGACTGACAACCAGCTCCATACTGAGTCATAAAGCTTTAATCAAATCATGTGAGGTGTTTTAGATGAATAGCTCCTTTAACAGAGCCTGGCTTATGCTGTAGTGAAACCATTCCCAACCCAGAACCTTTTCTCTCTCTCTGACCCTGCTGTAACACCACCCTCCATCGAGCTCATCTGGTCTACCATTCAACTGTAAGCGTTTTCAATGGATGAGCGTGTGAGTAGCAACAAATGAGGTTGCGAAGTTGCATTAACTCCAGTTCTGTCCATCTCCATTTCACTGGAGCATTACCTTTGATTCTTATCTTCAGAAACCTCTCCATGTAGCTCTGACCTCTCACTCTCTGCTATAATGGCGAGGATGTGTGAAATAAAGCTATGTCTCAGGGATGTCATGTGGCTTTGTTTCTGTCTTGGTCACTATCACTTTTGTCACCATCTTGAGTGGTGTCTTCAATCATGGTCCACACTAACTGAATTGGTGTTCTGTTCATTCCTTTCCTTTACATCCATATCACATGTTCCCATATTTTTCTTTGCCATACTGTTGCTTGTTTTCCTTGTCTTCATTGCTGTTAGGAAACTCAGGGAAAGAGTGCCTCAGTGATCAGAGAAAAAGGGGATTGGACCTGATGAGCTGGGTTGTTGTGTGACTGGTCTGCAAGACCAAGCTCAAATGGAAAATTCAAATACACTAATTAAATAATCATACCTTAAACAAAAGTGCTGCTTTGCCCTTGAGTTGCAAGTACAAAACCCTACACCCAATTTTGGACCATAAGAAATAGACCAAACGAAATGTCGTAGTAGGATTTAAAAAAATAAAAAGGAGAGATAACTTCCACAAACATTGATGATTGCTTGTAGGTTTGTGCTTGTATGCGGGAGTAGTTTCAAGCTAAAGCAGAAACACCTGTTTATTTGCCAATTATAAGACAAGCTCCTCCTAAACTGATTAATTGAACTCATTAAAAAAGACATTCCTTCTGCAATTCCAACCCTTTACTTTAACTGTATCTAGAGTGTTTAAAGTACTGAGTCTCTTATCACAGTGTTGTATCACTTGTTTTGTCTTGCAGAGTAGCTCCAGCAGTAGCTTTTCCATTTATTGTTTTGTTTTACAGAATTTACTGTTCAGTAAAGTACTAATGTAGTAGTTATGAGTATTACATCTTAGTCAACATTCAGCCTGTTAAAGTGAATAAAGTGAGACATTTAGAGTTAACATTTTGACAACTGTTACCCAAGTTTTGAAAAGCAAGGGTAGAAAGCTGTAACAAATGTTTCATAACAAGTTTTGTGGCAAACACAACAGATTATGTTATGTTACGCTATCTGACTTTGTCCATTTGCCCAAATAATCTTGCTATTTAAGCAGTCCACTTCAAACGTTCAAAACCAACCCACCTTCTTCCTTCACACGCAACTGTGAACTACAACAACTTTAACTAAATGCTAGCTTAAATGAGGATAATCATCAATTAACATATGTTCAGGAGGAGCTTGGCTGGTAACTGACCATCCAATCATATCCACATTTCCAGTGTATAAGGCAGGATTTACAAGACAACACCTATGTTGTGCAAGCTATCTCTCCTTCCACCCCTTCGCCATTTGGGGGAGCATACTCCAGGCCCAGGTTCCCCTCCGGATCCCGTACTCCTCACTCAGACAGCTCGCCTAGTACGCTTCTCTATTGCACGCTAAACACGCTTGCGATATTAGGCAATCATGATTCAACTATGATCTGTGATACAACATCACGTGATGCCAGTATAATGCGCCGAATTGAAAAAGTGAGGGCATGAGCTTACTGAAACTTTGTTTTAAAGCCACTAAGTAAGAGTTTATTTTTTAAGGTTTTAATTTTTGTTCATTGATCAAATTATGTAAACAACTGATTCATTATATTTAACATTTAAATAAATCAGTATTGTTTACAGTGTGTGTTTTACAATTGAAATGATGCAATCAATGTTTTTTTAAGTCAATGAATGCTATATATTTACATTTGAATTATACCCACTTCTACTCTCTTTTTTCTGTCAATCTGTGAAGCCGCGTGTAAATAAGTCCCATGATTTTTTTTTTCACTTTTAACAGATTGGAGCAACCCTGTTTCATTATATTTTTTTCAGCCACAAATTGTGACAGGTGGGAATTAAAAAGCAGCATTTGGACAGGTTCTAACACTTACTCAATTTTCTAGAGAATGTCACATGCAGTTTCTGGCTCTGACACTATAGATAAATATTTGTCCGTGGAACATTTAGCAAAGTAAGTCTGTTGTTTTATTGTGAGTTTGAAATTGTGAGGTGGGACTCGGTGGCGAGTTGTCCCGCTGACATGCTGTAAGAGGCCACCAAAGCAGATGTCTCTGTTGCTTTAACAGATATACGCACCTGCTACCACTTTCAGTTCATATTATGGGAAGAGCTGTATGTGAGAGGTTTATATCGTCTGAAGTTCTTCAGTATCAGTTCTTCAGACTCCTCAGAGATTGGTTTCCTAACTCGCTGACAGCTGGGGTGGATCTCCAGATCCAGAAAAAGCTGAATTTTCCCATTTATATATTTTTCATGGCTTTTCTGCTGTTTCATCTCATTACGATGTGTGCAGAAATAATGGAAATACATGTTGTCTGAACAGAGTACATAAGCAATTTACAGTTATTAAAAGAGCTGGGCATTTAGTGAACGGCTGCTCATTAATTACAGTTCACTGGTGATGAATGATTGAAAATTGCCAAATAATCGTGCAAGATGTTGTCTGCATATAGCTGCGTTAAAGTGCTTAAATTGGGCAATGAAAAGCTGCCGATGTTTTTTTTCAAATAAAAAATCACCCCCCAAGATGTTAAGTCCTTTGAGTGTCTAGAAAAGCCTTATATCATGAAGAAGGTAATTTCTTCAATCAGGTGCTCTTTTGGCCATGTAAAGTTGATTGAAAAACAAAAAACTTGTTAGAAAATCACAACACAGTCTCATAAGTTTAAATAATTTGTCTAGCTTTAAAGGCTGTAAGAGTACAAAATAAGATAGCACTGTAAATTGCTAATATTTTAAAGTTTTATTGACCTGCAATCAACAATTGTCAGTTTCCAGCTCTTCTCAAAATACAGCTGTAATCTAAAGGAAAGCGAGGTAAAATGACTGTGGTGGGAATGATGATTTTATAGTTTCTTGTTATTTTGTGAAAAAAAAATATCATAGATTTACTGCCAATTAGCTTTGACATACCTTGTAACATCTACATCTTGTATATAATTTAAAATTAATACTACTCTAAGGGGCATAATGTATTTTAATATTTGACTAATTCTTAAATTATGTACTAAAACTTTCAAAATAATTCATATTTTTTTTGCTAACGTTTAAAAGCCTAGGTGTGCGACAAGAAGAAAAATGTAATTTTGACACATTTATGGACATCAAAAAGTATGAAAAAATCGTAATAGAAAGGTAACAAAAATGATGAAGAGTAGTTTTATTGTTAGTTTGACAAACAAAGTGGATTTGTTTTTCAAAAGTATATGAATTTTGAAAAACTATGGTTAAAAAAAAAACATAAAAGTACACCTGATGAAACAAACACCCGTGTAAGGACTTCCTACAATAAAATGAACCTAATTTCTACTCCAACAAATCTAACCAGGTTAAGCTGGAACTCCACCCCGCCCCTCCCCAAATTCAAAGCCACTGTCCCTTTAACATGTCGTGACGTCATTCTGATGCAGAACTGCCAGAGTAAAGACCTCGTTTGAGGATTCGTGTGAAGCCTAATATAACATATCATATAAGAGATATAGTCCTGTAAGGCTTGTAAGGTCTCATCTCACGACCGAGCTCGGTCTCACCGGAATGCAGGGATGCTGAGATTCCGGTGCGTGCACTGCGCGCGTTGTCACAGCGACAGAGCAGCTTGGATACAGCGTCACAGAAAGAGAGAGAGTGTGCGGTGGGCAATCTAAAAATCTCACAGCATCTCTCTTCCATCGCAAAGGCTCCGGGAACCGCGCGATCCGGGAGCCGGTGAGCGCAGCGGCCCGCATTCACAAGCAAAAGATGCGCTAGATTAAACTCGAGAGGTCGTTCTCCTTCAGTGCACGTTTCCAGAAAACCGAAAGGTGTAACCTTAAAAAACGGACCGGGATCAGACGCTCACCGGGGGGGGAAAACGGGTCAGAGCACATCTCACCAAATGTGATGGAAAGACTGCCTGGGGATGCTGCCCCAAAAGCATCCTAAACGGAAAAATTCCGACAGACTCCGGTTGTTGTAAGCCGTCACTTCTGAAGCGCTTCCTCGGAATGTGTCTCATGTCGAGGTGCCATCGGGGGAGAGCGTGACACATTTACTGCTGTTCTACAACGGAGGATGTCGTGGTCTTTAAGGAACGCTGACTGATAGAATCGCTTCGACCAACGAGCAGGAACCCGAGGAAATATCAAAAGATCTTCTGCTGCTTTCAAACGCAGACCTCCAATCCCAGGTACATGCATTTCTATTGGACGCGAGCTGATTTTCTGAATATTAAGCCATTCAAGAATTTTGTCTGCATGACCCGTTACAATGCATGTGTGGTTTTTATTATGATCCTAAATATACTTTTTGCTGCTGAAACTGCTTGCTGCAACCAAACCTTTCCCAAAATGCGGAGCTTCTGTGCAGGCGCGTGCACGACTTTGAAGTACTGCCACTATAACCATATAGTGACCCAATTAATACAGGCTGTGGAGCATTAAATCCGGCTTTATTTCTTAATTGTTTTAGGCTTTTTCTATAGGTTGTTAATTTGACCTTTCAAACCGATTGGTGTTTATCTTGTCCGGTTTAGTTTTTGAAATTAATTGTGAAAATTGATGCCATGTGGCTAACTCTGATTGGGTTTAATTCTGATTCTGTCAGCTTTGTTTGTGCTCTAACGATTACTTTGATTGATTTTTTCTTTCAATGCTTTAACACCAGCTCTGAAACAGATGTACAGGTATTGGCCACTTTAATAGGTACATCTTTGTTTCAATTGCTTGGTGACACAAATTTCTGATAATGACTACAACTCTATCTTTAGCCATCGTGATCTGATAAAAATCACTGCAGACATTCAAACTGACGTTCAGTTGGGTAAGAAAAATTGAGATTTAAGGAACTTTGAGAAACAAATCTCACTGACCAACTATATACAATATTTCTGAACCAAAAGATGTCATATAGCCAGGTTCATGAAACACACCTGTTGCTCTAGTTAAGGTCCGCTTGGTATGTCTGAAGCTAGAGCATAGAGCAGGGCCTCGGACACCCAGGACCTCGCCGTATTTGATCACTCCTGATATAAACTATTGCTGATGTCTTACAAACGTGTTGTTGGCAGTCTTAGTTAAATGTTTAAATGTGCTTGCACAACAATCTGAGGTTTAACACGATGAATTATTCTGTCAGTGGAAGTTGTTTCAACCTTTTTCTTAATTGGTTTAAAATTAACGACTCTGATCCATATACAGCATCTGAGTGTAATGTAACGGATGTGGGGTTTTTTATTGTATTCAGCCAAAATTAAATGGTGATGCATGTCTTTCTAATGCTGTGAAGCTTATAACTTTATCCAATCATTGTAAACTGATGGCCAAACTACTCTACCTGCTCTGAACACTTCATATTTTAAAGATTTGTGGGCAAAGTTGTTGACTCTTTCATTCTATAACATGCAATGATTTGTCAAAATCAAAATAGCACTCCCTTTTTTGTTTTAAGACTCATTCTCAAAGACCACTCAAGATTATTCAACATCTTTTTAGATATCCTTTTTTTTTATCCAGTAGCATTTTCTTAATCATAGCAGAATATTTTCATATATCTCATACCGTATAGCTTCATTGTTGTACTAAGAACAACACAAAAATGAAAATATAAATATTTTTTCAAGCTGTAAATTGATATAGATGATGTGACGCTGCACCAAAAAACACTTAATTCAAACACTTTTATTAGGGAAAGTATCAAAACTCTTCTAATTCTGCCACTGTCAAAATCGCTACTGGTCTAAGACAACTCATTGATCTATGCTAAGCTATGCTAAAAGTGCTAATTCTGCTACAGTCTCCAGTACAAAAATGCTACTGGTCTAATCCGAATCAAAGATTTATGCTAAGCTATGCTAAAACTGTTCAGAAATTAGGAATTCAGCCCTACTCTAAAAAGGTTTTCCTGTAATCAAGTATTGTTTTGCATATTTTTCTATCACACAGAAACATTTCAATATGTTCAAGTTTATTAGCCCTTAAAGCAGTACAGAAGAAAGTTCCTAACTAGTATCAGTTAAACAGTACAAGAAAGCATGGGAATCTGTAATTAGTGAAATATAACACAATAAAACACCACTTAAAATCTTCTGTAAAAATAATACATTCTAAGTAAGTCTCAATCTTGATTAAAAGCAAAAGAACAAGTGAGTATTTTGGATCAATTCAAAAATGGACAAAGAACATCAATCGGTCACTGGTTCACCGATGTGTAGAACATCTGAAGGGAGGAGATGCCGGACTAAGAGAACACACACACAGCTCGTAAGAATGGGCCGCATTTATATGCTATCCCAGTTTAGCCATTCCAAAGCTAGAGGATGGCAGAATTGAGAGAAGACAGAAGCTCTCTGTTCTGCAAGCAGGGAATGCTATCTCTCTCTCTCTCTCTTTAGCTCTCTCTCTCTCCCACAGCCTGGCCCAAATAGCAGATATGGAGCTCACAGCGTCATTTGGGAGTGGTGTAATGGATGGAAGGAACTGTGTGACTGTCCTTGTGTGAGACTGATACTTGACACTAGATCTGTCCACTCTTAAAAACAGAAATATATTCTGAGTTTTGCAAAGCTCATAAACTTCCACCTATTTTAGTTTGATGATTATATTTTTAAAAGCTGTTAGGCACTCCAGACTTACTGTGTTGCTGCAGGATGTAATTTATTTGCTCATGGTTTGAGGTCACCAGAGAAGACTTGGTGTTGGGAAAGTACACTGTAGTTTTTTTCTTCCGTCAGTTATTAGTCTAGACTTAAACTAAGAGCTATTTATTTTAGATTTTGAGAAATAGGGCTGTAGTTAAATCCCCTGAGGTTAGAGTTTAAGTCAAATTCAAGTTCAGTTAGGTTTAAATCTAAGTCTAAATATCACAGCCATATTTTTCCATGGATAATTATGGCTATAATTCCTCCCGCCTCACACAACACCAACACCTGCTGACATTTTCTGAAATGGAAGTGTAAAAGAACACACTGTCTTGACCCTTTTAGAATATAAAATGCCATTTTTTGGGGGAGTCTAGCTCTAGGCAAAACAGTGGAACAGGTGAGGATTGACCAAAATAGACACACAAATATTTATCAATTTAGATTTTTCAAAACATGTTTTTTTAGAATTAATTTATTCAGCTACAAGTCCAAGTCATGTTAAAGTCTGAATACCAAAAAGCCAGGACCCGTAGAAAATGTACAGATACAAGGATATTAGAGGAATTTTATTAACAAACTCGATAGCAAAAGGGTCATTCATTCAAAAACGTAAGTAAATGTATGAACCAAATTAGGCCTTATTCATACTGCAGATCAGATTTTATGCTTTAACAATTAGCCGGTCTGCTTTACCATTTATACATTTATTATGTAATTTAGGTGTTCATTTATTTCTATTAGTTTTGTAATGTTTGTCAAAATGCCTTTTAACTCTGTTCAAATATGAATTTTAGTTTTACCTGATTTTCACAATGACGCTCCAGTGATTTGTCCAGCGATGAATGGTTCCTCTTTACGTGAAGCTAAACTATGCTGACTGTTAGCTAGACCCAGATTGTTGTGATGCTACAGCATGCAGCGCTACAAGCAAATGGCCTCAGCTAATGTCAATCCATATCAAACATGATTGATGCAGGACCTCTCTGTATGATAAGCATCAAGAAACTGCCTTTTCCTCAGAGTGCAATACAGCATTGTATTAAGTAGTTTTTACAGGTTTAAGTTTTTTTCCCATTTTAAAAAGAATGGTGGTCAATCTAAACCTAAACAACTCGCAGTCAGCGTTTTCTCTCTCTCTTTTTTTTTTAGAAATAGACTGTATGAACGATAATTTTCAAATAACCGTAATTTAAAATTAAAATGTAAATGAGTAGAAATATATTGTGTTGACATGGGCCCTTATTGGAGGAAAGCTGTGATGATGTTTCTTTGATAAAAATATTGTTCAGTTTTTTGTGTTCTGTAGTTCTTGAGAGTTATGGCACATTGTTGGGTCATATTATTATATTTATACAATTTTTTTATTCAAAACAAACAGTACTGTTCAAATGTTTTAGACCATGTATGTCTTGGAAAACCAGTCTGCTTTAACATCTGAGTCTGGGAGAGACACTGTTGATGCAGTAGAACTACCTGGTGTCTTGTTGCTGTGCTCAATCTTAAAAAGACTTGCCTTTTGTCTGCCTCAACTTCACCTTGTTAGTAGAGATTATCTCTTCTTCACCCAGTTTTAAGGCTTGTACACAATATTTTCTATTTCAGTTAAAGAGTGAGTTTCAACCTATGTGTGACAGATGATTAGTAGCACCTGTTTAACAGTTCACCTGTTTTGTTATCCTACTAAATCCCTGACTTTGTGCACGTGTAGCTATAAGAATTGATGCTGGTTAAATGTAAAAGGTATTAACACCAACTATTGATTTGATTTTGATTTCTTTGCATTTAGTAAATGGACAAAACTGAAACCATTCTGTATATTATTAAAGCATTGCTTGTTTGCAGCATTTTTTTCTCAGCAGCCTAAAGATGTTCCTCGGTACCTCTGCTAATCAAACATCTTACAACATGGAGGCTTGTTGTAGAAAATCTGATATTGATAGGAGTTTGCAATCAATAGTTGATTTCAACTAGTAGCAACGCATAGACTTTGTGTTTCTGGTTTCTTCTCATGTGTTTGAATGGAAGTCAATGGGAGGAATATGTGTGGTGTGTTGGCAAGCAGCTCCAGACAGCCAATCCTGTTTATTCAAGCAAAGGGAGTGGATCAATGATCTCTAATTGAATTCAATGAACTGATTTTAGACTGAGAGGCAGGAGGCCACATTGTTGGAGGAAATAAGAGCATGTGTGCATACGTTTGATTCGCCTGATGCCTTGCTGGAATATAGACTCTGTGATCTGACGGTGACTCCAAACATATGTCTGTAGATGATGCACACAGAAGCGAATGTGTGTGTTTTGGTCTCATACCATGCAACAGATGGGCTGAACAGAGCCAGAGAGGGACTTGTACACCAGGCTATTGGATCTCCATGTGTTCCTCTCTGTATAGTGTAATTCTCAGCCAGAATGCAATATATTTACCTATCTGTGTGCTCTCTTTGACTCAAATCCGTTCATTTAAAGCAGCTCAACGGATTCATGTATGCTCCGATGCTACTGTGAGGTACGTTTGTGTGTGTTTGTGTGTGTGTGTTTGTGTGTTGTATTGTCATGGATAAAGTAAGCCCGGGGATAAAAGCAGGGCTGTCAAAAGGTCAGATTTGATGGTTTCTCCTGATTCATATCATTCTTGTTTCCTTTTTCATGTGTATGATACTTATGTGTAGAGCCCATTCAGGTGTTTATTGCTCCTTTACCAGAGTGGAGTGGTATTTAAGGGATTGAAAGGGAAAGAGAAAAAGATAAAACCAGGATTCTCTCAAATACATACACGGACATCCATTGTGATTTTCTGTGGTCATGCATTTGTTTTATGGTGTTCAATATCTAATAATATTCATGGTTATATGAGGCAGAGAGTTTCGCATATTTTTATTATGTGAAAAAGGAGCTTCATCAGCTTTATAGCTAGCATAAGTGATATTGCATATAACATTACTTTCAAATTCCTGCAACTTTTTGTTTTGTTGTAATAATTATGAATCAACTCTATTTATTGGTGGCGGGATTTATGAGATAATAATTCATTCATGTGCACCTGCTGTTTAGAAGCTCCTGCATGGCCAATGCAACAATCTGTGATTTTTCATCCCTTCTAGTACTAAGTGTTACATTTTCGATGCTCATAGTATAAGCATTATGAAAACAGCGATGGTGAAAATAATACAAGCTGTTGTGGCTAAAGCTGATTGTAAGACACGCCTAACCCCTTAAAAAATAAAAATAAGTAAATAAATTCTACAATACAATGTTTTGAACTGGTAACTAACTAGGGACATTCAGGAAACCCATCAGACGACTATCATATCATGTGAAAAGTGTCCTTAAATAGAATAATAATAACAATATCAAACTGGTTCAATTAAAAAAAACTAATAATAGTAAATAAAACATATCATTTAAAGAGGTTTAATTTGTAATTTTAAAGACTCTTGCTAGATACTCATGGTATAAAGTTTTCAAATTTTAACTTATACAAATAAAAACTACAATATTTTAACATTTAATTTGTAACTATCCATTTGGCAACTCTCTTCAGAGAACAGTTTGGCAACTTCTTGATTGGGTGCTGTACCAAACATCACAACCATATTAGCACAATTTTTTTATGGCTGAACATTTCAAAGGTGTATTTTTATATTTTACATTCTTCAAAAAGTTTGCTTTTTAAACAACTATTGTAACAATTTAAGTTTTAATTTATTCATTGTAACCAATAGCTGCTTGGGTGACAAATATTTTTTTTATGTTAAAGATGTATTGACAGCTAAATGCACAAAAACCACGCAAAGGTGAGCTGCTTGAGTCAGCATTCTGATTGGTGGAGAACAGGAGCAGCTCTGAAGTAATGCATATCAACCCGAAGCGTGCAAGAAGAGTCTCAAAATTATCCATTACAAATTCAGAACGGAGCATACTTGTAAGTGAGGCTGCAATCCACAATCAACAATGCGTAACTATATCTCACACAGTTTGTAAATATTTCATGAGAAGCAGCTGAAAAACCAAAGTCAAATCTGTGAACCTGTTTTCAAATTAATTCAGGTAAAATACATGCATGTACGAATTGAAGGGAATATTTATGCCTTCGCTTGAAAATATACGAACATTATTTTGAACTTACAAATTGGATTTTATACTTTTGAATTCTGCTTTTTATTTATTAACTGAATTGTACAAATACAATCTTTATGGAAACATCCTGCATGACTCCATAGTCAACGAGCTAAACAATCAGATCTTGCCCCCTTTTCATGAAGTACAATAAAAGAAATGTACAAAATATTGCTGTTTCTGTGGAAAAATAGGATAAAAGTGCCACAGTTTTAATCTATGTGCCAAAATAGTTAAAGTGTTTTATCTCACACAACTGCTCATATAAACATATAAAATTATCCTGCATGCGGCATGAACAATTAGTATGCAATGCGCTGTTCAGGCAGCCATCGAGGTCTCTATCGACCCCTTAAATCATCTTATATTGTGAAAAATATAAATTTATTACCAAGCCCTACTGAACCGATAATTCCAATACAGGCCATGGCTGTAATGATTATTGGTGTGGTAATTGGTGTGGTAATGCCACCATCAAAAATACAAATACCGTCTTGATTGTCCTCACATTCTGTTTAAAACACAGTACTTGTTTTCTTAGTTGTTTGTTAATTCTGTCCATCCAGCTAATGGAAATCGTTAGCGGTTGAGAAGCCAGGTGTCGCCAAAGTATTGATCGAGTGATACCTTGATTGGCATCGATTCACTTTGATATTCTGTTTAGTCACTGCCATTCATCATATGATCAACGTAGCAAGGTCACTGCTCATCTATGGCCTGGTTTCCTCTTCCTGCTGTTGAGGGGATTTGAGTAAATCCCAACAGCTCGATGACGCTCAGCTAGATTAGTATATTTATTATGTAAGACACATTCATGCAGAGACACTTGCACTTATATCCATGGTCAGGTTCCGTCAGATTTCCTGTCTATAAATAGAGGCACTTGTCGTCTATCCTCAAGTGGAATTCCTGCATTGCATTCAGCATCAGAGCGTTGGGTTCACTTCACCATTTCCTCCGGTTCTGTGAACACACACTGACACGGAATGCATCTATTAAGCCAAATGGCTGCTTTTATGCAAAGTGGCTTTTGGCCATTCTATGTGTTGAGTTCTGGGAAATGTATCTACTTCATCACACAATAAATGTAAATCTGTTTGCATTCGTCTGATGATTATAGTGCAATAAATGTGTGATGGGAAGTTCTTGATAGCTATATGTGTGTTTAAAATTTGCTTTGTATGCTGGTTCTCTTGTCTGAATATTTTTGTACGGTAGGTATTTTAGGAGACATGGCACCGCTATCTTAAAAGTCTGTAGAGATGCTCAAAAGAGAATGCCAGAGTCCATAATAAAACTCCTGAATAAAAAATTTGGCTTTTTTGCACTGCTATTTGGTTGCTCCCCTAAAATTTTATTTTTCATAGAGCTCAATGTACAGACCAAATTAGTTGATATTTGATATTACTTTCAATTTTAATGTAAAAATAGCTTATTATTTAGCATTTATGTTTTTGATAAGAGCTGCTTTATGTAATATCTTTATAAAATAAAAAATTATCAGCATATTCAGGTAAAAAACAAATTAATAAATAAAACCATATTCACATCTTTGCACCAAGAAAGGAAGCCGCTTCAGGTGTGAGTGATTTACGAGTGAAGTCAAGGGGGGACACCATATTCAATTCATGCAAATAAAGCAGAATGTATATTGTAGTTTCTACTGAATGAATAATATGTTGTAGAGGTGTGGATAATTCAGTTTCAAAAACTCAAACTTTCCTGTATTATATATTTTAATAATTTTTATTCTAGGTAATGGTAACTATATATATATATATATATATATATATATATATATATATATATATATATATATATATATATATATATATATATATATATATATATATATATATATATATATATTGTATTTTTAAAACAAACAAAATAGTTTTTAATGTTTGTATTCCAAACAAAAGACTGGCTTTTTAACTACATTTAAAAGGTTTTTATGCAGCTATTAATTACTTAAAGTATTACAAATAATTTAAGCGTCACATTTTACCAACTATAATTTTATTCTACATCATGGTAAATGATAAAGTTATATTTACTTACCAACAGTGAAATTAGACATTGTAATACTTTAATTTGAATAGTTTGTATTAACCCATAAGAACCCACTGTGACTCAGTTGTCACCAGCCATTAAAGTGTTTTATATATATATATATATATGTGACACAAATAAATTATTGTGAATCATTTCAAGATGAGTCGCATCATTTTAAAAATTGAGATTTTTCTGCAGAAAATAGTTCAGCAACAATATACACGCTGACTGTAACTCACCTTGTTAAAATCAGTTAGAATTACCACAGTATTGCTCCAAACATGGAGAGTCTGCATTCAGTTACTTTTTTTTTTTTTTTTTTACCAATTTTTAAGATTCTGATTGGCATGATTGTCAGGTTTATTTGCCTTCCTTTTTGGCTTTTTTTCACTCATAGAGATGGACATACCTCCCTGCATGTTTACACATGACTTTATCCCCTGCACCCATTAGTGTTATTATTTTATTTCCCTCCCCCAATAGTGTGTCTAGAGGCAGCACTATCTTTGAAGACATGGCTGTGCTGTCTGGTTGGCTGGCTATGTAGGTTAAGGAGGGTGAAGAGAGCTTTGAGCACTGAGTGTAGAGTAGTACACTTTGGGAAGATGACGATGTCAAGACCAGAGCATCTCTCTCCTTTTTTCCCTTGGTCTCTCTATTTTTCTCTGTTCCTTAGAGCACTGCTGGTCCGAAAACTCCTCTGCAGTGTAGACTTGAGCACTCGACCCGAGTCAATATTATGGCCCAGCCGCTGGTCCTAGATCAGTGCACCAGCAGGTGTATAGGTTGAAGCTTCAGTGATGGAAGGGAGGTTTAAGAAAAGAGGAGCCAATCAAGCCTCGGCTCTCATTGCCTAATGCACAGTGTGCTCTCTCTGAAAAGTGCTCCTTTAACCCTCCATTTCTCTCTGGCTCCAGGCTCTATAGTTCTAGTTTTAGACTGTAGCACAGTGTGTGACTATTCTTTAAAAGATTTGTGAGGATTGTCAAAGGGCACAACTTTTTCAAACTTGGGTCAAACAAGAAATGTAGCTTTTGTAAAAAGAGTAGTTCATGACAAAAGCCATTTCTTTTTTGTGAACTACACAGAGCTACAGTACATTGAGCAGTAGAAGCATTGATTTCAGGGAAGTTGTTTTTAAAAAGGTTTTTTAGTTATCCACAGTCATTTTGAAAGTAGTTTTATCAAATATGTATGGTCTGTGACAATCTACGTTTATTTTTCTGAATGGTTTTGTAAAAAAACTAAACCACTTCCACAAAAATTAGCTGTTTTAAGCGCTGTGACATATGACTTGGCTCACCACGCCCCTCTCTAAAAGGAGAGCACGAAGCATGCGAGAGTGATATATTAATACTATTAAAAGTAATTACATAATATTTTAACAATAAGTAAAAATATGCAATACATACTTGTCTTCATGAGGAATGGAAGGCAGCATGATCTCATGTAAAAGTTTTCAACTTGTATTGGAGCCAAAAAGTTCATCAACGTTACTAGGATCACTATTTTGAGATCATTTAGGTAGATATTTAAGGTAATATTGTTACTGGTGTAATAGAATATTTAATTATTGTAATTAATTATCTAATAAGATTGAGTTTGTATGTGCCTAAATTTGATTGTGTTGGTCACGGGGAGGAGAAATGGGAGTGATGTAGAAGGACAGGACTTGTGCTAGGATGAAAATCTTGGGAAACCCCGAAATGTGTGCCTCTTCCGTTTCTGGCTTTCTCCTCTTCGGACGTCCTACCACTGCTGCTTTCTCTCTCTCTCTCTCTCTCTCTCTCTCTCTCTCTCTCTCTTTTTCTCTCTCTCTCTCTCTTTCCCTCTCTCTCCCCTTCACTTTCTCTCCCTCTGTCTCTCTCTCTCTGGCACATACACTGTAAGGTTGCAAAAAGCTTCATTGACACATAAGGTATGATCTTTATCAGTTTGGAATAAGTAATACATTGCTGTTTGCGGCTGTGTTCATAAACCATGTCTCTTGAGTATTAATTTCCTTGACAATGATGTGGAGCTGGATCAATTAAAGATCCTAGTTTCAGTCTCAACTTCGTTGCAAATCCTGTTTTATAGTGACCCTTGTTTAAAAACGGTCTGCAACATAATGGCTTGAGCAAACAAACAATTGTTTTAGAAGATCTGCTGGTGCATTTTCTCTAAAAGATGTTTAAACTGAAACTTGGATCTGTACATGATCCAGCTCCAAATCAGTATTACCTTAAATGTCTACCAAAAAGCTACTTCTATGCAACAAATATTCAACCCCAATTAATGTATTATGAACATCAGCCAAGTGTGCCATGTGTACACAAACCAGAAGTACACATGTGCAACCCAGAGACGTAAATGTGCTCTGTTGCGACAATACATCCACAATAAGTCAATTCTTCTTTTCTTCTCTGTTTTATTTCTGTTTTATTTCCATCTTTCTATTTTCGATTGATCAGCTGAGACAACCTCTTTTGTGAGCTGTCTTACACTTTGTAACACATTGCATATTGTCTCTACCCTAGCGGAAGTTGCTATAGTAATGGATTTAGCGTCTTAATACAATAAATATAAAATCTGCGATTTGTGATTATTGGCTTAACTTAGATGTTCGAGATGAGGTATCGGTTTAACCTCAGACAATGTTTTTGTTAGTTCTCTTTTAAGGTTTATCATGTTTGTTGTACAATTTATAATTTCCCATAAAATAGTAAGTAAAAACCAGTATGTTAAAATAGTTCAATGAATCATGATTATATATTATTTGATGCTTGATGTAAACTAGTTTTATAGCAATTCAAACATACAAAATCTGTTTTAAATATTTTTTCTATGTGAAAATGTTCAGAAAGAAGAATGTTTAGTGTTTTTGTAACAGTTTTTCATTTCTTGTTAGTGGATCACTCTGCAAACAGTCACACTGAGCCAAAACTGAACAAAAGAGACAGAGAGAAGGATTCGGAAGGAGGGGGGCTCAAATTTGCAATCATAAAAAGACCCCGACATGGTTTTGTCTCCTGATTCGGTTTTTTGAGTTGCCCCCTTCGCCATTTAAGTGCTGGATTGTTTGGTTCGCAGCCATTTTTCTTGTGAAACAGTTGGTTTTAAAGGTTTCATTAATCAGTAGGCTCTTTCATCTCCTCAAGGCCAAATCAATCCTTCAATAAAAGAGCACAAACTAAAAAAAGATGGGTAGAAATTGCTTGTAGATGGTTTGGCATCATGAGAAAGCTTCCCATAGTCCCCACAGTCAGATCTGCAGTCGTAAGTAAAGTGTGTTAATTGAGATGCCAATACTTCTGCATTTTTTATATTGATACTCAGCGTTTGACTAAGTTGCTATTTTCCTTTGCTTTTCCTCCATCTTTTGGAGAAATCTTTGATGTTTTAAATATCAAATAAACATTTCTGTCCTGCTTGTGTTTTCTGTAGATCTTCTAAAGTTTTATAGAAGCTTGCTTTTCTCACTTCAGAATGATTTAGTCTCAAGATTTAGGTTTGATTTTTTAAAGATGAAAATACAGGAAAAGTAGAGCTGGGCAATATGGCCGAGTAAGCAATTTGATGTATCATGTTTAATAAAATCTCAATCAACACTGGTAGTCCTAAAATAATGTAATCTAGCTTTAAAATAAGATTTTAGTCGGCACATGCTCTCGTCTCTCCAATCCCGTGCTTTGTAGTCGCATCACATGATGTGGGATTGCGGATCAAATTTAAATTCAGGTTCAACTTCAACCGAAATTACATGCACTTTTTTTCAAAGTGTGACTGCACCATTAGAGCATTTAAGGATGATGGATCCCAGATGCAGCATTGCAGCTGTGAGGGGTTTTATTCTAATTATAAGAAAATAACTTGAACCAGTCTCTTTTAGCGTACAACGAAACAAAACAAAGACCCTCAAGGGGAGAAAAATACTAAAAAAGGTCAAACTTTTACAAGACAAAACTATCAATGCAATATACATAACTTCATGGTAACAAAAAAACTTCTCCTAAAATAAGCATCAATTGGTCAATGAATTTTATCACAAGGAAGAGAAAACTAAGGGAGATTATAATAGTGAACCAATCAAACATAAGGAGAAAACTAGAGGAACTAACTAAGCTAAAACAAGGAAACAAGTCGGGTGGAGAATATGCGGAACAACAAAGGACCATGTGCTCCAAACAGCAACAAAACTAAAAAGCTCGTCACAGTCATGTGATATAGACTAAAACGCATTAAACAAAATAGACTAAAACGCATTAAACAAAAGAAATACAAATTGTGTGTCAGACTGCAGTTATATATTTTTAACTACTTTCCGTGCAATATACTGGAAATGTTCAAGTGGTGATTCGAAATGCTTTAGAATTATGTCAATAAAATAAAACTTATTTAAAATTCAAACATGTTCAATGTCTAATGGCTCATCCTTTAATACTTCATTTTGAAATCAAAGATTAAATCGATGCCTTGCACATCCTCAAGAGAGCAAGTAGATGTGCTTGGTTACCAAAGTAATTTTACATTTTCAATATAGTTTAAAAACAAAAACTCTAATTAATAAAAAAAAATTATTTACTGCACAACTTTAATTGCTAAGTGTGTTTTTTTTGTGTATTAAATGTAAATGTATGGATCTTAGCCATTTTTTATGTTTTAGTTTTAGATGGAAACAAGCAAATGTTACATAATAATAAACTCTGAGTATCTTCTTGTAACAATTGCAATAAAAGAGTCTTCTCCAGTGGCTCGTATGATACAAAAGCCATAAAAATGTGTGATGAGTGGTCAAACTGAGGTCGCCTTGCAAAAAAAATATAAAAAAATATAAATATTATAAATTAGATATAAATTAGATTCATGACCTCCAATAATGTCCAACATAGGTCATGTGGATTTGTGTCACTTTGGGCTGCATTCTTAACATAGCCATAGCACAGTACATAATTAAACAACTGACTGTGTGGAAAAACGGCATAAAAATCTTTTTTTGCACACTAATTGTGGCTGACAGTGCAAATGAGGGGGTTGATGGGAATAATTGTAGATGATGGTAAAATCAACATGTGACCATGTCAACAAGCCTTTATTGGCGAGGATCTGCACCGCCATGGATCAATGAAGCAGACGCAATCCTGAAAGAGTCATTCTGCAGCGGGTGCTTCATTGATTAAAATAGATCTGTGAACACATTATGAACTGACAGCTGGGCACCGTGGACGGATAGCACAGACTCAATCAGCAATGATGCTAGGGGTTGATTTGAAGATTTTAAGGTTTTAGATGACTGGCCCTCAATATGATACTGATCTCATCCAGATATATAGGCTCGTGTGTACTGCTTGAGGTCAGAGGGTGAGCTCCTGCTGGGGGTTACGAAGGCAAGGAGGGGGCAGGGCTTTTTCTGTGCTGGGACCAAGATTGTGCAGAGCAAAGCACCTTTTTAACAAGTCTGTCTCCTACAAATGCTTGTGTTCAGTGTTTTAACACATTTTTAGTCTTTTGCTTTTTTGCCAGTTGTTTAAATTATGTATTTTACTCTCTGTTTAGTTTATTGTGATAAACAAGTTATATTAATTGCTTTTTACATGTTTTTTTGCTTTTAACATTTGTATTTATATAACATATTTTTTTTATGTGTAGCTTTTTGGAAACTTGAGTCCAGTAAACTTTGGGTGAGGTTTGCATGTTCTGCCCATTATTGCCTGAATTTCTTTTAGGACACCCGATTTTTTCCCCTTCCTAATAACTTTCTAACAATAGGCTTTAATAAAAGACCGGTTAGGGTTGCGGTAACCTTTTTTACACTGTTTAGTTTTTTTCAAGCCTTTTTTTTTAAGATACGAAGAAATTATTTGTGAATATTGTGTATAATAAAAGTGTACAGAATCCTACATTTCAACATTAGACTAAGATTTTCTTCCAAAAGATCCAAGTATCTTCTTGGCATCAAACAATTAGCTCCAAAAACAAACAAATTTGAGTGTGTTAATACTGTTAAATTCATGCTAGCCTAGACAGTAGAAGAAATGTAATTTAGGATGTTTGCTCAAATAGTGCTAATGTTTAAACAGTTTTAGTAAACCTTGCTATTTATTTTTTGTTGAATATTGAATATTTGTATTTTTCCGAATATTCAAAGTTTACATAGTTCGGTTCAAAACACAATTGCTTCATGTTTAGCTGTTTTAAATCAGGAAAAAAGAAAGATAGGGATCACCATCGTCCCAATGTTCTTCACAGTGCCTCAGACATTAAAGCTTGTTCCTTCGGCACAACCAATTTTCTTTACCCAGTCATTTGGGAGAAGTGATCTACGTCAAAGACAGTCATGTTAACACCTTGTTGGACAGCAGACAATGTTAATGTCAGCCCCTGACAAGCCCAGGGGAACAGAACATAATATGTTGCAGCTTTTGTTCACAGCACATGGGCACAGCCCAATGAAGCGAGATGTCACTTGTGTAATCCCAGAGCTACTGTATGAAACACCAGAGAGTTGAGAAAGATACTGTATGTGATTAAATACTTTTGCTCAATTGCTAAAGTCAGAGAGGATTTTTTGGAAGAAAAAAATGTTTTATTTAGGTAAGGGAAGCTAGAACAATTTATCTTTTTAATACTTTGCCTTAAAAATGAAACAAATGAGCGTTATCTTTTGTACCGAAGAGCAGGATGCTACACACAATTGGACAGCATCAGGGCTGGAACTGACCAATAGGAGAACAAAACATTTGGTGGGGTGTCGAATGCGGTCATGTGATGTTGTCTTCCTCTGGGATTTCATATGTTGAAAATGTATTTCTCGTGCACATTTTTCGTACATTTTTCCGCATCATGAAGCAAAATATTCTTTGCGTGGCTTTTCATATCTTGAGTTTTCCACAACGTGAAGCATTGGTATCTCGAGGTACCACTGTATTTTGTATTAGCAGACTTTAACAATATTAGTTCTGATCTGTCAGTTAATCTTTTCTAGACACTGAAAATTATTTAGTTCTTGATGGGGTGACTCTTAAATGACAGGCACACTATGAAAAAAAAGATTCACTTCAATGGGCTGGCATACGATTGGGCAACGGAATTTTGGATTCTATCTTGGATTCAACTTTGACCTGCGATACAGCTTTACAAGACACGCCTACAACCACCAGAATGGAGAGGTGAACATAAGACAACAATTTGTGTCATAATGTCAATTTGAAGGACGTTAGGTTCAATCCTGTTGCTGTTAGGATGATTTATAGTATTTCTGAAAGCACACTCCTAGTGGGCGGGGTCTTGACTTCCACACTACCATGTGATTGCAGTCAAATTGTGTTACTGACCAATTAATACACCTTTGATTGATTTAATTGAATTATTTACATTTATATAGCATTTGTTTAGACACCCCGAAGCACTTTTTATTTTGAGGGGGCTGTCTGTAAGTCCCACACCAGTAAATTCATCATCCACTTTTTGATAGATTGATTGATTCAACCTGGATATTGTGAATGTAGTCAATATATCCTAAATTCTATACTAGAACCAGGTTTTATGTAATATGTTAGTGATAATTTCGATGATCTTCTCAGTTGTTGACGAAAAGCATGTCTAAATGTATTCTAGGAATGATGTTCAGATCATGAAATGCACAGCTTCTGTCTTGGATACATTTGTTCAAAGATTTAATATATTTTACAGTTCATCCAATAAACAAATGATAAAATGGTCAATTTCTTTATCAAAACATCAATGAATTACAATATGTTTATACCTTTCATAAATTACGTTTAAGTGGAGATAGAGTTAAATACTTCAGGTTATAACTACATTAACCTGTTTTAACCTCATTTAATGATTTTGACAAGAAAGTAGAGGAAGGTGAGCAGAGATTGATGGGATCATTTAGTAATTTTTAAATTATTCAATTTTAGTTAATCATAGAGCAGATATGTCCATCAAGGAAACAGGAGACTGGAATCTCAGCACTCTAAACATAATGAATGTCCCATAACTCTCTGCTGAAGCCAGGTGGATGAAATGTCACCCATTGTAATTGTAATTTAAATGGTGATGCTGTGTGGTATTGGCTCTGTTTGCGCATCCTCCCCTGTGTGTTGACATTATGATTGACATGAAGGTAAACTCTAAATCTGCATTTAAAATCTAATAGAGCCAGATGTGCACATTTGTTTTTTACCACACATTTTAAACTTTGCTCTCAATGAGAACATGTTCACTTCTGGAGTCAGCCTCAAGTGGTCAAAAGACGAACTGCAGGTCCTAACCGAGGGGCAACCTCCTGCATTCCTGAGCTGCAGTTTCCCTAGCAGCCGCTTGAGGCAGCCTCCAAAAAAGAGCAGGTTCTCATGTCTCTTGAATGCTTCATGGTAATCTTAAATGTATGTAATGTAATGTAATGTATGACAGTATTATTTTCAGTGAAAGTGATTCAGCAGGCTTTAGGAGCTGTGTTTTGGTGACACACATTTTAATGGGGAAAAGTTTTGTTGTCCCTCTACATGTCGCTATTAAACCGTTCCAAAACTTTTGCTTTACCATTTGAATTTAATTAGTTAATCTTATTCACATAATAACAACTGTATGTGTGTAACGTATTCTTTATCTGAACGGTTATAACACTGCTGCACAGAACTGCATAAAGCAGCATACAGTTCTCAATACAGGGGGCGATAGAGATCCAGGTATTCTTCTTGCAACTTCCCGGCTGCCAAACAAAAGAGTTAATGATAGCATTAGCAAGATACAGTATAAACAGTGATCAAGTCAAGTGCAGCCGATCCAGTATTTTTTGCTAAGCTTTATTTCTAAATGCAGGATAACTTATATAAATTGAA
The DNA here is from genome assembly GCA_900490495.1 of Danionella dracula. Taxonomy (NCBI): domain Eukaryota; kingdom Metazoa; phylum Chordata; class Actinopteri; order Cypriniformes; family Danionidae; genus Danionella; species Danionella dracula. The sequence goes on from UELW01000146.1 coordinate 485,212, forward strand.
AGAATTATCTGAACTGGACTTTCAACGGTTCACAAGATAATAATTAAAGAACCAACACCAGAAATAAAAGAAAATTTTAAGTTCTGTTTTTATGCTAAAGTTTATATATTTATGCTAAATTTGCAAAAATTAAATGTCAAATGCTGACTTATATTTTTGCATGAACAGAGATACATACAGATGCCTAATTTTTAAGTTGGAAAGAGCTTACAGACAGACTGAGACACTCAAGATGATGCTTGTAACTGTAAATATGAGTCTTTAATGTTGTTTGATCTGTTATGAAGTATTACCTATTTTAGGTTTCACTCGGTAGCCACAACCTCTCTTCTGCGCTCTACTTGATTTTTCCTTTTCTCTTAGATGAAATGCTAAGACATGCTGCCAATTTAAATAATGTTGAATTTCCTAAAAACTACATTTCCCATGACCACCTATTTTTGCATCTTTTCTTCGCTTTGTTGCCCCACTTCCCTTGTTCTCCCTCCATCTCTTTCTGCTTAATTAACCATTGATCAGCTTGCTCATAAATTAGGCCTCCAGAGAAAGGCTTTCTTAGCCTCCTACTTCATCTATTTACCCCTGTAATCCAATATACAGAGCTCGAACTGCAGAAGTGTCATTTTAATGGGTCGCAAGACATTTTTCACTTCCTTAACCTTTTGCTATCATCTTTGCAAAAATAAAATTGTTTTGTTTTGAATGCAGGTTTTCAGCAGCCATAAAAGGTTAATCAGTTCTGTTTTCACTGGGGATAAAGTTTGAACTTTGGTCTAATTAGGAAACACTGGGACCTTCTCCCTATCCAGCCTGCTTCCAGTTTAGAAATTAGCATATCCACTCACATTCAGATGTGAGCGCGCACTCTGTGTCAGAACCTAATGAGCCGATCCGGGTACTAAATGGATCAGGACCAGGAACATGTGTCTTTGGGAGCAATCAGCAGACATGATTTAGTGGGCCGAGGCCTCCCCGACACACAAAACTCTAGATTTAACGTTTATACACCCTCAGAGAGGAGAGCAGCACTGTGAAGCACATTAGCATTCTCATTTCATCACATCTCTAATAAGCTTAATACAGGGGTGTGCTGCTGTGATGCATGGAAGAGGTGTTTGTTTCAGTTTGGGAAAATAAACTTCTAATGACAGGATGCTATCGTTTAACGATCTTTGATCTGTGGGAAGTCCACATGCAGGAAGTTTAGTTTCTATTTATTTCACTTTGTCTCACACACTGAAGATTGTTATCTGGTTTACAAATGAGGGAGGTCAGTAGAAGTGTATTGAGCTGCTTCAGTCATTAATGGTTTTGTGGGATTTTATTGTACTAGAGACTTATTAAAGATATAACTTTAAAGGCTTTGTTCCTTGGTTATAAGCATCTATATAATATGCTTAATAGCAATAAGGTCATGTTTTATTGAGGATCAGTTAATCATTTATAAATGATATTTTTCACAATTTAAAAACCAGTTAGTTATTAGTGGTAGCTGGAGTGAGGAACTCCAAATAAAGAAATGGCTGACTATTTCAAATTGTACATCAGAGTTGTGTAGAATAAAAATGTTATAATAATGTCTATGGTTATACTACAAATACTAAGTAAATGAATATTAGGTAATTGATTACAATGTTCTTGGTCAAATGGTTCTTGCTTTAAGAATATTTACTGTTGGTTTAGTGATTTACAGCCTATTTAAGTGAAGTAGTTCCTGTGTGTTTGTTTTAGGCATTTCAATCATGTAAGGTGTTATGCTTACAGTTGTGTTGTTTGTGGTTATTTTGTTTCCCTTCACAAATACATTTAGATTTTCAAAGACACAGTAAATAGACTAAATGTTGAAAAAATATATATTTGTAGCCACATCCATAAATGTGTTTGTGGAAAATTCTATGATTCCTCTGGTAAGGGATTCAGCATAAAAAATAAGCTTTTTTATTGCTTTAAAAACAAATAGTGTTTTCCTGGGGGCATGATGTGAGATTTAAATTTGTGTACTGTGTTTAAAATTTAATGTGTACTCACATGAAAAAATAAATAAAGTGTTTTTAAAAATGTGAATGGGGATTTATATTGCACATACATTCCGAGTGTGTGTGTGTGTGTGTGTGTGTGTGTGTGTGTGTGTGTGTGTGTGTGTGCGCGTGTGTGTGTCTCTGTCTGTCTTTGTGAGCTCTTCTCACAATCCAAGACCCACATACAAGTACACTGGGGAAACCCTCCAATCCAGCCTCATCCCATGCAAATTTCTTTCTGTTCAAATCCTTCCCTTGAAACAGAAAAAAAACAGATAAAGGTCTGGATCTCTCACCGTATTTCTTCGAGAATGGATAGTAATTAAACCTCACTATAAATCATAAACCTAACCCCACATTTTGGTCATCTGTAAAAATAATTTTGTTATCATTATGTTTATATGTTTATAAATGTATTTTTAATTTTATGGAAAAGGTCAGTTTTTGGGATATAAAGGGTGCAGATAGCATTGTGAAACTTCAATTGCAATGAATTCTAAGATAAACCTCCTGTTCTTAATAGCGTTAAGTATCAAAGATACTACACACATTAATTCCATCCATTGATGCTATTTTACAAGGGCTTCAAAGAAAAGTTAAAAAATTAGAAGCTGTCTCCTTGCTGTAAGTTTTTTGTGACTGGCAAGTATGTAAAACATTTCACAGAACACAAACTCTTGATTTATTTTATTTTACTGTAATGGACTGCTCCTTCATCACTGAAATTCACATCACCCTGGACTTTAAACATGGAATATTTCCCAATCCACTGTGATTATGTTGCATCATATACTATTTTTGCGTCAGTAAAGACAGACAAAGAACTTGTTCCTGGAAGTTGTCACATCGCATCTGGTTAGTACATGGTGTAAGAATCCCTGTTGAATGCTGTGAGTGATCTTGTCAGTATGTTGAGGATTGCTTGAGTAAAGCCAATTTTGGCTTTTCTGTCTGTCAGTTTAGCTTATTCTCATTTCTCCCTCTTTCTCATACCCTCATCTCTCTCTCTCTCGCTCGCTCTCTCTCGCTCGCTCTCTCTCTCTCTCTCTCTCTCTCTCTCTCTCTCTCTCTCTCTCTCTCGCTCGCTCGCGCTCTCTCTCTCTCGCTCTCGCTCTCTCTCTCTCTCTCTCTCTCTCTCGCTCGCTCGCTCTCTCTCTCTCTCTCGCTCTCTCTCTCTCAAACATTTTACTGAAGCCTTATGCTAACCACCAGGAGAGTCTCCAGGGAGCACGTTCACGTTTTCATTGTTGTTTACTGCCGAGGATGGACAAGGCACTTTCCCTCCATTACTAGATTGCTGATTTCTTAAAGGGCACAAGGGTGAGATCTTTGCTACAGATCTGCAGGCATTTTTCTATGAGTATATGTTAAAGAGGAAGGCCCAGTGGCCTTTTTCCGGGGTGTTACAAGCATGCATATTTCCCATTAAAATAAGAAGAAACAATTGGTTGAAATTCATGAAACCACTTGTGAGGAAATTAAAGCACTATTTGTCAAGTTTTACCCTGTGAAACAATTTGAAAGGCTTAAAGTTTTAGGACTTTGGTGAGCTGAGGGAATTGATTAAACCTTGTCTGACTACCCTTTCATTATGTTAGTGAACAAAACGTCCACTAAGTTAAGCTTTTGTATTTAAGTTTTTTGAAAAAAAAAAAAAAATGTCAAAGGATCTTCCCTAATATATGTGTAAAATAAGACTTGTCACCCCAAAACATTCCATTTGCTGAAACACAGAGAAAGTGAAAAAATGTCCCAAACAACACATAATGGTTAAGTATATTTTAACAAAAGGTTTAGCGATTCTTCAAATAGATGCATGGTTTCATAGCACATGATTGTTCAAGATAGCTTTTATAGGTGAGTGGCAAAATAAAAACATTATTTTCTTATTTTAATGACGGAACTATATAGGTAACAAGATCATTAGTTAATTATTCATTATGTATAGCTGCTTGAGTCTGTGAGATGGTGCTAGTAATTAATAATAATACTATGGCATCCTTCCATACAACTTTGCTTGAGACCAGGGGTCTCCAATTATTTTTACCCAAGTGCCAAATTGTACAAGACAATTCAGAAAGAGGGCCGAAGGCCTCGGCTATTTAAACAGTCATCCACTTTTCCTCCACCAAGGTCAAATAACAACCTGCTCCATTAAGGAAACTTCAAATAAAGATATCTAAAACAATACAAAGCAAAAAAAGCGTTTATCAAACAAAAGGAGCATTTATGGTATACTTATGTATTACACAATGATATGGAGAGATAGAGAGAGAGAGAGAGAGAGAGAGAGAGAGAGAGAGAGAAGGAGAGAGAGAGAGAGAGAGAGAGAGAGAGAGAGAGAGAGAGAGAGAGAGAATATAGTGAGAGAGAATAGGGGAGCTATAGAGGTGATAAGAAAGATAGGAGAGAAATACAGAGAAGATAGGACAGAGAAAAAAAAGAAAAAAGGAAGTGAAGCTATAGATGAGATAGAGGGGAAAGGAGTATAGGAGATATACAAGAAAGATTTAGTGGAGAAAGAAAAAAAGAAAGAAAGAAAGAAAGAAAGAGAAGAGATTGGAAAGAGAGAAAGAGGGGAGAGATAAAAGAGAGAAAAATATCGTGTAAATAGGGAGAGTCGGAGAGAGAGTAGCTGCAGAATAGAGAGAGAGAGGGGAAGAGGATAGAGAAAAGACAGAGTGTAAATAGGGAGAGAGAAGAGAGATAAGAGATGGAGAGAATGTAGATTAGGAGATAGAGAAGTTAGATGGAGGGAGGGACGATTCGGGATAGATAACAGGAGACAACTGTGGAAGAATTATAAACATGAACTTTTAAGTTTGTGTTTTCACTCAACATACTAAATATAAAATTAAAACAATGTAATTAATTACTTAAGAGTTATTTATGGCTATGATGCCATATCACGCTTAACAAAGGAAGCAGCAGTTAGTAATCGGGGAGCTATGCGATCAACCAATGATAGATGTACCCATGACGACTCTTTTAAAGACCAGTGTGAATTGAAAGATCCTTTTTACACTGATCACTCCAGGTATTCACATTAAAAGTGAAGCCCTGCCCAAGAAGGAGAAAATGTGAGGAAATTAAAGAGGAGACAAATACTACATTGACCTCAAATGATGCCCACATTTTTAATGAGTGCATGCTGAATTACCCTCATTTGTTAAATACATGATTGTCAGGACAAACTCTCTATTTCTTGTGCAAATGATTGACTTGCAGTAGTTGAATCAGTTATGGCTTGTGGTAAAGCACTAAGACTTCATAATATTTTGTCACCCGTATAAATGGGCAGTCTAAAACAGAGATAGGGAATTTTAGGGTGGCTTTTAGAGCATGGTGTCAGCTGAAACAATGTTCATCTTATTACTTGGTCATTTTAACACGATCGTTCCACACTGATTTATGTACTGTATAAGACATTAATAAAGACTCCGGGGTAGTCTAGAAGTATTACTGTTGTTCCATTTGGCAGCGAGAAGCCTGTATCTGGGGATCAGGTGTATGAGGTGAATATGAGCATAAGGCAGACAGGCTGTTAGTCACGGGACAATGCTAAATTTATAGACAGTCTGCAAAGAGGGGGGTTTAGTGCAGCCAACCAAACACGGTCATCTATAACATAAAAGTAGGATTGAGTGGGAAATTGTGGTTCCCTGAGTTCTGCTGTCTCTGTGCATGCTGCTTTATTTCATTTCCAATCCAAAAGATGTATGAACATAATGTTGGATTGTGCTGCAGGGCATTGGACAGTGAAGTTTCATTTGCTCGCATGAATCTGTATTACAGACCGCCAGGCTTGGACAGGACTCCAGTACATTGCTGTCAAATGAAAACACACTTCAAAAAGATTAAATGTGATTTCAACTAAATATTTCAAAAGGTAAAGAGGATTTTTGAGTGACATTGTACTATTATGTTTGTCAATTGTCATGTGAGAACTATTCTTAAGGTATCCATCAACAAGTACTTTAGTTTAGCAGGCAATTTATGAGGGGTTTTTTTTGTAAGAAGGACACTTATATAATCTCTTCCTGCAGCCTCTAAAATATATGCTTCTGATCATAATGTCTCTAGTTTTTATTGTCAACCCTGTCTTAAAGCCAATACCAGGACACACAACATCAAGACCGAAAATGTACAGACCAGAGAGCGTTATGTTCAATAAACTGAAGAGACAGCAAAGTTTGAAAACTAAAGCACTGTAAAAACTGCATAGTATCCAAATAGAGAAACAGTCATATTTTATCAAGAATAAGAGTCGAGAGAGTATCAAGACCATGTTTCTCAAGGGACTATTTAGTATCAAATACTTATGCAGAGACAAAGGCGTTTAAAGACCATGCCGTTGCAGATAAAGGAATGTACAGTATCTAGAGCAAGACGCTATAGAGATTTGTGAGAGTAGAGATTAATTTTCATGGAGAGTGTCAAAATCTAGAATCTGTAGAGGCTGAAGAGTATCAAGAGACAGAGATTGTAGGGACTGGGGAAAATTAAAGTCGATACATTACAGAGACTGGCGAAAATAAGACATTCCAGAGACAAGAGAGTATCAAGAGATAGGAAGGACTGACGAGTAAACAGATCTAGAGACTGTTGAGACTGGAGAGTATCAAGATCTAGAGACTGGAGAGTAGCATGATCTAGAGACTGTTGAGACTGGAGAGTATCAAGATCTAGAGACTGGAGAGTAGCATGATCTAGAGACTGTTGAGACTGGAGAGTATCAAGATCTAGAGACTGGAGAGTAGCATGATCTAGAGACTGTTGAGACTGGAGAGTATCAAGATCTAGAGACTGGAGAGTATCAAGAGACTGTAGGGACTGGAGAGAATTAAGGCCAATACATTGTAGATGTAGAGGCTGTAAAGGCTGGAGAGTATCAAGATCTGGAGACAGTTGATGCTTGAGCATATCAATATAGACGCTTGAGAGTATCAGGAGACTGTAGGGACTGGAGAGCATTAAGGCAAAGACACTTTAGAGACCGGAGACTATAAAAACCAAGACATTCCAGTGAGAGGATTGTATCAAGAGAGTGTAGAGACTAAAGAGTATTATGACCAAGACACTGTTGAGACAAGAGACAAGAAACAATAAATAAAAATGCATTCCAGTGACGGGAGAGTATCAAGGTCAAGAGACATGAAGGACTAGAGAGTATTAAGATCTAGACTCTGGAGAATACTAAGAGACTGTAAGTATTGGAAAATATTAAGGCAAAGACATTGTAGAGACTGGAGACTATAAAACCAAGGCATTACAGAGACAGAAGAGTATCAAGGTCAAGAGAGTGTAGAGTATCTAGACTAAGCGACTTTAGGGACTGTAAATTGTCAGGAGACTGTATGTACTAGAGACTATTAAAACCAAGACACTCCAGAGACAAGACAGTATCAGGACAAAGCCACTGTAGAGACAGAATAACATCCAGAGACAGGAGGGTATCAAGATCAAGTACTGGTGAGACGGGAGAGTAAAAACATCAAGAGACTCTAGAGACTGGTGAGCATTAATGTCAAGATACTGTAGAGACTATCAAGACCAACACATTCCAGGACAGAAGAGTACCGGGACAAAGACATTGTAGATACTGGAGAGTATCAAGTTGGCTTTTTTGAGTCTAGAATAAACTCCTAGCTCCACAGTGATAAGATGCTCTTTAAAGGTAATGTTAACAAGCTGTTGGTACTGCCGATTATCTTCTCCTTCTGCACCGGCTCGGGCAATGCTGATTGATCCATTGGCTTACCTATCACATATCATAGTTGACCCACAATGCTTTTGAAAAAGAATGGTACGGTAAATTAGTTTCAGTGCTTACGATTAAGATACATAATTAACAACTACAATTACCAACAAATTGTACTTTTTTTTTTACTTTTAAAAAGTCCTTCAACACCACATATTGTTTTGTACCGAAAAAAAAATACCTATTAGATTTTACTCTAGCTTTTTTTTATTCAAGCACATTGGCTTAACACTTCTGACCTTGAAGTAGTCTTCCTCCTTCCCTCCACACTTCAGCGTAGTACCAGGCTGACCGTTGGGACTGTAGGTAAGATTGAGCTCCCAAGCAGGCTTCTCATCTGTCAGCCACTCTGTGTCAGTGATGGAGCGAGTGTGTTGCCATATAATCGGAAAGGGTGCATGTCCCATTATACTCAACATCAGCCCACCCAACAAAGAATAAACAGCCTGGCACTTAGATCAAGAAAAATGACAGGAACTCTTCAGTTCGCATTTGAGAAAAATGAAAGCAAAATGTTGGAGAGAGGAAAAGTGCTCAGTGCCTTGCAGGTATATTAGAAACTCTTTTGGGTTGAAATAATTTCCAAGAGTATGCATGCGTTTACAGGCTTTCTGTAGAACTACATGAACACTCGGCATGCTAAATATGGTTTGTTGGGGCAAATAAATGCACACACGTGCAAGTTGGACATTAGCATATATTTACTCTTGGAAAAGGCTTACACAGGCATTACAAAAGGCGACCTGAAATAGCGTACTCACTCACACAGCCTCAAGGGCGTTCTCCACATCTATTCGCTTGACTGTGCAATAATTGTTTAGTGATACAGGTGTTCTCTACATTGGCAAGCAAGCTGGGGTATCTAATACAAAATGAACAATTTGTCAAGAGTGAGATGATTTGCCTGGGGTTGATTGGCAGTAATTATTCATGTCTGTCTTGTTTTTTTTCTTCAAGCTGCTTAAGCTAAATGCACATGCCAATTAAAGCACAATAACACCATTAAGTCAATCTCCATTAAAACATGTAGGTCAAGTAAAGAATATGCTGGGAGGGTTTTCACTGTTTAACACCACACAATCCAGCTCTGGTTCCACAACTTATGATGCCTGAAGAGCTTAAATATACAAATGCAAATGAAAGCATCCTTTTTATGTTCTACAGCATGAAATTACATGTCTGTATTATATATGCAGCTAACATGTTAGCTCAAAATGCACAGTTAGGACACTAGTTATATGTTAACAATATTTACCTTTTGTCCATTTTAGTTTTAAAGGGTTTGTTTAAAACGGGCAGAAAAATTTGTTTTGGATGTTGCCTATAAACAGTGTAATTTATGAACAATAGTGTAATTTTTCCAGAGAGAACGTTTGCTACGTATATGTAGCAATTAATACGATTCTCCACCAGAATATATATATTTTTTACACTCACATATATTTAAATTTTTACGAAGCGTAAGTTTTAGGTTGAAATTGTAAGTAAATATAATCAATAGGAAAGATCTGAATCATTCAATCAAGTGATTGATTCAGCATTTAATCAGAGACCAAGAAGTTTAAAAATTTTAATAACACATTCGGAAGTTTGAGGAATTAGAGAAGCAAAGTATACACTAGTTAGCCCCAAATATAGTTTCCACCATTGAGAACCATTAAACATCTGATCACCTTAAAAAGGCGTATGCATTTAGTGTATTCCATTCTGATGTGCTTCCACTTCTCTTGAGCCACCCTCAGATGTTGAGTTCAGTTCTTTTTGCTGATGCTGGTAAGTCTTTTTTTGGCTTGACAACTACACAAACTATACTCTCGATTATCCAAAATGAATGAAGATGGAGGCCTGGTGTAGGATCTTGTCTTCTTCAAGCTTTTCAGCCTGTTCAGAACGATCTCAGGTTTGCACTGTCCAATGAGTTCATCCCTCAGAAGGCATGCTGGGAAAGTGAGGGAGAAAGAGACCCTGCTCCAGATATTGACTTACCAACAAATAAATTCTTTACATTCAATATATATATATGTTTCACTAATTATTACATAGAGCATGAATTATGTTTTTATAGTAATGATTTGTGGAACAAATGCTCCATGATTGTCAAAGTATTTTATAGCATTTTATACTAAATAGTAGATTCAAACGTAAACCTTATATGCAATAAAAAAATTATTCTTGCTAAAGGGTTCATGATCATCGTTGATATATTTTGATATAAGGATTTTGAGAAATCTCTTTAGAATTTAGAACTGGATAAAGACTTACAATTATGGTACTGGACTTGGTGGTTTTGCATTATTTAGCAGAAACACACGTCATGATCTAAAACATTTGTAACCAGCTAAACTAGTAAAAATCACAGGACCCTACATGTTTTAGCTTTTTTGCTAAACATACACCTCATGTGCAGTTTTATTATTTTGCTTTGCTAATTCAAGTTGTTTTTTTCTCGGAGAATACTATCCTTTTTCTGATGTGGAAGTGAACAGAAAACTATGACTGGTAGTCTATGTGGGAACGAAATGTATTTGCTTGGCCACTATAGCAAGCTGACTGCAATGTCACACTTTATTAAAGGTATCTATGTAGCCTTGGAGAAAGTGTCTTCTTCTATTTGAATAAGGCAATTTAGAGTAATATGGTATGAGCATTTGACACCGTAATGTCAACTAACTGTACATCATACTTGCTAATGAATCACATTTTGAATGCGCATAAGAAAACGATAGTTAAATTGGATTATATGGGATCTAGTCCTTCATATAATCTGTAAGCATTTGTAGTTTAAGAATTAAGGAGATTTCCAACTTCATTTGTGTCAGATACAACCCCTTATATCCAAAGCAACTCACAATGGAGAGGTTTAACATTTTAAAAATATATTTTAAGAATTTGTTTTAAAACAACAACTATGATGTTTTTTTACACGCGTTTCCCTGTTGCATGTAAGCCGCACACTCACACAATAAAACAAAAATGTGCTTTTTAAAACTATTTTTGGAGATGGATACAGATTAAACTATTCATGTTGCTAAGCTTTGTTAACCAATAGAAAAGGCAACAAAAGCTTTAATTTTCTTCTCAGGCAATAATGTTTCTGCTTCTTATACAATATTTTAGCTAAAAATTCCATTTAGATATTTACAAAATTTGCCTATTTTTTGTCCATTTGAGATTTGTCAAAAACAGATGTCAAGTCAAATCAACTCATCATAATGAGGATGTTCTTGTCCTTTTCATGTGTAAAGATATTGTATAACATTTTGTAATCTGTCATCTCCTGTCATCTCATTAAAACCTTTTACATTTGAATGTATGAGGTAATCAATTTTTTAATATTAAGTTCAGTGTGCAGTTCTTAATGATCAATTATAATTTTTTAAATGAAATCAGTTTTTGTTGTTTGCTTGTTCACATTACACACAACATGCTACTTGTGTTTGAGCTGTGTATAAACGCAATCCAGCTCACGCTGAGGTGCATATAGAAAATGACTTTGATCTAAACTAAAGTAAATTAATGGGATTGGTGACAATTGTGTGGCTTTATTTCAGTTAGTTTCCGATCAAACTGTTATCCTTTCAAACAAATCAAATCAAATTTAAAAAGAATTTTATATCATGTCTATGTGAATTATTTTGATTCAGGACTAGTTCAACTGACGTCCTGTTAAAGTTTTCTGCTCAGGTCTCTATTTACTGTCAGTCTTGAAATGCATATTTGTAATAACATGTTAATTTTAGGCAATTACACATTTATAAAATAATAGTGACTTACTAAACATGGTGACTTTGTGTTTAAAGGTCTCCAAATTTGTGTTTTTGCAGAGTGGGTTTCAGTCTTGAATGTTTTACATTCTGAAGTGTACAAGGCAGATATTTAGCAAAAATAGCAATTTGCTTCACAGATCAATTCTCGGATTGTAAATGCCAGCCCTTGAGGTTGTTTTGCCTTTTCCAAAAGCGATTCTCAATTGGAACTTTTTAATGGCTCAAGAACATCAGACCTTGTGTGATAATGCACCATGGAGAGGGACCTTGCAATAAATAAATCACGCACTCTAAATTAGCCTGGCAAAGCTCAGACTCGCTGTAATAAATTGTTTCAATTTCATCACTTTCAATTCGCCAAAGGCTTCATGTTATTTGTGTCTAATTTTTTAAAAGATGACTTTGGTCAAATGTGATTTAAAGAAGTCGGTTTCCCTGGGTGCTAGAGTGGATTGAGTATGAATTTAAATTGGCTTGGTGCACAGAGGATTGGTTTCAGCTATTAAAGCATGGAAGTAAGTGCGTGGTGGAATGGGAAAGGATTATATCCCCTTACCATGACCTGTAAGGAGAAAGAGAGATGGACTGAAACTGGGCACATAAAGTGGAGAAAGGATATATAACACAAAGGGAGATATGACCGTTTCTAGTGAGATGTTTAATGGAAAAAGGATTGAGGGAAAGTGCTGAAAGGACATAAAAAAATGTTGAAAGAGGGAAGGAAATAATGGACAAGAACCTGCAAATGAAAGACAGGGAGAAAAAGAGATTATCAAAGAGACCGGTTCACAACAGAAAGGATTATGGCAAAATGAAGAGAGGAAATGGAGAGAGACAGAAAAGCAGTAGACTGATCCAATCCAAGGTATAATCTATCCTGCGCTTGTGGGGGGAGGTTAGCGGTTATTTATAGGTGATTTGGGGAAGCAAGAGAACTGACGTTTGAATCACCATTGATTGGTACATGAAAATTCTGCTAAAGTGTTCCTCCCTTTTTTGATTTTGTTCAGTTCCCTTGGTTAATGGCGGTGCTTTATCGTCTCTTCTGACTTGACCTTGAGGAGGAGAGTGCCTACAGTCGTGATGATAAATTTTATTTAGTAAGAATATAAACTATCCAGTGCTAAGCCATAGAAATGTTGTTTATGGTTTACGAGGTCAGTGGTTGGCTAATGCAGGCTTTATGTCAAGTTCTGCTTTGAAGTCGAGTTTCGTGCTGAAAGGCTTCTGCTCACTGTCTCCAAGACAAGGAAATCAGTTTCTTTTTGAAAACATAACTTTATTGGTATTGTCACGGGGTGCCTGGAGAATGAACACAGGACAACCAAAAACGTGTGTAAAAAAAAATCCCTAGAGGGTGGTTTGTTAAAATATAAATGAATAAACAACAATTAAGCTGTGATGAAGATGGCTGAAAAGTATCCAAATGAAGTGTAGGGCAAACAGTGCAGCAGGGTGGTGATGGGTGGTGATGGGCGCTGGAGGCTGGAGTCTCAGCAGAGGTGAATTCTTACTTTGTTGTCCTCATCCTGGCTGGTCTTATCAGTGCTTGCTGTTGGTTGCCTCCCTACAGCTCATCGAGTACCATGGACTGGTTGAACCGGGCTAGACAGTTTCTTGTAATGACAAAATTAAGCACAGCAACAAGACACTAGGTAATTATACTGAAACACTGTTTCTCAAAGACTTGTGTTGCAAGAAGATTAAGGACCTAAACGTTTTTACTCAGTTGTCACTATACATGTAACTCAGTTTGCTTTAAATATTGTGTTTTTTGTAAAGTACTTTAAATTTGTCTCAAATGACTGCCGGTCACGATGGCAGGGAATCCATAAAAAGGTCATGACTTTCACAGATTGGTAATAGTGATCAAGCTCTTTTACATCCAAAAAGTTACTCCTGAATAATTTTGGGGCTGTATTAAGAACTTTATGTGAATTTCCTAATTACTCCAGTATGTAGTCCTCACATGGTCATTCCTGTTGCATCACTGATGACTATGTTAGTTAGTATTTTTGACAGCAACAAATTCATCAGATGACAAAATAGTTTGCATCTATGTGCAAAATATCTATGGCTTGAGCTCTCCAGTTCACTTGCATTGATGTTCTTTTACTACGCATGTGCTGCTTAGAATTGCAGTGAAAGAGTGTGATTTATCCACCCACAAAATATTGTAAGCAACCCCTGATCAATCATATTTTACAACTGTGATATATATGAAATTCAAACATACATTTGAATGTACAATGGTTTATTTAGCTTATTTTAGAGTTTTACTCATGCAACTGTTGATAGGGAGCAGAACCCTAAAGCTCTTATTTAATGGAAAAACATGATCTGTTGGGATTACCCAACACAGTATTTGGATATTTTGACAGGCATCATCTCAGTTACAATCTTTAATTGTATTCATACAATTCACAATTGTCTGTACATGTTTTCCTTAAAGTATTTGCCCTATTTTGTTTATTTAAAAGCAATCCCATAATTAGTGGAGGATTGTAACTGGATCAAGTTGTTACATATGCGTTTCCTGAATAGTTCTCTTTTTTCTGATGTACTAATGTGGGTGATGTCCAATAGGGAGATTCAAAAAGTAAACATATCTATCATATTTAAAAAGACTTTTCAGGTTTATTTTTGATGAGCATTTTAAGATAAAACGGCATTTATGAAATAGCTCCGGACCACTTAGCTCTCACCCTAAAAGCTGGGATATTTCAACGGTTGTTATCAGTGTCATATACGTAACATCTGACGTGCGTGAATTCAACTTGTGATGTCCAAAGATATTTATTTTAACATCATGTATACGCAACATTTTCTAGACCTGTCATGCTGATATGTAAAAGTTTGAATAACTTTTGAGATAGGAACGTTCTAAAGTCATGTTGAAATATTTCATAATTAATACATAATTAAAGTGAATTAAATAAAACATGTTAGATCATCTAATTGCTAAAATATCTCTCACTAACCTGAACCATGTTCAGATATTCTAGTGATAGGCCTTTTCTATTTTCTGACCATCCTTCAGAGAGGTGGATTGTTTTACTATTGGTTTTAGGCTGAAGATCTGATACCTGTAATCAGCGATCATCAGCAGATGACACAGTTTAAACTTTTCACCTCTATTTAATGGCCCACTGTTTTGAAGCGCTCACATTTGGATGGTGAGCTAACAATCTTATGAACTGCACACTAAATGATTCATCTGATGTAACAGTTTTGCTTAGTCAGATTTTTTTAGGACAGCCGCGTTGGCACATTAAAACAAACCCTAAAAATCTCCTGTTTTTCATTTGTGAGATTCTTGGACAGCACAATGCGTTTTATAAAATCGTACACAATTGTTTGCTGGGTTAAGGGGCTAGCTTTACCAAGACTCCATTACTTCAGATTCATCAAACACAGTTATACATAAAGGTGCTCCTTCTTTGTAATACGAGTTGTCTGACAGAATTTTTGGGGAATTAATGTCTGGATTTAAAATGTAAATCTAAGTGAAAGAGTTATTTTGTATATAAATATCATCATCAAGTTAATGAAAAATATATCTTAAAAAGTATATAAGCTTAAACGTTAATTTTGAGTGAATAATCATTCACTTTTATTCAGAAATGAATAAAGCAAATGTAGAATTGCAGTTCTGGCATATAAAGTAAGTAAAATGAAATAACGTCTATTTGTCTATATTGATGATTTTTTTGACAAATATGTACAACTATATTTAATGAGTCTTAGTTTAGTATCTTCATATCCTAATTGATGGCGATAGTTGATCTTCAGTTTAAAGTAAATCAATGAATCGTTCCACTCTTCCTGGTCAATGTATCCATTAAAGAAAGCACTTTTCTGGCCATCAGGTCTGCAGATAGAAAATTGACTACCTCATGGCCACTAGATCTCATTGTTTTGCAGAATGTTTATTTCAGTGATGCAAAATATATTGTATTTAATTATATTTGGTTGAAATTGCGTGAGGTGTATTGCTTTATCTGCGAGTCCATTAAATTATTTTTATGAGACATATAAACTTTTACCAGCCTCTCGGGAATTGTTTAATTTTAAGCCATAGAAGCAAATCTGGTGAATTAATTAGCTGTTCCCTGTATTTCTTTATGGGGTTTTGATGAGACAATGTCTCCTATGGCGCCAGAGGACATAAAAAGGCTCTTGATTTCCTTTCTTTTCCCTGCTGTACACATGCTTTTGCTGCATTGCTTCATTTATTATGAAGATTAGTATTATGGGATCACTAATTTGAGCATCGGTGGGTCACTGCTCTTCGGTATCCTCAGGTGGAGTAGAAGGCAGGGGAACAATTAAAGAAGTTTGTGTGATTTCCCATTGTTCAGAGTAATGTTGACAGTAAAATTTGGGTCTGCTTATTAAAAGTGGACTTACAAATGAAAAAGACAAGCTAAATATCCACTGCAAAATACAGGTCCATAAGCATGTTGTAAAACATTGAAAACACACTGCTTGAAGCTGTTTTGAAAGCAACTGCTAATGAAGCGCTATATTGGCCAATTGGAAAAATTTGCCCTGGAAATATTTTAACTAACTAAAACCTGCCAAAATATTCTCAGTCCTTGTCTTTCATGTCTGCACTCATGAATAAAGAACTAATAGAGGTCAATGGTAAATTTAATATTGGATGTCCTTGGATATGTTTTTTTGATAAATAAAAACTAAATTTTACCCTTTACCTGTTTGGGATTTAGTGTTGAAATTAAGAAGCATCTTTGCAATTAGATGACGTAACAACATGTTTATTCATTTAACTTTGATTATGCATTGATTTATAAAACCTCAAACTGACATCTCCAGAGCAATCCTGCCTCAAAGATTATAAAAAATTGTAAATTGATTCATTCGTAATGTGACTGATATCATCTGAATATGTGCAAAACGTGGCATGAAACTAATAGTCTTTGAACATCCCATGTTTTAAAGTACTGATACTGATATCACCCCCCTTTTATCACCAAAAATTGTGCGTTTGGGTTCGGAGCTGCATTGCAGCTGTTTCCTCATCTTATGCCCTTCAAATAAACCTGAAAGTCTGTTTTGGAAAGCATTTCAGTTGTTTTTAATATCTCAAAAATACAAGTTATTCATAAAATTTTATGACACCTGTTGTTACAAAAAAGGAAATAATAATAATCTACAAAACATCTTTGCTAAAAATATCTTCGCACATCTTTTATTCAAAACACTCAGGACACTGTTAAGCCTTGTTTTTCCACTCAAGATGCTTATTTCATCAGATTTGTAATACACTTAGTAGAATTTGCTGCTAGAGATTATGCACATTCACAGTGAATTAAATGAAAGAGTGGAGTTTCAAACGTCAGTTGTATAGAATGTAGCTGTATTTTCATATTAGACACATGTATTTTGTTGGTAAAAGAACACATAAAATTACCACAAAATGTTTTATAGTGTTTAAAAAGGCTGTGTGATTTAAACTCTATTGTTCAGACATTTCTAGCAAAGATGCTAGAGTCTTTTTCAGATTGGTTCACGCATGTTTGTGTAATCCTTTTTTCTTTTTCTAAGAGTATTCTTTTTCTCAAAAATAGCTCAGTGGCCGTAGCCTCGCCAATTTTTCATAGCACCGACCACTGACCAATCAGGTGAACCGCTAATGCGTGTCAATGAAAAACGTTTGTAATGATTCACCCGGAAGTAAAACCGTAGCAGAACCACACCAGATAAACAATGAAAGAAAGTGTGACTTGGTGTTTTTGGCTTACCAAAAAATGTATGAATTCATCAGAAATGGGTGAATTTTCATTGTGCCAACAAGAAAAACCCAACAGGGGGCAGTGGGAGGTACAGAACAGAAAGTACTTGGCTCGTTTTGCAGAGCACAACCATGTGAGGTGATTACAAATACATTGTTTATGATAAATGCTGCCTTTTGAAGGTTATTAAGGTTGCAGTGATAGTCTAGAGGGGTTCATAAATACATTATAATTCATTATTTAAAGGGGACATGATATGGCACCTTTAAATACCCTGGGTTGTTTTGATGACAGACACTGTTAAATACATCTTTTAGCTGGCTTTGATGCTTTCCTCGGACTATTATCCTAATATTATACCTCCCCTGCTAGACAAATCAGAATTTGTAATGTTCTATGATTTGCTTTTGACTGCAGCTGCTTGACCTGCCAGTATATTTCTCCTCATGGTGAGGAGACTCTCTCATGTCTCTTACCTTTGGATCTCTCCTGCCCTTATTTCGAATCCCAGCATGAACAGATCTCATCCTCTCTGTCCT
Organism: Danionella dracula; assembly: GCA_900490495.1. Taxonomy (NCBI): domain Eukaryota; kingdom Metazoa; phylum Chordata; class Actinopteri; order Cypriniformes; family Danionidae; genus Danionella; species Danionella dracula. Next base: position 503,053 of record UELW01000146.1, read on the forward strand.
GAAGGGCTTCTTGATGGCCTCTTCAAAGTTAAGGACGCCAACTGTTGATGGTGAGGTTAAGATGACAGGTGGGGTGAAACGTTGACTAGAGGGTATTTATCCTCTCTAGCCGTGATGATAATTGCGACCAATTGACATCCTGCGTTCCTCTGGAAACCTTCATATCTTGGAGCTTCTCTCGCTTGCATTATCATCCATTTACAGCTTGTGATTTGAAACTCTTAATTGAAACAAAATGTAGAGCTTTTCCCCTTCGTCAGAGATGACAATTAGCTTTTTTGACGACGTGAGAGACAGTTTCGAAGTCCTCGTTATTCCTGTGAATAGAACTGTGACTGTAGCTTTTGTTCCTGCCCTTGACTCAAAAAGGTCAGTCTGTCCATTCGTTCAAGTGTCCTCCTCTCTCTTGTGTTCTTTAGTCTGGCAGTCTATCTATTATACAAGAGAAAACATAGATCACAAAAGCCTGTTGTTTTGCTGGTCAGAGCTCCTCGAATCATTGGTTCTCATTAGTCACTGCTGTTGGTCAGCATAAATCACTGAACGGTGCTTTACCTGTCCATCTTTCTTTCTCTAGTTGTGCACTGATGAGCAAGCTGTTGGTTTGCCCTCTTTAATGTAAGAGAGACATTCTGTTTCTACGGGGCCATGAAATCTCCATAATTGTGAAATAACCGCACAATTTCTGTCTCACTCCCATTGACACTCATGTTAAACTGTACCAAAACATACTTATAACCTAGAACCTAACACAAACTAGTTTTTTTGTCTTGTTTTTAATTAGCAACACTTACATTGTATGGTAATTTTGAGAAGGGGGAAATGTTGATTAGGCTTTATATATGATAAACTAAGGCTTAAAATGGTGTTTAAAAAAGGACCAGCTATGATGAAGGTCGAAAAGTATGGGTGGTGTCGCAGCCCATAGTTGGTCCATGAACAGAAAACAGCTCACTTCTGAAACCAGCCTCAAGTGGTCAGTTGATTAATTGCAGTTTTAGGTTGTTAGAACAAAGCACCAACCAGAATCAAAATTGGGTTAGATATTTCCTTTCTTGATATGCACCCTGAAAAATTTGTGTATTTTAGTCAAATTCAATTACATTTTTTGAGGTTGTTTGAAGCTTGTGTTATTCTGATGGCTTAATGGTTTGAACTGTTCCTTTTTAAACATCTCAAAAGGTACATTTCAAAACAAACACAAGTGTTCATCTTTGTCCGATGTGTACTTTTGTGATAAAAATGGTAATTGTGTTTCAAAATATAGAAATATGTTTAAGAGCATTGGGTGCTGCTACTATTTTTGGGACACTGAAAAAACTAATAATTTTGGACCCCAAGCTGTCCAAAACCTAACCAACACACATGCAAACATTGCTCATGGAGTTTCTTAAAAATACTAGTCATGTCAGCTATGTAACAAACTGTTTATAACAATGAACACTTATTACTCCCTACTTTTTTTGATGAAGCTTCCTTGAATCTTTAATAACCTCAGAGATTCAGGACCTCAGTTTAATGTCTCATCCGAAGGATAGTGCTCCTCACAGAACAGTGTCCCTGTCACTGCACTGGGGCGCTAGGTCCCGCAGGGCACCCATCGCCCCTGATGTACAAAGGCCTTTACACACTATCCAATTATACTAGGTCATCTTTTTGATAAACGATGATGACCACTATTACTTTTACTATATTTCAAAGAAATCACTAAAACAGCAGATTGTTTTAGTTACTTTAAAAAACACAGCTTCTTTAAAACATTACATGTTTCGTTAATTTCTTTTTGCTAGTACTTGCAGATTTTAGATGGATAACTTCACTTTAACTTGAGTATATTTACGCTGCCGTAGAGGTTCAAATGTATTAAATTTCACTTTTATTTACCCAAAGATAAATATCTTTTTTAAAAGGTGACCTGGGGCAGAGGTCTACACAAAAGAAGGTCTACTTAAAAAGAAACCAACTTTTTTTTATTTTTTTTTAAAGATTTTTACATGTACAATAAATTGTGACAAAACCACAACTTCAGACAAATAAAGCAGTCAAAAACATGAGCGCTGCAGACTGGTCTCATGCAGTCGAGTGATTAATAGGAAGTAAACGTGGTACTTTTGCATGAGTATAGAATTGAGTGTACTCTTTCCACACCTGTGCAATGTCCTGATTTTTATGATCTGTTGAATGAATTCACCATTTTTTCTGTTTTCTGTTTTTGAGTACCAGAACACCCTATCTGCTCAACCGACTCGCTGAATCCAGAACATTGAGAACTTTGTTGACTGGCATACCTTTTACTTTTATTGCTCTCCATTCTGGATCTTAATAATTCAATTTTATTTAAGTACTTAAAATTGATCTTGGATGTCCCTGTAAAATAAATTTACACTAACTTTTGACTCAGCAACTACTTGAACTTCATAAGAAATGTATCATCAGATATCCCCGAGCATGAACCAACAGGAAATGCAGACTTGATTAGATTAGGGCTTGGATGAAAGCAGTTATTTTACATGAACCTTTATGCTGGAGCTTAATATGTAGTTTGGAAAAAACTGGATTACAGCCTCCTGTTATAATAAGCATGCGCCTTGCAGCTTAGCTAAGCAGTTAAAGCAGATGAGTCATAATTAGAAGTGGGCCTAAATTGGCTTTCGTTCCCCCTACACTCAGAGCTGCATGGTACAAAACAAGCCCAAAATGTCACGACTCAGAAATGTGAGATCATCTGCATAAATCTACATACATTCGAAGATCATCAAACTGTTCAATAATGTTTCATTTCAGAAAACACCATAGTATGCTGTGCACCTAAAATATATGGATATGGATTGTATAACTTATTATTAGAATGAATATTCTCCAGAGCAAAAGTTAAACTGAATTGTTCAGCCCTTTTTTTATAACTGACTTGCTTGATGTTTTTACCTTGTCCTGATCTTGATTTAGTCTTAACTCTAAACCACTGCACTAGTTCTTATACAAAAAAAAAAAGATAACCACTGAAATTATCATGTGTAATCAGTCAACAGTCAGTATGCAGTCATTTTAACAGGAAAACAAGTTGTTGCACAGAATGATATTAACTCTATTGTGTAGAAAAAACAATACAGCTTATTTTATCACATTCCATCTCTGGTACCTAAATTGGTTTGCTTTACCTTGGACTAGGATTAACTTCTTCAGTCCTGAATTGTTTTTTAGGTTTCAGTAAAATATGTGAGGACATTTATTTGCATATTCGTAAAACAAACAATTCTGAACAAATACTTTTCATTCCATGTCACAAATTCCGTCAGCATGGAGTAGGATTTTTAACTTCAATAGCCTTGACAATATTGTTTCATTGTACTCTGGCTTTGATGGTATATGACTCTTGGAAGAAAGCATCCCTAACTCATCGTGCTGCTTGTCCAGCTTCTCCAGCCACTCCTCTTGCAGCATCCTCTTGACATTTACCAGAAAGCAAAGTTAAAAGAGTTAAAAGAGCTCTGGATGGAAGCAGTGTGCCTGTTGAGTACAGTTTTACAGCATGACGAGCTGTGAGTGCAAACAGAAGAATTCACTCATCAAGCTTAGCTTCATTCTTCAGCTTCAAAGAAAGCCTGTTTCAGCTTCAGTTTGAGCTGAGATTCAAGCTTGATTTACGTTATGCTCACTCTGAGCTTTCCTGATTCCAGTTCCTTCCAAACATCACCAGACAGGAAAATGGCTTCAGAAAATGGGATGTTGCTGTAAAACATAGTTTTTCTTTTTAAACAAAAAAATCACAATATGTTAAATATTTATGAACAGTGCAGTACTACAAAGTAGAAGAAAAAAAATCTGATTTGTGACCTTTAAAAATCATGATCTTTATTTTTAACAAACAGTACACAACAAGCTCCACTCTGGTTGTAACCTGATAGGGCTTGTACTGATTGGTCTACATTGCTCAGTGTTCAACAGAATTTATCAAAAATGTGCCTAATCAACTTGTTTAGGTTCTCGGCATAATACCATACCTTAAAAAAAACATATATTTTTTTTTATTTAGTATTAAAGTGTTGAATGTTGTATTCCTATTTTTGTAGCTCTTGCTGATTGGCCAAACATTTGTAACAAAGACTATGTGACAAAGACTGAATTTGCACCTAAAATATAGTCTTAACCTTCTCATTCTATTTCCATTTTCTAATTTCTGAGGACATTCTCAATAACTATTATCTGTCTTGTCCTCCTTTACCCTTGCTTTAATCTCAGCCCTCCTCCATCCTAGCTCCTAAAAAGCTCAGATGAGTTCTTGAGAGGTATGTCTGTGTGTCTCCTAATACCCGTGTGCACAGGGGTGTTTCATCGGTCGAGGCTCAGGAGAAATGTCTGACGGAATAATGTACGGTGTTGCGCGAGGGAGGGATGGTGCATCAAGACCTAAAAATAGAGATGAGTGCCAGCATCTCAGAAACAGAATGAAGAAAAGAGGTGTCTTCTTCTGCAGGTGAGGAAGAAAGAGGGGGGCGAATGGTGGCTGGAACGTGGAGTGCTGTTCCGAGAGCTTTTTCCTTTTATCGTCCCTGCAATAGTTGGAAAGGAAACGGCGCAAAAGAAACTGAGGAATAGAACGGCTTAAGTGAAGTGATACTTAAGTAAAGCTTTAGTATCAGCTTGGTTTACATCAGAAAAATCTGTTTCTGTCGAGGAATCTAAAATTCAAAACTAAGGATCATCTAACATCAGATTTGAGTGTCTAGGTATTTTATCTGTCCGTGACCTGTACTTATTTTGGTGGATTGGTAAACTTTAGATTCATTTAAGCTTCTTCACCCCTTTATCCAGCTCTGGTTGATTGTCTGTTAAATCTAAAACAAAAATCAAAGGGTAGAAAATCTTTCTTCATTCAAGAATAGGGAAATTAACCTCCTGCTGAGTTGCTTTAAACTCTAATTTCTTGGACAAATTATGGAAATAAATGTTCACAAAAAGCATTTCAATTAATGGTGTCACAGTGCACATTTCCTAAGAATAAAACTAAGCATTACAGAGTTATTTCAAATTAGCATATGGAGTAACCAAGGTAACCTAAAAATCAATATTTAAACTCCATCAACCTGCTGTGACTGTGTTGGAAAAGGACAGATTAGATATGGGATATGTCTATGGAGCCATGACATGTCAATAAAGGGCATCGCAACATAATTCATGTTATGAGAGCAGTAACTTTTGTGTTTACAGTATAATACATCAGTGTTTCTCTTACCATTCAATAGAAGGGGTGCCCCAGGCCGCCTTCAAACTTCAAAATAACTTCAAAATAAAAATAATTTTATCTTAAATAAGGTACATGCTTCATATTGCACGCGCTTCTCATACTGTTCCCTCACTGAGAAGCACTCCACACCTTTATCGTTCTACTTTGGGGGCAGAGATGGCGCATACCAGAGTATCATCATTTCATCCTAATCTTTCATTTTTCTTGTGCCCTCCCACCACGTAAATCTCTGCCTTTTATTACCATTTTAACCATTAAATTACCATTTTAACAGTAAAAAGTATTTGAAGCTGAAATACAGATCATATGAAAATAGATTTATTATTTGATAAATATGTTTTATAAGACTGGATGTTTTGTATAGCAAAGCAAGTTTTACATGTAAAATGCCTAATCCGTTCCAAGCCACACAGAGACAACACATAAAAAAACCTCAAAATAGCATGGATTAGCAGAAAAAACTAACTAGGATTCTTCAATTCTTAGAAGTACGCATTATAAATCTAATAAATAACAATAAAAAAATGAATTCAATGAAAAAAAAAACCCTGTATTACCCTTACATTTTGAGTAAGATAATGTCTGGTGACTGAGGATGAGGTAGAGGAGGAGAACTGATCGTAGCAGAGGAGAGCCATGACCATAAAAATACGCTTTGCCAAAAAAGCAACAAGAAAATATTCACAAGTTTAAGACTCCAACCGAAAAACAAAAGTGTGCGTGAAAAAAGGGAGAACGCTTCTGGGAAGGCGTCATGGTATTATCTGACCAATAGGAGAGCCGGATTGCTACTCACGAGCACACGGCATCAGGGCTGGAAGCCTCCTCTGACAGTCTCACAGATATCCATAGCTGATTTTCATCTGACCTTTCCACTACATCTACTTTGAATACAGTAAAAATATATTTCTAGGCAGATAATTTTACCATGTTTTGGATTTGTAATATCCTTAAAATAGGCATAAAAAGGCAATTTAAAAAAGGAAGAATTGCAAATTCTTGAAGTTACACAACAATGTGACAATGACATTTTTGATATTTATAATTGTATAAAAGTTCTGAAAATTATAATAATGAGTAATAATGATTAAGATGATTATGATGATGAATCTGATTCATGACAATTTTCAAAGGTATACCATTATTATGCATTCAAAACAAAAACACCATGTTTGGTGGAGAAAGACATAACCACACCAACTAAACAAAAAACCAAAAACAACATCAAAAAAGGAAGGTAGGTATATTCATATACATTTAACACTATTAATACCATTTCCCTAACTACAACAATATTTAACATTATCCTAAATCTTAGCAAAAGGACTCAAAATAGTTTAGGGTGTACAATGACAAGGACTTATTTCTCAAAAAAAGAGCAAACTTTTTAAACTAAATCTGATTTTGTGTGTATGTGCGTCCCTTAAGTGCTTAGTTTGGAAGAGTATTTGGAAAGTTTCTCTCTGGAGGCTATGATGACAGATGCATGCCAAATTTCCCAGAAATCCTCTTTGTGCAGCACACAGTGTGTTCACTGCTGTCCCTGTGCGTTTGGACTTGAAAGAAGAGGCTTTCTGGTGTGACTTGAGACAGTGAAGAGTTTATTAAGAACACTCCAACAATAAGAAGCCGTAAACATACAGGCCGCCCTGCATCTTTTACCTCACCACACGCTCACAGTTACTCCTCTTTATTCTAAAGCATGCTTAAACACTCTCCCTTGAGTATGCACTTCAAAACAAGAGCTTCTTCAAAGGTTTGAGGGCTCTCACAACGAAGCTCACCATTTAAAACCTCTTTTTCTGTAGACTTTTATTAGTTTTTATGCCTCCAGGAGTTGCCTCTGAGAAAAGTTTTAGGTTTAAGACCTATTTCCTCCCTCAAAAGACATAAAACGTGAACGAGAATGTTGTTTTTGTTGTTTCCTTCAATAAAATTCAATGAGGAACACATTTTTTCTTTTAAAGTAGAGAAGGAATATATCTATGATGTATGTTTTAGAAAATGTTCTTTAAAGAGATATGGGTTAAATGGGTTAAAACTTAAGGTTCACTGCTATTACATTTACATTTACATTTATGCATTTGGCAGACGCTTTTGTCCAAAGCGACTTACAGAAGGAGAAATCACCTATGCCCCTGGGATGCTGAGATGCTGGGGATTGATCCCAGGACCTCTTACATGCAAAGCATGCGCTCTACCACTGAGCTACAACCCACCCACCTTTATTAAGTGAATAAAGGTGCATATTTAAGGATGTGAATGATGTTTAATGACATATTGATGACATTTCACAGGCAAAAGTGTATACACAGTATGTATGGTAAGTTGGAAATGTGTGACCCAAGCACAAGACAAAAGGAAGTCGTGGTGATGATTTGCATCATCACTATAAAGGACTCAAGCAGTGTTGTGCTGGGTTTTTGTTTGAGTGTATTTTTTGACAGCTCTCTATTTCCTCTTTACCTCTCTCTCCTGTGTTGTTTGTTAAAATAGAATCACGTTTGGATACCTCACATGTCTTTATTCCTGCCTTGCTGGCACATCCATGACAGGTTCTTCATGTCACACAGATTTGATCTATGCGAGTATCATTAATAAAGCTACGAAAAAACTCAATTGTTATCAAGACTTGTGTTCTGTTGAGTATCATTTATTCAGATGCTACAGCAGTATTATGTAAGATTCTCCACCAAAATATGTGTTTCTATGGTTTTCCATTAATACACCCTCATACATTTGGCCTTGAGAGAAATTACTAATTAAATTTAAGGGATGAATATTAGTTGTAATATTCTGAACAAATTAAGCATGTAGCTAGGATCAATCGATGAAGGGACTTACTTGAGCATTTAATCAGATACAAATAAGTACATTTACAAGTTGAATACCACAATAATGGATATTTAGAAAACAAAGAAACAGCGTAACAACATTTAGATATTTAAAACAATTAGAGATAAAATGTACAGAATATAACACAAAACAAACAGCTAAAACCCTTTAAGAGACATCTATCCGAAAACAGGTTTGGACTGCAGTCTGAACGTAGCCTTAAAATCACACAATGGGTTTAACAAATGTTAGCAAAGACAAGAATATTAAAAACGGACTAAACTGAATATAAAAATAATAAAAATAATATGTGGAAATGGTCAAAAACATTATAAGAGTATAAAACAATAGAGTATTTCTCAGCTGTTGTTGTCTCTATTCGTATTCGTATTAATTCTGTAAAAAAAGTATAATAAATAAACAATGGTTTTTAATTCTGGTTCCCACACTGGAGTAGCACAATTGTCAGTATTGTCACTATTGCTTCTCTGCGTAAATGTTTTCAGTTGAAGTCTTATAGGAGTTTTCATGTAACTGAAATGTTTGTGTCCAAAATGTGAGAGTAAATCTGTATATTGCCTAGCAATATTCCCAATAAAGTATATTTAAATTTGTTGTGGGTTGTGATTCTGTAAAATCCAGTACAAATTTGTTAAATGAATTAATCCTGTTTTAAATGTGCTTTCTATGACCAAACTAAAGAAAAAGTCACCAAACGGAACAATTTTCTTAACACATACATGTACAGGAGGTGTTTAAATTTGGTGCCAATGCATCAAATCAGATGAAAACATAAGCTGGCAAATATCTGACCATTGTATCCCCAGAAGTAGATGAGCCTGCTCGTCAGTCATGATTTATTAAAGCCCACTCTTCTATTTACAGCACAGCTGGGTTCTGTCCATCTGTGAGATGCCATGCCTTTTGAACTGAGAGCTGAGAGTTATTGGATGCACGTGACCATTCAGTAAAGCATACAGCGAGCTTGTATGACTTCACAAAAAAACTCAGATGGCAATCTAGCAAATATAACAGACTCCATCTGATATTAAACCTACCAAAGCCAGAGACTGAAAGATGAGATCTTTGGATGGATTTGAAATTAAGGATTGAACCTGTTTTAGGGAGATGTAAATTAGGATCCTGATGTGTGTATGGGCTTTTTATTGGTATGTTCTCAAACCAGGGGTGGACGTTTTTTAAATGCTTTTTCGCTGTTACTTTGAGGCATTTTTTCATATGGCTTTTTAAAGACTGTGTTGCCATGGCCACCTCCTGTCTGCACACTCAGGGCAATGGATCTTTTGTCCCACCGCTGAGAAAACTAGCCATTTAAAGTTATTTACACATTCACAAACAGACTAGCAGTCTCACACACCGTTCCTGATGACTTAATCACAACTCTCCATCATCAAGCAGCTCTGTTATTAAGCTTTAAAAACATACAGGGCATCTCATTCCTGATCACTGTTTGGCTTTCTATTGTATAGCTTGATTATATAGTTTGGTACATATTAGAGAAAACCAGCAGCACTTCTCTTTCAGCACTTTAAATCTGAAAGCCTAAAGGCAGCCAGTGTGGAGACCTGAGGATTGGAGTGATATGTTCAGACTTCACCATTTTTATTTCATTTGTATTTTTTAACCTAATAAAATTCTAACCTGCTCTTAAGAAAGGCTTTGTGAATTTCCATAATACAACCTGAAAATATATTTAAATTCATAGCCTTATCTCACATTTTTGCAAGTCTTTTAGACCAGTCAAATGACTGACTGCATGAATTAGTTCTACTTGAGTCCCAATTTGTTTTCACCACAAATCACAGCCTTAATCATATACGGCTCGTACATGCTTCTCTATTCTCTGTCATTTTCCCACAAAAATATATACTCCGTAATTTTGAAGGATGTGTCCTGCTTAAAATGTTCTTGTCTTTGTGTACTCTTGCACCAATTTTCATGAAACCCTTCGAGACTAAGAAAGATATTTTTAATCCGTGTAGATGGAGTGTTTAAAATGTCTTTCGCAAGTTGTGTTCTGACAGGATCTTGAGGGAAAAGAAAATATTTAGAGAGCGTGTTGTGTTCTTCTCAAATAGGCCATGTTCGGATACAGAATTAGAAAACACATTCGCGTTCACACCAATTCACTTGATGACGAGCGAATGCCAAATACCATTAACGCTGATTACACAGACAGGCATTTAATCACGTGAGAGCTTGCATATGCGTGTATCCCTTTGATTTAGTGGAAAATAACAACACACCAGATAAAAACAGCCACAGGCACTGTGATCTATGGTCTCCTGTATCTGAAAGGCAGCATGCATTTGTCTCAATGATGCTTCCTCTTATTTAGACTCCAACTCCAGTGGGCATTTTCCCTGATTTAAGTAATGAATGGATCACAGTGCCATAGCTCCATTCCCAGCTCTGTCCCAGAAGTTGGCTTTGTGAATATGAAATTTTTTCTACAACTTTTTTATTGTGTTTTAGATAGATTTGGGTCGGGTGCCGGATGAGGGGGTGCAATGAATAGAGCTCTCTGTTCTGTTTAATGTCTGCCTGAAGCCAAATGTGATGTAAACTGTGATGTAAAAAGTCCATTCAGAGGATACTGCTTTTACTACTTCTGCTCAACTGTTGAACTGTTTTTTTTGTCTTTTTACAAAAACTAGCTGAAACTAATATTGCAGTTGCACCATGACATGGAGTTGTGGTCTGGTGGATAAGGATATAGACTTGTGATCGGAAGATCGCCGGTTCGATCCCCAGATCCACCTAGTTGAGGGTGGTGTGAGTGATGAAAAACATCATTTTCCATCTTCCAGCTCTCCCATCTTCAACAACCACAGCTGTGGTGCCCTTGAGCAAGGCACCAGTTTATCAACTTCTCCCCGGGCGCCACATCCATGGCTGCCCACTGCTCCGCGTGTGTGTTCACGGTGTGTTTGTTTACTGCTTTGTGTACACTAGGATGGGTTAAATGCAGAAAACAAATTCTGTGAATGGATCACTCCATATCTGGTCAACTGGTCACTTTCACTTTCATACACCCTAAAAACAAAACAAAAACAAAAAAACGTAAAAAAAAATACAAGTGAATGTAACATATTGTAGATTCATCTCATTGATGAATCAATACTGCAAAATCAAAAATGAGCAGAAAGTCAGGTCTGGCTACCTGTTCAATGAAACCAAATACAAAAGTGCTCTCTGCAAGTCTTTATGGTCAAATGACCACATCCAAGTATTAATTTTGTCTTAAAGCAGCTCTATGACATAAGAACTGATCCAACTATAAAACAACACCAAAAGTTTCAGGAGTCCAAATTTATTTATTTATTTTTATTAGAGCTGGTGATCATGTGAAGGTCTAATCATTTCAAGGTAAAAAATTTCGGCCTTCTCTCACTGTGACCAAATTCATACAACCCAGAATGAAAATTCATTTTTAAGATGGCAACGAAAGATAACGACATACTCAGTGTCAGGCTGTGCTCCTATATGAACTTATAATGAAGAAAAGTTAGTTATTAAAGTTTATTGAAAGGTGTCTTATAATGTAAACTTGACTTTTCAGACACTGGTTTCCCATTAAAAACATGCATCAAGTCATATTTAGATTGGTTCATGCATGTTTCTGTAATCCTATTTTCTTTTATGGGAGCTCAAAAACAGCGATGATTGCTGCCATGTCAATTGACCACCCACTAACCAATCAGATCCTGCTAATGCATTTCATTGAAGAATGTATGTGCTCACTGAATCGGAAGTGTTATCACAGCATAACCACGTCAGAATAAAAAAGTGTGTGTTTTGGTTGCCAAAAGATGATTATATTAATCGGAAATGCTTGAACTTTCTTTGTGACAACAAACAAACTCTTGCAGGGGGTGTGGTCAGTGGGCAGAACAGGAGGTACATGACTTGAAAATTGCATTTTGGGCCTTTTGATTCACACAATCATAGACCTGAACACCTTGTGTGTAACATAAATGTGTAACATAAATGGGGGTATACAGTGTGGGGTCATAAAAATGAGTTCTGATAGATATTTTTCACAGAAATTGAGCCAAGGCCAGTGATTCTCAGTTTCAAAAACAATTGCTTGTATAATTTTTCTTTTGATGAAAACTGAAAGTTAGTCCCACAGACCCAAACACCATACATGGGTGAAGCAGGAGAGGATACTTAGGTAAATGTGATAAATTGTGTGTGAGAAGATGTGTTTCAGATATGGGAGTCCACCGTGGTTGAGTCAATGCTTTATTTGATGATTTAGCTAAACAGTGGAAACTTCTCAAAGCATTGTACTAGCTGAATGAGCCTCTGGTGCTCTGAACCTTCTACGGTCCAATCTTGTTTGAGGAGATGCCGTGTGAACTCTGCTACTGCGTGTGATTAGTTCTGTTAAGTCCATTAATAAACTATTATGTCAGCTTTATGTTTTCCATTAAGTATAGACATTTAATTTAGCATCCTTTAAGCTAGTTATTGTTTTGCAAATACAGTATTGGTCAGTTCTGAATTTTTCATTGTTATGAAACTACTCTATATAGGATGGCAATCTCTCTAAAAGTCCTCATCCGGTTACCTTAAATGTCTGGAAAATGTCATGAAAATGTCATGAAAACACAGCGGTCAATAGGTGCATGAGCCACTTGTTCCGTACTGATTTTTGAACATGAAATTACAGGCCGATAAAACTCATATATTCTGAAAGAATGCGCAACAATACATATTGCACAACTATATATTGCGTATTGTGTTTTCTCTCTCTTTCATACAGCAAATTATCTTCTCTATTTCTTCCTCCTTTTACGTCTTCCCCCTTTGCCACACACCTTCTCTCTCTGTTTATTCTTTAAGTGAATAAATTTGCAGTGCTCATATAACTCAGGACCAGTGTGCATCTTGTCAGCTCTCGGCAGGGGAGCGTCCATAATATTACACTTCGGCTAAAGCATGTCACAGCGTCGCTCTATCTAATAAACAGATGTCTTTATTGATCCAGAGTGTCATATCTCTCTCTTTCTCCATAACCTCTGCTGAACAAAAACTTTATTAGTAGATGGCAGCAGTGCCATGCAAGCTAGGGATTTAATTCTATGTTTTCACCAGAGACAAGTATCAATATCAGTTCATTTTAGGCCTTTTCAGCATTTTTTATCTAGATCAGAAAAGGTTGCACACCGTACAGAGATTTGCTTCTATAAATGGATATTTGCCCTGTACGTTGGTTGAATAACTCCAGTGGTTCATTTGTGGTTTTGACACAAGTCTGTTTTGACATCTTACATCTGCTCTGAAGCTTCGTGGTCTGTTGCTGAAGGCAATTGCTGTAGTTTTCAAACATTGGCTGTGTAGTCATTTGCTGTACATGTATGTATGTGTGTAGTGTGTCTGTGAGTGAGTGTGTATTTAAGCGATTGAGCAATGGCGTTAACTCATGTAAAATAGATTTTTAGGGATGATTTGTACATCTCTTGTTCCTTGCTTTTTTCTTCTTAAGTTAATAGATCCACTTTATTAGATTAGAAGCTCTGTGTTTTGTAAAGATCATAATTTGTAATCATGTGTAAACTGGAGAAAAACTTCTTTCTATTCAAGCTCTTTTCTTATTATATTCAAAATAGTATATTTTACAACATTAAGTTTATTTTCAACTAAAATTAGCTAATTACGGTTTTATAAATATATCCATCCCTTGAAATATTGAATAGATATAGATCCATATATAAATTTCTAAAATGTGACAAATTTAAGATTTTGTTCTGAAAGTTAAATTTTAGCAAGAGACCACACTCCAGGTTAAAAATGTACTCTTAAAATGTAGTTAATTTAAGCTTTTTTTCTGACATTTGAAATAAATCATGAGACCACGCTCCGGGACACAGCATTTTTACTCTTTAAATATAGAAAATTTAATCTTTTATTCTGAAAGTTCAGCTATATCAAGAAAACAAACTCCAGGATACATTTTACTCTTAAAATTGAGCAAATTTAAGCTTTTATTCTGAAAATTCAACTATATCAAGAGACTTTATCAAACTTAAGCATTTAACGTAAAAACATTTGTAAAAGTCTGGAAGCTCCAGTATGATACCCTTAAAGTGTAAAAAAGTTTTAAAAGCTTTTGGGCTGAAATTTTGTAAAAAAAAATTAATAAAAAATAGGAGCCACTTTTCACTTTGTCCCTTTTGAAGTTTTGTGAATTTGAGATGTCCTTCAAGAGCATGCAAAATATTGAAAAGCCCGAAAGATGTCACTTAGTGATACTGAGATTTAATTTTTCCGCTAGTAAATATTTGATAACTTTACTCATGATTTACTCCTACCAACTTTTATCTCTCTTAAATCTATGTTCCATTTATTCCATAGCAAAACAAGCTTCTGGTTTGTTTAATCACAAATCCACAATCAATGATGTGTATATTCACCAGGCACGCTGATGTTTAATTGTGAGGGAGCAGGGCTGTTCGATTGTGCTGCTGTAGAGCCCTGAAGCAGCCTCTTCGTGCTGAAGAATGACCTTGGAGAGCTTCGGTTTAATGATCAGGAACCCTTGGCCTGTGTGGACTCATGATTGAATAGAGAACATGATTCCTGGTCATTAGCTTTAAACACTCAGCACTCTCTTATGACTGATTTAGGAACAGTGTGAGGTCATTATTTAAGACATTAGTGAGGCCTTGTCTTGAAAGTGACAGATTTAGAGCAAAGTCTGGTCATGTTTTGAGCTCCGTCAGTGGAGCAAGCTGCTCTGAAACAGCAGTATTTTCTCAGAAAGAGGACTTTGATGTAATGTGATGTGATCTTCTCTTGAGTTTTGGGGTTATCTTAAATCTCTCTTTTAAATACTTGATGAACAAGATTTCCTTGATGAGAGGATTTAGTGATTTTGTTTGAAAACAAGTTTGGAGAGAAGCATACCAGTTAATTCTCAAATTTTCCACTTGCCATGAGTTATGTATTCAATAAAATAGGTTATTATAGAAGGTAAAAAAAATACACTTGGGCTATTTTATTAGCTTGTTAAAGTACTGAAATAGTAGTAGAACCAGCAAGAAAACATGAATGGATGAGCTGAATTTGGAGTTAGTTGTGTTTTATAGTAAATCTATTGGTCAATTCATGCAGTAGTGTTTTTGGGGTTGAAGAGTCAGTCCCTTAACAATCTGCTCTTAGCTATTCACATGGGGGGAATGAGGGAAATGTATTTCCGCAAACACAAAGTAAGTAATTTTTTTACTATAAGCGCTTAGGTTAGGGTTCTCCAAATCCGGTCCTGGAGGAACAGCGGCCTACACCTTTTTGGTTCAACCGTAATGAAACACACCTGTTGCACTAATTAAGGTTATCTCTGATTATCTGAAGCTACAGTAGTATGCATACTAGCGCAGGGTTGAAACTAAAATGTGCAGGGCTCCAGCCCTCCAGGACCGGATTTGGTGAACCCTGGTTTAGGTTATGTAGCTTGTTGCCTAGATTACACAGATTTTAAAAAGGGATCTCAGTTGTTTAAATCTCAATTGAGCCAGAAAATGCTAATCTTTCAGACTGCTCCTAACTTAAGTGAAGTCAGATGAGCGGTGTTAGCATTCTTTGTATTAAGAATAACTCTTTTTAACCTATCTGATTTCATTTTTGAAAGTCAGACCTAAGTGCTGGTTTATCAGCTTCTCAAAAACCCTATTGTGTTCTAATATTCTTCCAGCCTTATCTGATTTTCCTACCATAGTGCACAACGACCTTAAACTCTCTGTACCACAGTACCACTGCTTTCTCTCATTCTTACATCACACTTAACATGATTGAGTGGGAGAGTGGCACAGATTCATAGGTAGACATGAACAGAGACAGTGAGGCTCCTCTGGCCAGCATGTGCAGTATGAAGCACATATAATGATAACGATTGTTAGGACTCCTAGCGGTCACATTATTTGTATTCTGTTAGTAGTGTTTATGCATGCAATGCCATCACTTCCTGTTCCTGTGTCCTGACATGACTTCCTGCAACATCATCACTTCATCTGCTTCAACTCATTAACTTCACAAAACCAACAGCGCTATATTTTGAGGAGGCTTAATTGTTGTCTGCTTTTTTGTGATTTCTCTGCTCTTTTTGCTTTGTTGGCGAAACTTAATCCTGCTTGTTACGTTTTTTGATCCCTTGATTGATTTGACACTGTTGTAAATATATAGTTTGTGAGATAAGTAGAGAGTTGGAAGTTTTGTGTATTGTGTATGTTTTTAACTGTTAATTTAGTGTTGACTCTTCAACTCCTGAGGTCATTTGTGTTCACTGTGAGGTATTTGTTGGTCTCACTGTAAGTAAACTCATTTTGTTGGAAGACAATTTTTTTCCTCTACAATTTTCTTTTTATGTCCATGCCCTAGACCGGGCAAAACAAAGAGCACAAATATTTATATTAAACTTATTTATAGGGAGTCTCTGTCAGCCTTAAATGCTCACCCACCAAAAAAAAAAAATAATAATAATAAAAAAATGACACAAACATGCATGAAGTAATCTGAATACAACTTAGGGCATGTTTTTGATGAATGAACAATACAAAAATGTGCTATAAATTTTGTATAACAGGGCACCTGTCTTTTCAATGTTGCCAAACACTGGATAGATAAATGTCTGAATCGCCTTACCTCGTCATTTCACTTCAGCAAATTTAGCACAAATGTAGTCTCACTATAGCAAAAATATAGCACATTTAACATTTGTTTTTGAAATTTCAACTATATCAATAGACCACACTCCAGGATACATTTTTCTATTAAAATATAGCAAAGATATCCTTAAAGTGTAAAATTCTTTTGGAAAGTTAGTGAAATAGTTTAATACAAAAGTATTTTCACTTACCTTGGGCCTACAATTATTACATCCGTCACTGCATCCAAGTTCAAACTGAATTTGGTTTCCCATAAAGGTTACTTGTGTTTAGTAAAAGGTTTTTTGTTTTGTTTTGTTTTGTTTTGTTTTTGTTTTTTGCTTCGACATCTCCATAGCGCATGATTAATTGCTAATTGCAGCCAAATCACTAGAGTTTGTTTTCTTCTTGATTTTGGAAAATTGTCAGAGGTAATCTTCGATAAGCTCTCTCTCAGTAAATGCTTTCTAAGTTTTGTAGCAAGGTCAGTAACACACTCAAGGAAACAAACAGGTAAATTCTGGAATAATTAGTGTCTGTCCTCATTACTGAGCTGTGACAAAGCTGTCACAAACAGCATGAATGGGCACACACACACTCACACTCACAGATAAATGACACAATTTATACCAATTAAATTTTGCTCTTATTACTGATCCGTGACCAAGGTGACAAACACACACATGCACTCACGCACACACACAGGCACATGCAGGCGTGTGACTCTGATAGCAGCATCATTACAAAGGCAGAGGTCGTTAGCAAGTTTAATTTGCCATGATGACATTTTGCAGAAAGAAAGAACATTACCCGAGGCAAAATGCATTTGCTTGGATTTTTGCAGGTTTATTTTCAAAGTAAGTGCTTACTTTATATTCAGCAGGGCTCTTTGTTTGTGTGTTTGTTAACACTCTTAGTTGTGTGTGGCTTCCTCACTGTAGTATGTACCCAACATTTCATTTTTAAAACCTTCTAAAACAAAGCACAAACTTGCTGAATCGTATCCTTTTTAATTTATAGATGAAATGTTATAAGTATATGGTTTGTTCTGAGATTATTACAGTGCCTCTGTTAAGTTATTATGCCAATTTGTATTTAGAAATTAGTATGTAGTATGTAATATTTATCAGGGTGGCATATTTATACTGATAGTTCATCTTTTTTCATGTTTGCAGCCTACTTCCAAGGTGCATTTCGCCACCTAATATGTGATTTATTTTCAGGTGTTGTGCTTCAAAATGCACCCTCAGGCAATTTCAATTAT
Organism: Danionella dracula; assembly: GCA_900490495.1. Lineage (NCBI taxonomy): Eukaryota > Metazoa > Chordata > Actinopteri > Cypriniformes > Danionidae > Danionella > Danionella dracula. The sequence continues at coordinate 521,066 of UELW01000146.1, forward strand.
AGTTTAGTCTATATTATCATTATAATTTTGCCACAAGCCTATATCAGTAAGAATTGAATGCACTGCAATGAACTTCCAAGCTTTTCTTGGTGTACACTTGCCTTTCTCTCAGGCCCTGTCCACATGTACCAAGGTATTTTGTAACAATGCTTTTTTAGCATACCGGTAGTTGCAGTGTTTGTCCTTCTGTACTCGGTGCAGCATTTCAGCGTTAGCTTTGCGTGTGCTGTCCTTCCCAGCCATTGAAGGACAGATCAGAGCTGGGAAAAGCTTTCTTATTGGTTGAAATAACTCCAGGATTGAGGAGCCTGCTGCACTCTACTGGATTGACTTTCTCTTTACATTGTTTTAGAAGCGGTTTACCATTTTCGTGTGGACAGATTTTGTTCTTTACCCATGCTCACATGAAAAAACTTGATTTAAAAAAATAACTGGGTACATGTGGACATGGACTAAATGTGGAAAAGTTGATCAACTGCAATACACATTTGGAATAAAGTTAAGAAAGGCTGAGTGGGAATAAGAAGGAAGTTTAGAGGTAAAGGTAAGGAAAGGTTGTACTTAAAGATAGAACTGGAGTGAAGAAACATTGGTAGGATAAAAGTTTGTTGGGACTTTTTGCTGGGTCCGGATGTTTTTTTAGGTTTCATTTTTTCAGGAAAAAAGGATCACACTGAAAGGGTGCCATATCAAACCCTTTGTAAGTTGTTGTTTTTACAAACTATTGATCCTATATAACAGTCATGATATATGGCGTGCATGATGTCACCCATAGGTTTCAGCGGAAAGGGTTAAGCGTTAATCAGCCGTTTTCTCTTTGAATTAGCAAAAGAGGTTATTTGGGAAATTGGAAGTGATAAGAATGAAATTTAAATTCTTCAGTATGCTATCTAGTAAAACAAACAGGGTTTTTAGTTCTAGTTGTAACAGAATCTCCCAGAGCTCCATGTTTAGAACTGAAAAATGCTGATAGACAATTGATATAGACCTAACTCAAATCTCATCTCAGCAGTGCTGTCTCTCTTCAGAACTATCTTTACTGAAAAATCTGACACTCGTACTTCAACATTGTTAAGCAATTACTAGGGGAATGTCTTAACTGATTGAATGGGTTTCTCTTTTATATCATAAAGATTGACAACACAGACAAACACAAACATTTGGAAAGATTTACACGGAAAACCATTGCTTATCTTAAGCATGGAAGTCAAATCAAGTTCTTCAAGATTAACATGACATTCTAAACGCGAGTAGGTGACTGTAAGACGAAAAGAAAGAAGGCGTATGAGATTTCTTTGCTGAGCCTGCATTTTTTCATTGTAAAGTAATTTCATGGAATGACTTTGCAGTGTTGTTATATTGGCGCTAAATCATTTCCTTGCTTCCTTACTGCCAAAGAGCACGTTGAGTCACACACAAACACATACATACAGTATACCTGGAAACCTTCAGCTCACATAAAGGAGTCAATTTATCAGATGTGTCACCAGTGCTCCTAAAAAGCTGTTCTTTGTCATTTACTGCAGCTTTGAGTCTGTATGTTGTGTATGTGGTTGTGTGGGAAACAGTCTGTTTGCACACTTCCATCCACACATTCCTTGGCCCAGAAATAGTGAGATGACACTGGCATGCCTCTTTTTGCATACATTTCCATAATCAAAGCTAATATGGCTTCACACAGTGTGTATTTCAGCCTATATTGATGTGTACGTGCGCACAAAGCTGAGGTGTGAGGGTGTGTGGGAGCCGGAATATTAATCAGATGATAAATTGAAAGCGTGCGTACGTGTTGTGAGTGTGTGAGCTGCAGTGAAGATGGAGGAGGATATGAGATATGATGTGTGGTTTGGTGTCGGCTCATCCTGTGCTGTTTAATGGAGCGCAAACTCCACACGTTTGTTCCCAGCAGAAAGTGCAGGACCACAGCAGATGCCAGGCCCCAAGAATTATGATCCCTCGTCACACTCTCACACACCAGGTGACAGTAAATCCACCAGTTTCACAGCCGCTTTTAAGTGAAAATTACCTGACTGATATTAGCAGCTAAGTGAGACGACACCTCATTCAGGACAAACACTCGGAGAATCTCAAAGGCTCTCGCAGTGACTAAGGCCCTTGTCAGACAGCATTCATTTTCCTTGTGACGTTCCAGTAGCAAGAATTAACCCAGAATCATTGTGATAATGTGATGGATGTGATTATTATGTTTAGGTCTGCTAGTTAGAAATGATGAAACAGCTTGACCGGTTTCTAGTTGGGTTTGTGCAACAACCACGTGTTGTCAGGACAACAGACTTACACCAGTGAAGAGCTTCCAATTTGTAGCTTTGTTGAAAATATGTGTGTCAGGGGCTTTGTGTATCTGGATGTGTGAGTGTTTGTGGTTCTTTATGAATCAATAATACGAAAAAAGCTATGGACTATACAAACTACTACAATCCTGAACTGAAATACAACAAATAAATAAAAAATAAATGAACGGAAGGTTCTCCCTCACACAGCATCCTATAATGCATGCAGCACATGAACAATCAGGGAGCTTATTTAAATAACAACACTCGTTGAGCACGTGAACATTTAACCCTTGCTGCATCAGTACATGCTTTATAAATCGGCTTAGTAAGTTTTAAATATAAGAATGTCTAAAAAATAAAAAATATTTCTGATACTTGCACTAATATATATCTGCACTAAATAAACAGGTGTTCTACGGTCATATGTATAATATGTAAACGTGGAACTCAAATGACAAATGACAAAGAAATCAAACAGGAATACTCACACACTTACTTTCTATTCTTTACATACAATATTTCAAACTATTAACACATTTACTTTTTCTGTCTCAGACACCATTATGGACATCATAAGAGGGTGTGGTAAAACATGTTTTCTTTAGTAATGTCATGATCACAAGATAATTGAGTCCTGATCAGGGCATAGCAACAGTTGCTTTGTCATGATCTGATATAATTAAGTCATGCATACGGCAAGACAAATTTTTTTTTGTGATCACTTAATAATTTTACCATGATCAAGTCATGATTAGAGCATGACAACAAATGTTTTTTCGTAATCACTACTAATGTTTTGTCATGATAATTTTATATTTAAGACTTGATAACAGGATGACAACAAATGTTTTTTTCTTGATCGCAAGATAATTAAGTCAAAACATTAGGATAATTGTATCATAACATTAAGGCATAAAAACAGTTGTTTTGTTGTTATCTTGTTATAATTAAACTGTAATCACAACTTAACGACAATGTTTTTTTACACATATTCTCTGATGACAATTTCCTCATCACAGTGTGTATGTTTTTAACTGACTTTTATTTGGAATGAGCTGCTTTTATGTTTCCATGACAACAAACAGTTTTTCCACATGATGCACCATTAAACACTGAGTTATAACCTATAACTCTACTTTGCTTTTAATGGTTATGGAGCTAAAATTGAGAGAAAATAAAAAACACATTCAATAAAAAGGCATTCATTTTTGCCTTGTTTTCCGAACTTGTTTGGCCTTAAACTAGATCTTTAAAATCAGCTTGTGCACCACTCTGAGTGCCCATTTTCTATGTACTTTATCCATGAGATTAACTGCCTGTCTAAATCACATATGCTGGTCAGAGTGAGAGTTTAAATAAACAAAACCTTCTGAAGTCAAATGCTTGAACAACCCATACAATCTTTTTCACGTGATGAGACACAAAAGTAAACTCAAACAAGAATTACCTAGTAAATGATTGAATAAGTGTAGAAATACAACCATCCATGATGCGTTTCTACATTAATAAGCTCAAAATCCAACATTATACTCTCAGTTTCACCCCAAAACAGGAGCACAGAGTTCTAAACAGCTGAAGTAGAAACTGGAATTTCCTGCATCCCAGTGTTGACAGGATCACCATCGAATCATCAGCAGATGAATGGAACTAGGACAAGGGCTTATGGGGGGCCGCATGATTCTTTCTGGCTGAAATAGAATAATAGAGAGCAAGAGATAAGGTGAAGTCTATGATAGACAGATTGTGAGCTGTACTTCTCTTTATATTTTCTGTTCTAGAGGTTTAAAGTTCTGTCAGACACTGTGCTGTGATCTCAAATTCTCTCTCCCCATACAGTATGATCAGCAAGTGTTCACATACAAGAGTTGTGATGCTTCCTGTATTTTTTCTATTATTGCAGATGTAGTCCCTTTTCCAGCAATTTTAAACAAAATATTATCTCTCGGATCCCATTGAGGTTTATTCCTGTCCATAATCGTATCTCCAGAAGGATACGATTAAAACTTGATGAAGGCGATTCCATTTGAACATTTCCTTTTTGAAGCAAGTCAGAGCAGAATGTTTCTACTATTGATTTTTAAACACGGTGACATCCATAGATAAAAAATTTCTGATAATTTGCTCTCACTGAAACGGCAGAACACATACGTGCACAGCTGCACCATTAGGCATAACTGTTACAATAACATCTGATGGTGGGAGGTTATTATCTGTTAGCCATATGCTAATAACACATAAACCATTTTATTTAGTGTGTAATGTTGTGCTTTAGTGTTGTAATGGCTGGATTTTGTTGTTCAATGTGCTTCAATGAGAAGAAAAAAATTAAACACCATTATACCATTCTTAATTCCTGCATATTAAATGTTTATTGGGGGTTAAACTAACACTAGTGCTATTTCAGTGAACACTGAACATGTATGTTTGTTTTAAAATGTGACTTTTGTGAATCCTTAATTGGTTCAAATTGTGTGGCATGTTAATAGCTTTAAATGGCCCCAGCTATTTATTATTTCTGTAAACATAATAAGTAGACATATTTTTAAGTAATAGTCAAACTCAAGTTTAATTCCCTTCCCAATTTCCTCACTTATTTTATAAATCACAAGACGTCAGCATCACTAGACGGTGTACAAATAGAACATTCCTCAACCATCCAAACATCTGTACATGTGTCAGTTCCTACTAGTTGTTGTGCCTGTCTGAACCTTAAGCATTTATTACATATTCATAATCTTGTTTTAGTTGTTTACTTGAAACACAGAGTAAATCGGTGAGAATGGGGAATGAATGCAGACGTAATGTCTGAGGCTGAGACTAGGCATTTGCTTAGAGGAATAATGAAAATAAGTACGACACTCGATACTACCAGAAGTCCGGTTAAGTTTAACCAACCAGACCAGAAGGATTCTTAAAGTGTTTCAAACTTTCCATACCAAACTCATCAGACATTTAGCTAACCATCTGCTGGCGTGACATCTGAGGCTGGGACTAGCTCGCTTGGATCATTCTGAGCACATAGAATGGTACAGTGTCTGCTATTTATTTGATCATGAGAGATTGTTAGAGTCACTCTGATTTTCTAGCCTCTAGTTATTGGCGTCCCGAACAGGATCTTTCACTTGGTGTGTTTCCAGCTCCTTCAAGTAATTTGCCTTACAAACACACTTGATACATAAACAGCAGGAGGATATTGATGGAATAGATCAATCAAATTTATGTGTTGATCGGCAGTGGATCAAATTAGATTTTATTCTTTATTTTATAACCCCCCCCCCACACACACACACACCTCCTTTTCTCCCTTTTAAGTCTCGCTCACACTGTATTTTTTCACATAAGCAACATCAATCATCTCCGCCCTGCTATTTCCTAAACTTCCATCCCTACAGTGGATCGTGCACTTGTCATTTCATGTCTGGATTTCTCTAACTCACTTCTTTTTGGCCTTTCAGCAAACTCCACTCATAAGTAAAAGTTAAAACAGAATGCTCATCACCACAACGCTTAGATCACATTACACCCATCCTATAGCAACTGCCCTGGCTCCTTGCTAAATAAACTTTTTTAAAAATTCTTGACTTTCAAAGCACTAAACAACTCTGCACCCCCTTACATTACTGTGCATCTCACTGTCTGCGTACCTTCCCCCAATCTTCATCAGAGCTCTCCCTGAATATTCATCATCCACCCAAATCCAGATTGGGGTTTTGGGCATTCAGCTGTGCTACTCTAACACTCTGAAACAATTTTCCAGCTTCAGCCAGAAACACCACAAACCTTTTACTGTCCCATTAACATTGTTGTAGTGCAAATATTGAAAACTAAAAGATATATTTCTTTTGTGTTGTAAAGTCTGCTTTAGAATAGTAACTCACACTGACATAGCGAACATTGATTGAGTGTTTTCCTAGCTTTTACATAGCTTTGATATCAGTCCCATAGCTGTAAAAGAGTGATGATGAAGGGAGTTTTAAAAGGGAGGAGGAACTCTTCCTCTCTCTCTCTCTCTCTCTCTCTCTCTCTATCTCTCTCTCTCTCTCTCTTTCTCAATGGAGTTTTAATTACCAACTTAAACAGAAATGACTGACAAGGGCTTCCAATCCCATTATCCTTTACTTAATCATTTGTGAATAATACATTCTACAGATCTTTCACACTAACCCAAAAGATTTTTAGATCTCCAAGATTCCCCCGTAAGTCACCCTTTTGCCTTGTTGGAGATTCATTGAAGAGTGAGTTCAATTACATTCTATCTGGACCGAGAAACGTCTTCAAGAATATAGTAATTTTCTCCAAAGGGCCTTAAAAGAAACATGTGCATGCAGCTTAAAACTAACACACAATCTATTAACTAACACATTTTGATTACTATTAAAACACTCTCAATTAATTCAAGGAAATACCTATGCAGCAAAGAGTAAATAAAATGACTGTGTTTGTTAAATGAACCCAACATCCTCTAAAATACCAAAGTCAGTCACAATATTCTTTGAATGAAAATTATGGTAGGTATTTTGTAGTGTATACCCACCTTTATTTATCCTCAATTATTTTACTTCTGGGTTTTTTAATCACTCGTGTCTGTTTGTTTTATCCTGGTTGATCCATGTGCTTTCCCATTAGTGTTAAACACATTGGTCAATGAATGTTATTAAACTGTCCTTTATAAATAACTTGCAGTTGCCAATTTCACATGATGTCAATGCAAAGTCTTCATTTTAACAATATCGCTACACAGTTACAAGAAGATGAGGAGGTGTGACAACTTATTTTGATGTGCTAATGACATGGAATATGTTCCTTGAATGACTATAAACACTGAGTATTCTTTAAATACAGGTCACCTGGAGAGCAGAGTCACTGAAGGGGAGAAGTCAGAGTGCAGGGGGACAAGACGAAGCCACAGAAAGAGGAGTCTCAGATCGGAGGTGAGGCATGAAATATTTTCTTTTGATACAGGAAGAAGTTTAAGTTATGAAAGGGAATGGCTGACCAGACAATGTGCCGACTGACTTCTAGTGTTCATGGGATTGATTGCTGTTTGATGAACTTAACGTAGACTAAATGTACAAATACTTTTGCAATAACAATTGAGCTGTCACTCATTACAGATAATCCCCGGGTTTTTATTTCTGAATCTAGTCTTCACCGAACACTGTTGCTTACGTTTAACAGGTTTTTATGCAATTATTATAGTATTAAATCCTTCCAATGGTTTTATTATAAGCACAACAAATGCTTTATCATTTGAATCTTTTGGCACATGGGGCAAAACAGCTGTTTTTACAGGAAGTGATTTTGTTGAGGTAAAATTAGCATTTTTACAAAACCATTCAGAAATTCAAACTTAGATTGCCACTGAATTTACATACATACCCTAAAGAACCAAATTAACCTGTGATAAATTGCCATCTGATGTCTCTTTAAGTAAAAGAAAAGAACACTTATTCATTACAAATGTTAAATGTGTGATTACTCATTAAAATTATTTGAACCAAATCATTTGAATGTCACAGTTCAAAGATTACAGTATTTGATGATTTAAGCACTCATTCATTTAGCATGTAGAGAATCAATTTCTTCCATCCTTATGCTCTTCCTTACAAATGTTTACACATATGCTGAAAAATAATCTTTCCTTCATGGGGGAACCATTTTGTCCATGAGAAGTGCAATTTACTTCAACTCACACTTTTCATGGCATCCGACCAGTAAAATAAATCTCAAGAAAAATCCATCAGTCACTAAGTGACCTGAAACAGGGGTAAAACACCACAAAGCATTACATCCATATTTAACGTCATAGTTCTACATAAACCTGGCCATTCATCATTAATAAAGGACTCAGCCTTAGAGCTACCCTGGGTCTTAAACAGTGTCTTACTCACAGAAACAAAGAGAAGAAAATGTAATCTTGCTTTTTGATACCGTGAAAAGCATTTGTCATTGATTTTATACAGGGGTGAGACTGAGCTGTTTTTGATGTTTCTCTCTCACTCTGTTAGTGTTTGGAGTTTCTCTCTAACTGTCCAGAGGGCTTCTGCTCTGCGGGCAGCACCTGTGTTGAATATTCAACACTAACAGGCTTAGTTGCTTTTGAATATTAATGAGAATCTCTGATGCCATTTTTAGAAGCAGCTGTGCTGGTGTCAACCTTTGTTACACAGTAAAACTCCACATAGCTATTAACACAGACACATACTCAGATGTTTTTTTAAGTTAAGCAGATGTGGTGAGCTATGGTTGTGTCTAATTAGCCCCATGCTGACTGTTTCTGGCCCTTCATGGAAAGACTCTGTCCTGGCTCACATTAAACCCCTGTGTAAAGATTTGCTTTTAACTAGCACTCTTTTGTTCCAAATATTTTGCTCTGGTGATCTGCGAACATCCTTCCATTTTGGTATGCTAGTGAGAATGTGTTGTCCTGAATCCCCATGCTAATTTTTTATTACAAGTTTTTTTTTACCATACATTATAGTGAAATAAATAGTGATTCATTTTAATTCAATTGAGTGTGTCAAGACAAAGTACAAAAACAAAGCAAAAAAACAGTAGGTAAAAAAAGACCTCAAGTAGAGTTACTAAACTAACCGAATGATCTCAGCCTGGAAATTCCTTTCGAAATAGAAGCTTTTTCAATCAGTTTGGACTGTTTCTAACATCTGTTGCATATTTTTTTCCACAAAATTGATGCTGCTTCCCTTCAACTTATGGTTGTTTAATACCGGTTTTCGGTACGCTTGACATGTGTTTGGGGGCTTCTCCTCTGCATTTTGTACCCGGTACCCATTCTTTTTTCCGTATACATTTGGCTGAGGTTCTAAAAGCAAGCGAAGTCTTGCCAATATTATACTTTAACTGTATAACGATGGCATGGTGGAATTTAAAATTCAATCAATCAACCAATCAATCAATTGATCAATCCATCGCTCAATCAAATTGTTTTAGCCATTTTTAGCAGTTGCTTCACAATGGCCTAGTGTGGATTTAGAGTTAGATAGAAATTCCTATGTGGTAAATAGAATTACCATATACGGCTACCTTAAGGGTTGTATAGTAAAAAAAAAAATTATGAGAAAATTTTTGAATTAAGCTGACCAGTAACCTCTGACTTATTATAAAAGCAAGCGAAATGGAATATATTGTAACAGGAGACTGCTCAGGAAGGCCGGAGCTAAGTCATTCAGGGCCCTAAAAGCTAGAAGTAGTTGATGTGATATTTTAGAGGAAGTCAATGAAGAGAGAACAGAATGAGTGTAATGTGATCATATTTCTTTGTTCCTATGAGAACTGTAGCTGAGAATTCATATAATTAAATAAAAGGTTTGAAAAATGTTTTACTATTAAAACAATGTGTTTCTTTGCCTTTTACAGTATGTGAGTAGAGGAAGCTTTTAATTTTAATTAGGGAAATCAGGAGAAACAGCTTGTTGGACAGTGATTAATGCTTTTGAGAGTGCATTATAAATACAGGTAACCTTATCCTCACTTTTCCATGTCATTTAGCAGATTAAATGGCAATATTGTAACAGAAATCAATGCAGTGGTGAGGTACCGTATTTCGACAGGTTACAAACATCTTCTCACCTGACTGTTACTAGCTCTTCTCTTGGTTTAGCACACACACACATGCACACACAAACTCTCTTTGTCTTCTCCCAGGATGCTGAGCTGCAGTGAAAGCTCGAGGGTCTGAAAGAGGGTCTTCTCAGATCCTGCTGGTCTCAGAATCCAAAGAGCCTGTTGCCAGCGGCTCCATTCTCACCTCGATTTAGCCTTAGATAAAGCAGTTGGTGTGTTTAGAGAGAGAGCTTTGCAGCACCGGGACGTGACTGTGACCAATGGTTTTATTTGTCACCTTTAGAGCTCTGAATACTGTCTTCAAGCTCTTCTAAAATAATAGCCTCAGACTGGCCTCGGGCTGCTCTAGACTATTGAGAATAGCAAAACATTATCTGACTGTATTCTGCATTTAAATTATGGCTAAATCATATTGCCTGCAACAGTTTAAACATTTTCCCTTTATGTGGACCAGCTGTAGCTAATGACCAATATGAAGAATGATGTCTGATTTGTTCACAAAGTTCTGGTAAATCAGTAAATTGTAAACTGTACATCAGAAACTGTACATTGCAATAATGAGGGAACCTTGTTACACAAAATCTACAAAAAATGACAAAGTACTGGCAGATTGTTATTTTATTTTTATAGTATTTTTTTATAACTTTACAAAACATGTGTTATAAAAGTGTATTATTGTTACATGTAATAATTCTGTTATTTTTTAATTATACCTCTTTTTTGTATTGTAAATGTTGCAATAACATCCTGAACCACTGGGTGTTTTGTCTTGTGCAAGTCTGCATACACTAATGAGAAACATGTCAGTTAACTATGTGTTTTAGTACATAAACACAATTTTTAGCTTCTCCCCTGACAAACTGAAAAAGTGGAGAGGTGTTCAGGATATAATCAGCAGACTTTCCCAGAATGCAGAGGGGCTTTCAAATATGGATTTGAATTCGACACTGTTAAATATAAATATGGTTCCCTTAAAATGAACATGTCTTTTTGTCCTGTGTTGTTATAGCTAAATGCAGTTACTTTCATCCAATAACATTTCAATTTAATGGAAAAAAAATTATGTAAAGCTTGATTCCATTCTCTCTCTCTCTCTCTCTCTCTCTCTCTCTCTCTCTCTCGTCTCTCTCTCTCTCTCTCTCTCTCTCTCTCTCTCTCTCTCTCATCTCTATCTTGCTCTCTCTCTCTCTCTCTTTCTCTTTTCATTAAGTCATTAAATGACTCAATGAAATAAAACATATATACAGATAATAATAATAACAACAACAATAATAGTATTAAAATATTAGTATTATTCATATCCTAAATATAACAATAAAATGCAACTAATACAGTAGTATTGTAATATATTACATTTTATACACATACTAATATATTATAATAATAGAGTAAAATAATAGAATAGTATATCTAATATATATGTTATAATCTATTATAACACAGATTACCTCTCTCTTTCTCTCTCTCTCTTTCTCTCTCTCTCTCTTTCTCGATCTTTCCCTTTATTTCTCTGATTCATCATTTTTCTATCACACCCTATGGACACTCTGCATGGCCACAACTGAACAATTTAAACCTTGTACCGATGCCAGTAGTGCAATTAAGACCCACACAAGCTGAATCTTCATCACATTTCCCTCCACCCCCTCACCCTCCTGCTTTTGGCTTGTGCCAGCTTCGTACCCACTTTGCCCTTATACTTCTTCTTTGGCTGCATTTCTGCTCATACTGGCTCTCGGACAGGGAGGCGACGAGCTCATTAGTCTGACACAAGCTTAATTACAGCGGAGGTTTTGAGATTAGCAGATGAAGCTGTGGGAAGCAGGTCAGATGGGAGCTGATGGACATATGCAGGAAGCGGTCAGAGGGTGAATGAGGGTTATGAGGAGGTCTGCAGTGGACATGTTAAATGAACAGTGTCGGGAAGCTATTATGAAACCATTGTTCCAATGTAAAACACTTTTAGAATCTTTTAGAAAGCTTTAACAAAAATGGCTTCTTATATTCATATCGTTATATTCTGCTCTGTCATTTTCTGACCAATTCCCAAGACACGCAAGGTCCATTTCACAAAGTGGCGTGAGCTTATTGGCTGGAAGTTGGAACACAATGTGCAGATGCTATAGATGGATGTAAAATAGTGTTGTCAATTAATGAAAAATCGAACCAATTTTTCTAATAGTCCTGCAAATGTTAATCTTAATTGATCCCCATTGGTTTCAAATTTTGCATATAACTTCGTAACTTATTATTTTACGTAAAATTATTTACAGTGCATAAATTACAACCTCAGAGAAATGTGTGAGAGAGTCATGACGCCACACCCAATAATGTATAAACATAAATTCTGTATAAAACAAATTTTCAACACCCAAGTACTTGGCTAAATATATATATTTTTGAGGGAAGTGGAAAATTTGAGCCTGAATGCGCAAGCAGACTTAGTGTGTATAAACACATACCAGGTGAGCTGTTGGAAGAAGGGCTTCGGGCTCTGGAAGTGAAGGGGTGGTGAAGGGGTGGAAGAAGGTCTTTGCTGAAAAGTGATCTGAATGTAAAGGAATATCTGAAGAGGATAATTAGGCATATGCCCAGAGCTAACAGAGCGCTAACAGAAAAATTGTCTGCATTGTCTCCCAAAACTTTGTTGTCAACATCCCTTAATTCATCATGGTTAATGCAACAATACTATACTTGTTTTATTTCAGTGCAACATAAACAAATATGTAAGTATAAATTCTTCAAAATGTATTCGTGTTGTAGTGCTCGAGACCGGTCTCGAGACCCATTTTCTATGGTCTCGGACTTGTCACGGAACCAATGGTCGTGGTTTAAACTTTTTTTTTTTGGCAATGCTTAATATTGTTAATAATTCTTGTTTTAAAAATATTGTTTACTATCAGTGGAGGAAGTCAATCACTTGATTAAAAAAAAAAAATATGATCAGAGTAAGCATTTTATTCAACTGAAGCAGACTCAAATCACATTTTCCCCAAATAACCTTAACAATCTATACCATTACAATAATACATCTTCACCAAGTCAAGAATTTACAGCTTTGCTTACATTTAAGTTTTTTTTACCACTTGCACAGTCACTGTTCTTTTAAACAAGCCACCTAATTCTTACATGCACTGTCAGATATCAATTAAAGTCCACTTTATACAATCATTTGATTTGCCTAAAATTTATTTTTAAGCATTAAATAAAAAACTTTTTTAGTTTATTAAAGTAAATAAATCAGTAGTTGTTGTCTATGCAGGATCTATAAATCAGTATCTACAAATGCAAATAACTAGATGATGAAATAATAATGATGCTCCATTAGAAGAGTGCATTGGAGACCGAACCAAAAATCAGCATCACAAAGAGACAATTAGTCAAGAGTGCTTCAGCCATAACAAGAAAGTGCCACAATGATTGTAGTTGAATTCAGCGGTGCATCCGTTTTGAACAATGCTTTCAATATATATATATATATATATATATATATATATATATATATCATTCATCTTCATGTCGGCTTTCTTCCCTTTCGGGGTTGCCACAGCGGAATGAACTGCCAACTCTCTGGCATATGTTTTACGCAGCGGATGCCCTTCCCTGCTGCAACCCATCGCTGGGAAACATTCACACACACATTCACACTATGGGCAATCGTTCTTATTCAATTCACTTATTCCGCATGTCTTTGGACTTGTGGGGAAACCGGAGCACCCGGAGAAAACCCACGCGATCACGGGGAGAACATGCAAACGCCACACAGAAATGCCAACCGACCCAGCTGAGCCTAGAACCAGTGACCTTGCTGTGAGACGACCGTGCTACCCACTGCGCCACAGTGACGCTCATATATATATATATATATATATATATATATATATATATATATATATATATATATATATATATATATATATTTTTTTTTTTTTTTTTTTTTTTTTAAATCAGGGGTACATCAGTATGTTTTATTCAATTTATTACTAATGCTTTGTATCATGATAAGAACCTCGCCTGACTGGTCTATAACAATCCTTTCATTGCATGTTGTCTCTGGCTTGGTCGATAAGAGCAAACAGACAAAAGGTAATAAATACTAAGTCATCAAATACGTAGCTAAAAGGGTTGAAAACTAGTGGCTTAAACGTAAGGCCCCATTATGGCAAATTGCTATGCAAATATTCGTCGAGCATGCACAACGATTCATCCCTAATTTCCAATTAATGGCTGCGGAAGAGGCCGCAGAGATCTGGACGAAAAGTAAAAAATATCACGCTGGTGTTTCGCTAAGCAAAACTTAGCTCCGCCAATGGAACTGGGTCTTTTGTTGATGTCTGAGGGTGTGGTGATGCTACATAAATACACCACCTGAGGGTGCAAGACGCAGATGAGTTCCCTAGTAATAATAATCCTCTATTAATTCAGTTGGTAATTTAGTAGTAAAATTAAATATATCAATTGGTCTAATAATAATTTACTCTCATCACTATTATTGAGGCAAAAAGCAAATAATTCTTATCTTTGTAATTCTTCACCCTGACATCCTCTGCGAAATACAGTCTCTTCTTTTGTCCTTGGCTTTTGCATGAGACATCCTTTGACAATGTCTTTATCTATGCTCTGTGCGCGCACATTAACCAGCAGAGGTAGAGTTCACCAGCTCTTCTAAGGAGGTTTGGAAGACACATACCTGGAGTAAGTTCATGTTTAAGCAGATGGTAAATTAACTTTGCTTTCAGGAACACACTCTTGACACTGCTATCTATGGATTGTTTACCAGAGTCAAGACATATTAACTTTTGTAAGCACTTTCTTTGTCAGTTGTTAAAGGAGAGAGTTGGAGGTCCTTGAGCTATATAGTGCCACCCCTGCTGTTCAGGAATGCAAAGACGCTGATAAGAGACCATGACTTGTAACTAAGTGAGCAGTTTCATGGGCTGGTTCTTTATTGAATGCTGTTCCAACATTAATGCTTATTAAAATCAGTTTTTTTTTTATTACTTAACCTTGGTTTTTCACCTGAGTCCCCTGACCCTGCTGTTAAATGTAAAGTTACTATTTTTTAACTGAAGTAATCTATTGTTAACTTAAGCTTAGCCAGTGAAAACAACTGTACTTACTGCTTGGGGCTCCTCATCCTTTTGGTCTTCCAGACAGTTAGAAAAGCATCTGTTTTCTGAGCCAGCTCGTTATAAGTGCTCTGTTTAATTATTCTTTGATTTAAAAACACTCCAATGTGAAGTGCCTCTCACAAATGCAACTAATCTTTCAGAGATTTTTTCTGTTGGCACATACATACATACACATACATTTGGTCTTCTACTATTACACTTCTCGGTCAGACAGCGTGTCTGCTCTGCAGTGAGATGAGCTGCATTAACCATACATGTGATTCGTCAGTGGACGGTGCAATGCTCATCGAACTGTTTTAAGCACCCAGTAAAATGAAAATAGCATTACACAAACATGGAGAGCATCACGGTGGTGCAGTGGGTAGCACGGTCGTCTCACAGCAAGAAGGTTGCTGGTTCGAGCCTCGGTTGGCATTTCTATGTGGAGTTTGCATGTTCTCCCCGTGATCGCGTGGGTTTTCCCCGGGTGCTCCGGTTTTCCCCACAAGTCCAAAGACATGCGGTATAAGTGAATTGAGAGAAAAACAATTGTCCACAGTATTTGAGTGTGTGTGAATGTTACCCAGCGATGGGTTGCGGCTGGAAGGGCATCTGCCGCGTAAAACATATGCCAGAGGAGTTGGTGGTTTATTCCGCTGTGGCGACCCAAGAAAGCCGACATGAAAATGGATGGATGGCATTACACAAACATGCATGAATACAACTAAATACAACTTGAGGCATGTTTTTGACCAAGGAACAATCCTAAACATGATAAAACCCAGAACAGTTGTGTTTACATGATATGACGCCTTCAAACAACCTAATCACTGGAGTGTTTCTTGTATTATAGACCAGAGACATTTCTTGGGACTGAGAACATTGTGGGTTGAAGCTGGACCCTTATGAATGTTGCTATAGTTGTCTATATGGGGTGTTCCTCAAATAAAAAAGCTGATTTCTATGTTTTCTTCAGCGTTGTGGCGTCTTTTTATCATAGCAGAGCTCTATATGATGGGGATCAATTCTCAACCATCAGAAGCTCAAATATGTAAGATATAATGAAATAAAATTCTTATTAAATAAATACTACATTTTTAAAAGCAAAATTTCAGTATTTTTTATTGAAATAAAAACTAAAAGATGCATGTTTGTAGACTGAAGGAAAATGTATCAGTTAAAAGCAATTTTTAAGTAGTGCAAAATAAGAAAGACTACACAAAGACAATGACCAAAAATGTTTATTCTCATATATATATATATATATATATATATATATATATATATATATATATATATATATATATATATATATATATATATATATATATATATATATATATGAACCACCAACTCTTCTGGCATACGCACACGCGCACACACACACTCTCATTCACATACTATGGTAAAATAGTTTTTACTCAATTAACTTATTTTGCATGTCCTTTGGAATTATTTCGCATGTCTTGTGGGGGAAAAACCGGAGCAGCCGAGTAAATCCACGCTATCACTGGTAGACCACGCAAACTCCACACAGAAATGCCAACTGACCCAGCCGAGACTCGAAGCAGAGACTTTTTTGCTGTGAGACGACCGTGCTACCCACTGTGCCACCCTTGATGCCCACTATATTTATGTTCCTTTTTTAAGTACTTGGCTGTTTTGTGCCTCCAGATATCAATTCCAGATATAATTTGTTCGTCATTCCCAATGGTTTATGAGAATGCTTGAGAAGCTCATGTTTGATTGGCCATCACTATGTGTCACATGTTATTGTTCTTGTTATCGTGTCTATTGTGCTAGTTTTGGGAACTTTTGCTCTATTCTCTGCTGAAACACACACACGCATGCACACGCACGCACACGCGTGCACACAAATCACACCCAAATGAATTCAGTTTGATTTTAGCACTCCTCTCGGTGCTCATGTGCTGTTCAACTAAAGCGACGTTTTCAAGAGTTTTGTTTCTTGAGCCAGGAAAAAACTAAATTTAAATCTGCAACTCTTGTGAGTTCTAATGCCTTTCTTCTGAAATTATTCAGGGCTAAAGAAAAATAGAAGCTACTGTACAAAAAAAGCATCCCTCTTTGTAGAGAACCATATCTAATCTGCATTGTTTTATCTTTAATATTAGTTAAACTTATGCATTAAACTTAGTTTTGCTCAAAGCAGTTTCTTCTCCTGATCAGATAGTTTAGACTAAGACTAGGTGTGAGGGACAGTGTTGTGCAGTGTGTTTGGTCTCTAAGGTTTAATTAAAGAGTAGCTAGAGAGTCCCGACAATCCTCCCAAGCCTTTCTTTACAACCCCTGAGTCTTGCTCTGGTATTTTACACTCCACAGAACACACATAATGGAGAGACATGCTGAAAAAGAGTTTATACATAGAGAGACTCATCTAGTCTCTAGTCATTAAACTATTGTATATTTGATGTGGAGACTCATAAATATATATATATATATATATATATATATATATATATATATATATATATATATATATATATATATATATATATATATATATATATATATATATTTTTTTTTTTTTTTTTTAGATATATATATATTTACATATTTATATATATTTAGATGTACGAATTTTGTTCAAAGTGACTTACTCTAGGGGAGAAACAGCATGCAATTTTTTACAAAGCTAAGAATAGAAATAGCTGATCAATCGAGCGTGGAAGGAAGAAAATAAAACAGCAGAAAGAAAAGATAGATTGTTTTTTTAATTAAATAAGATTAAAAGTGTTCCTTGAATAGAAGAACATTTAGATTAAATTTAACTTATTAAATATAATATATGACTTTCCCATTATATATATTTTTTGGTTAATGGTAATGATTTGAAACAGAAACGAAGTATTCCCATAAGAATGTGATGTGGATCAGGGTTTCTTGAGGGTTTGTTTGGAGTAAATGAGAACTCAATGTTCATGGTGAAGAGTTTAGAAGGCATACTAAGCTTGGCATTGAGCCTTGAAATATTATTTAAAGATGCGAGGAATTATCATGAAAAAGAAGCTCAACTCTTTTATTCCTTTTGCATTTCTGTCTGACCTCCTTAAACAGCATATTACATAAAGACTATGAAGGGATTTACACTAGAGTCGCTGTTGGATTTTTACTGCATTCATCCTATTTAAAGAGCAAGTGCCTGTACAGGCCCCAAAGCGAAATACAGTCTGCAGAGTCTCTCTGCTTTCTCTCTCTCTCTCTCTCTCTCCTCATCTCTCTCATCCCTCTCTCCTCGCTCATCTCCTCTCTCCTCTCTCTCGACTCTCAGTCTCGTCTCTCTCTCTCGTCTCCTCTCTCTCTCTCTCTCTCTCTCTCTCTCTTATATTTTTTTCTCAAGCTCTCTTTGTTTCTCTCTCTCTGTCTGTCTGTTTCTCTGTATATCTTTATTTTAACTCAAGATCTCTTTGTTTCTCTCTCTCTTTCTCTATGTCTTCATTTTTTCTCAAGCTCTCTTTGTTTCTCTCTCTCCTCTATCTGTCTGTTTCTCTCAATATCTTTATTTTATCTCAAGCTCTCTTTGTTTCTCTCTCTCCTCTGTCTGTTTCTCTCTATTTTTTTTATTTTTATCCTTAGCTCTTTGTTTCTCTCTCTCCTCTGTCTGTCTGTTTCTCTCTATATCTTTATTTTTATCTCAAGATCTCTTTGTTTCTCTCTCTTTCTCTATGTCTTTATTTTTTCTCAAACTCTCTTTGTTTCTCTCTCTCCTGTCTGTCTGTTTCTCTTTATATCTTTATTTTATCTCTAGCTCTCTTTGTTTCTCTGTATCTCTCTGCATTTCTTTTTCTCGTTATCTCTTGTCTCGTTATCTCTTGCGCACACGCACACACGCGCACGCACGCACACCCACACACGCACGCGCACACCACACATACCTCTTCTATTTATCTGTCTCTCTCTTTTATTTCTATCTCTATTTATATGTCTTTTGCTCTGTTTATTTCTCTGTCTCCTGTTCATCTCTATATCTTCTCTCTTTCTCTCTCCTCTCTCTTCTATGTATCTTATTTCTCTCAATCTTTTTAGATTTTGTCCCTAAGGTATTGATTTCTCCGTATCTCTCTATCTATCTACCTGTCTTATTCTTTAATTATTTCTCTCCATCTCTTGTATACTCACTCTCTCTGTCTTCATTTCACTTTCTCTTTATACGTACATTCTATTTACCCTCTATCTCTATTTATTTGTATTTTTCTCTCTTTAATTCTCTCTGTTGTTAATCTCTCTTCATTGATCTCTCTCTCTCTCTCTCTCTCTGTCTCTCTGTCTATCTCTATTTATCTATGTTCTTCTCTTAATTTTCTTCATCTCTCCTCCTTGAGATATATTTGACTTTGCCTGTTTCTCTCTAACTCTTTTCCTTGTGGCTCTCTCTATTTCTCTCTCTATTTTTGTTATTTCTCTCTCTCTATTTCTGTCCTTGTTAATCTCTATATCTCCTTATATCTTTCTTTTCATTCCCTTTGTCTACCTCTCTTGATGTCTCTTTATTCCTTCCCCTGCAAATGTTCCTCTCTCAGATCTCATAAAACTAAATTGGTGTAGATTATGTACATAGTATAACTGAAAGTAAACGTGCTTGACAACTAGAATGTCAATGCTCACATGAATTAAAAGTGTTTAGCATGGCAATATAGTATCGATAAAGAGTGTTGCAACATTAACAGCGTCATGATGGTAAAGATGATGATGATGATAAAAAAGGTACTATGGTTGTTTTTAAATAGGTAGATAGTAACACTGAAGAGAACACCATTATTAGCACTTCTTATAATAGACTCTCTTTTCTTCATCATTCAGCTCACAATCGACCCATGTTGTAAACGCCTTATGATGAATGTAGCATAGTTTTAAACTTTATTTTACCCTTGTATGGTTATCAGGTCTGTGGGATCCATTTTGAGTTTTCATCAAAAAACTAATTATACAAGCAATTATTATTTGAAACTAAGATTCACTGGCCTTGGCACATTATTACACACAAGGTGTCCGGGTGTACTGGACCCGGAGCTTGTAAAAGTGTGAAAATGATAGAGTCTTAACTTTTATTCTGTCTTCCCTCACAAATATAAATCACACATATAGAATATAGAATTTTAGATTCTAGAATAAAATTCAATGATTGTATGAAAGGCCCAAAATACAATAAGTTTAGCAGACCTTCCAACCACACCACACATGGTTTAAATTCTAAATGTGAAGAAATAAGGTTTAAAACATTAAATAAAGTGTATTTGCTGTAATTAACTTGCTTACTGGGTAAAGTTAATATCTTTTCAGCATTTTAAGATAAAATGTCTTGATTGGGATTCAAAATCAATGGGACCACCAGACAATAAGAATACCACACAGGGGTTAATTTTATATAAACATTATATTTTCCTATATTTCAAGGCATTGTTTGTCGGCACCCATTTATTAAAGGTTACTCAATTGACCTTTACCTTTTATACCAATTCTAAAGTCATATAAGATTCATTTTCCTGAGGTTTTTCCTTCTCTTCGTTTTACTGTTAACTTGCTCAAGCGTCTAAGCTAAGCGCTCCTGGCTAAATGCTAAAACCATTTACAAAGAACTTCAAAGTTTTACAGCATCAGCCAGCTCTCTCAGATGATTAGAGGCTTAAAAAAACTAAAAGATATGTTCACAGTAAATGCGGCGGTTCTTAATTAGGCTTTTTATCTGCACAGATGATTTAATTCAGAATCTCAAAGTGAAAACAGCCGTTTTTAGCTTGTTAGTCTGACTGGAGCGAGGCAGTTTGTGTGGGTGTTTCAAGATGTTTCCCTCTTAATCACTGTCTCTCTGTCACTGTCTCATCTTGTTTATGATGCTCTTAAACCCATAAAAACTCAACTGAACTGCCCTTATCCTGAAGTTTTGCTTCTTTCTAGTGCAGTGGTTCCCAAACCTCTTTCAGCCACGTACCCCTTGAGACATACCAGATAAAACGTGCAAGCTAGCAATGATCCTTAATAATAAAGGGACGACACAGAAAAAATACTGCAGTCACTGGAACATAAAGGGCAAAAATAAACTTTTGTTGAAGGCACTACTGAAAAATTTGAGCTCACAACAGTAAACTGGCAGCTATTAAATGCTTTATAACTACCTGAGTTAATCATGAGTTACAGTATGAATTTGTATTAATAAAGCATTTATTATCACACTTAGTAACAGTTAGTATATCTCAGAATAATATTACGTATGAATATGCTTTCAGATCATTTAATAATAATTTATTATTATGTTCACAACAATCGCTTACAACTAATAACTAACTGGTTTTAATATTGAATTAAAATTATTAAATGATTAACCGATCGTCAATAAAGAATGAAATTAATGTTATTAACCATTTTATAAAGACAGATGCTTGCAAACCAAGAACGTTATATTTATGAGCTGCATACAAATGTGTATCAACATAGAAACAATGATTTATAAATTATTTATTATTTGCTAATGCTTAATGAAGGATTTGTAGTAAAAGACTGATCGATGCATTTGTCGCATCTCGTCTGGATTACTGTAATGCTCTCCTGGCTGGGGTTTCTAGGTCTACTATGGAGAGGTTGCAGTATGTTCAGACTTTTGGTTCACCTGAACCAAAAAAACATGTTCACATTACACCTGTTCTTAAATCCCTGCCCTGGCTCCCAGTCCGCTTCCGTGTAGATTTAAAAATTGTAAACCTCACTTATAAAGCACTACATGGTCTTACAACCCGAGTCGTACGATCCGCTCCTCACAGTCTAAGCTTCTGTCTGTTCCACGCACTCGCACTATGTCTATGTCTATGCACCAACGCTGTGTAACTCTCTCCCGGGAAAGCTCAGGGATGCACAAAGCTACACCATTTTTAAATATCATATTAAAACTCACTTTTTAAAACTGGCTTATGATTGTCGACAATTTATACTTGATATTGATTTTAACTAGCCCTGAAATTTAATGTTCTTGTCTGAATATCAATTTAGTTTTTGTCAGGTTTTTCATAATTTTATCTCTAATATCTGCTAATATCCTATTTGTATTGTTTTACTTTTGTTCTCTATACAGTGCTTTGGGAAGCCAGCTTAAAAGGCCCTTTATAAAATAAAATGATTATTATTAGTATTAGTAATACTATTATTATTATTATAGTGTCTTGTTATTATAAAGTGCTACCAAAATTTATTTTAAGGTAGTTTTAAAGACTACAATTTAAAGAAACTTTTGCATTAAAATGATTATATTAGAATAATTATATATATTTATATGACCTTAAATTAAATTAAATACAATTTTGTCTTGGAATTAGAAGTATTAAAATTAAATTAGATTGTTTTCTTCTTTTTTAAGTGTAATTTTGGGTCTTTATTTAACAATCAGTTAAATAAATCAGTATTTAACGTTGATTTCTTGACATAAAATGACATTAACATTCTTGAAATATGTTGAGTCAAAATTTATTGTTTTAAGATTCTTGTTTTAAGATCAGTGACAAAATCAACAACTTGTTTTACAAAGTTTCTTAATTCAAGAAAATAAACGAATGACATAAATAAATGGAATAAGCATTTTTTTCTCCTCAAACTAGAAAAATTTTACTAAAATAAGAAAATCAAGATTTTCAAGATTTTCACATTTTCAGCTTTGCTTAAATTCTGTTTTTATGTTCTGTTTTTGTTTATTCTTTGTTGAAATATTATAATTATTTTTAAGTTTTGTTTTTAAGTTTGTAGGTTCAGTTACAAAAAGGACAGTCAGGACGGATTTCAGGATTTAAAACAGCAAAAAAAATTAATCAAGAGCAATTAATCGACCTCATGGAATACTCTCCACTGTATATCACATGCTCTCTTTGGCAATGGTGGCTTGTAGATTGATCTCCATTGAGGTCTATTACCAACAGACAATCCTTAAATGTTACGGCACTGAGTTTGATGTAAAGAGAAGGTTGAATAGAGAGAGAGAGAGAGAGATAACAAAGGAGACTTTAACCTAACCAAAAACTATTGCCAAAAAACATGTAAGTCAAGGGACTACTAATTTTTAATTATTGTATTAGTTAATAGAATGCTGATTTTACCTTAATGATGAAAAAATGTTAAATAACTTTAAAAAAATGGACTGCACCTTGGACTCTGTAAATGGTGTCTTTTTTTTAACGAAGGTTTCCTAACCTTTGGCTTTTTTGTCTCTTTGACAGGGTCGGCCATTACCCATGTGCCCTTTTCAGCTGACCTCATGAGGACTCCTCAAGGAGATGGAACGTAACAGACTCCTCATCTTTAATTTCTCCAGCATTTCCACAATATCTCACTGGAGCTGAGCACAACCCCATCCCCCTTTCAACCCCAACCCTTCCATTGCCCTCATCCCCACTCTTCCTTTTCTTGCTCCTTGCCGGTCTAAAACACACAGGTGGGGCACTAATTTACATTTTTTTCAGCCTTTCAATCAACCAAGTAAAGTGAAACGAAAGGCAGTCATGTATTTACCTCAGACATATAAGCGTGGTTTAGAGGGTCTCTTCTGGTTGGGACTCTGGATCACTTTAACATCAAGTCAGCGCATCGACCCGGGTACTAAATATCCAACAGTCACAACAAACTATGGCAAATTGCGTGGGATCAAAAAAGAGCTCAACAACGAGATTCTGGGTCCTGTGGAACAGTACCTGGGTGTCCCCTATGCTACGGCACCAATCGGGGACAGACGGTTTCAGCCACCAGAACCTCCAGGGTCCTGGCAGGAAGTGCGCAATGCCACACAGTTTGCCCCCGTTTGCCCTCAGAATGTGCACGGTGTTCTACCCGAGATCATGCTGCCGGTGTGGTTTACGGACAGCTTGGATGTGGCTGCCACCTACATCCAGAACCAGAGCGAAGACTGCCTCTACCTCAATGTCTACGTACCCACTGAGGACGGTGAGTCTCTGACAGCACATAGGAAAGAATTTAGGTGAAAAAATCAACAGAGTGCAACTATTTGTTTAGCCTCACATCTATTTCTTTTTCTGGGGGATTTGATTTTTTTTTTTGTTTTTGATTTTGTTTTTTGGTGTTAATGGTTTTGAAACAACACCTTGACCTGAAAAGCGAAGCATTTACAGTTTGCAAAGGTTTTGCTTTTTTGATCCTAAGACTACATTCAGACTGCAGCCCAAAGTGACTCAAATCAGTTTTTTTATTGATATATAACATGTATGATTTTTTTAAAATCCATCCCAGATCACCTTCGTATGTGGTCCTGAATCCAATTTTTTCCATGCAGTCTCAGTCTGAACAGCCAGGTCGTAATTTGTTTAACTTTTACATCTTGTATAAGGACAGATGTCACATTTCTAGGCGATGGTGAAAGTTTGACAATGATCATGGCTAATGACGGCGTTGAAAGCCAGTGGAAGAAAAGCGAAGTAATAGACCTAATAAATATTTCTTCTTTGTCTTCTTCTTGATATTATTTGGTTCAAATGATGGTGACTCTATTTGGAAAGCCATTTTTTGCACATGCGCACCTCATGCCGAGCTGAATAACATTCATACACAAATCAGATACAAAAAGTTTAATGTTGTTTGTAATGTGACCGAGCACACAAAAAAATTGGATTCTTTTAATAATAATCATAATTGAGCATTGGGATCTGCAGATTGAATGCAACCTAAAAGTTTTTACACACCAAAGTCTGATACTTATATTGCGTTTTTATGCAACATTATTTTACAAATTTCTCAAAACTGGAAAACAGTTTTTTATTGATAACTGCATAACTTAATAATGTATTCTCAAATAAAATATTGTAAAAATACAAAGGTGTCTTGGTAAGGTGCTCAGGCTGAAACAGGCTGAAATCAGGTTGTCCTTCTCAGCCGCTAAACGATTGCTATAGATTTATAGAGCCTCTGTTTTATGCATTTTTGGAATATCCAGACAAAATAGAAATACTCTTTTTTTAACCATCCGTTCCTGAACAGAGACTGTATTTCTATATGTTTATATAAGTTTGCTTTTTATGCAGTCTTTTTATGCAGTTTGAATTTGTTGTGCTTTTTTCATAGCAAATGTTTCAGGAAGCAGTGTGTTTGTGTAATTCAAGATCAACAACATCAATCAAAAAAGTTTCAGACTAAAGTTTGTGTGTGCAAGAATCTTAAAGATGAGTTTGTTGGTCTTGAGGATTCCCTGCGGAGAAAAAAAGAAGTATTTTGATTTTCAATTAAAACCAGACTGTTGCGTTTAAATGTTTTTTTGGTTCAAAACTGGTTTAAAAAACATTTTGTAGTGTTTCTATGCATGAAAAATAAGACAATTTCAGTCAAATGTGATTATATCTTTACCAGATCTGATTTTAATGTGAAATGAATTGACTTTTTTAATGCACACTGACTGAAGCTCTGGACTGAACTATTCAGCTTTCATTTTTAACATCCATAAATGAGTTCACTATTTAGTGAAGTCTCCTATTGGGTGAAAGCATGGACGAATCTTGCATAGTAAGCCAGTCCAGTTCAAACACAGAAATGTACAATTTCCAGAATATTGCATTATGTCTCTGCAGAAGAAATAATGTGATACATTTTTTAAAAGACATGGGAGTAAGTATAACTACCTCTTTATTACTACAAAGTAGCACAAAGTTGAAATGAAATGTAGATTTCTTCCTTTGAACTCCAGAGGGGTGTTAATAGAACTTGACTGCGGACACGTCCTTGCTTTTACCCACTTTCTGTATGATCCGTCCTCTATAGTCTATATCAGGGGTTGTCAGAAAGAGATTACCTTTGATTCTCTTTAAAAGTAAAGCCAGCTGGAAACACTGAATCGCGCTGGGAAATTATAAATGCTTCTGTTTAGATGTGCATTTAAAACAAATTGGGATGAATTGATGGAGAGTTAACAAACCAAATAAGTGGCTAAATTTTTTTAATCCTTTTTCATTTACCTTTTCTTTCCCTTTTCCAATTTTTATTCTTTTTTTTTCTTTTGCGAGAGTTAAGTGGGCAGAGACTCTCAAAGGATGAGAAGAGCTGATTTGTGAGGAGGTGTTTTTCTTGTGCAATTAAAGTTCCTGCAGCCAAATAGCCCAGAGAAACAAATTATTGACATCAGCAGTAATTTGTTATTTCAGGACCCTTTTTGCTCCTTCTTTTCAGTTTGTCCCAGATTTATACTGGGTTTGTGCTTAGATTTGTAACTAAATTAACTAAATTAAAATAAACATTTCAATGAGGAAAGCTTACTATGTAATTTACAAATACACACTTATGTTGATGATGGTAAAAATGTGCAAGCTTACCATCACCACTCTGCGCTCCCTCTGCACCATAATAAGGGGGCGGGCGCCAACCCTAACACTGACATGACTGTTTCGAAAAGTTGTGCGCCAAAAAGAAAAGCAACAAACGGACAGTAAATATCTTCAAATATTTTGCCTCACAACAATCAATTTTTTTAAGAAATACTTCAACACACTCATGTGATCCATGAGTGCATGCTAACTGCACATTCATAAAAACAACAGAATTGTGTGAAAATGTGAAAAATGTACACGTTAAGGAGAAACCGTGTCGGGGATTCCTGATACCAATAATACGATGTGGAAAGTGTAGAATTAAACATCGATACAGTGGACGATTTTGCAAAAAAAAAAAAGTAAAAGGTGTGGACCAATCAGGAGCTTTCTAGAGTAGTCATGTGACGGGAAACTCAGAAACCAGCAAAAGCAGAGAGTAAAAAACAATTTGTTTCATCCAGTCAGGAACGTTCGTTGAAAAACTGTTCGGAGGAAAACTGTAAAAAAAACTGAATCACATTCTTAACATTCTTCAAGAAGTCATGTAAACATAACTTTCATACTTGCAAAAAAATATTTGCTTTGCAGAAATCTTCAAATTGTATCTCGCAGTTCTAGAAAGCGCATGGGAGTTTGTAGCTGAGGTTTGTTTAGAACGTATTAGGGTATTGTCGCAAGAGTTTACACTGTTTTCTAGGAATCACACATGAAAGATGAAATTCCTGAAATACTTCTGTAATGAAGTTAATAAAAAATATAACTACATATTAAAAGGTAAAGACGTGGAGAGGGAAGTGAGCTCGAGGGAACAGAGAAAGTACAGCTCCATAGCTTGTTATTACATGGAACAAACTCATATAATTTACTTTTTTACATCAAACGTTTCCAGTGTCAGCATGGTTGAGAAGTTACAAAGCTTATGTTGATGCTTTTGTAATGTAGAATTTCTTGAAACATTTTATACCAGCAAACTCCAGCACAATGCAGTAAAACCGAAAATCTGCTGTGTCAGTGTTTGTTTTATGCATCTCTTCATCTCCATCCCTCTTTACTTTCATACCGTCCTCCAACTTTCAATTTCATCCCACATCATCTCCTTTTCTGCACCATGTGTTCTCTCAAAGCCCCTGCAAATCTGTCGATTCCTGAATTCCCGAGTGTGCCAATTTATGTTTTCACAAATCCTCCCGTTAATCCAGTCAGTCACTTCTCCATCGCGGTTTGGAACAAAATATGTTATCCATGGATCATGTTAAAGCGCCAAATGTTAAAGTGGATTAAAAGACAGAATTAAGCTATACAGTACTTGACTCTATGTCTGTTTGTATGTCTGCCTCTATGTATATACTTCTATATTAACTACTGTACAGATGTAACAAGGGAGACTGCCGAGCTGCAGTTTATCGGTGTGAGAGCTAGAGGAGAGTTAGCTGAGGGGGTGGACAGGAGATCAAAGCTTCTACAGCTCTGTACTGTATATGGGGGCCATGTTGCCCCTCACTGCCCCTGGCATCTTACAAAGCAGAATATAGCCTCATTATTTGTGTCTTTTGTTCTTGCTCTTTTGACTATAAATAGTGCATCCATTCTTGCCTCATTTAAAGCAATTTAGCTCCAGAGGGAATTTCTTTAGATGCAAAGATTGCAGCTTTGGGGATTAATTGTTAGAAAATCAGGTAATCTCTCAGCCTTTTCTAATCATACAGTGTAAATCATGAAAGCGGGACTGTTATGTTAAGTAAAATGTATGAATGCTGTCTCCACTTCCTTTTCTTTGTGCATTCTATGCCTAGTGTACAGTCAAATGTAGAGCTTGAATGCAGTCAAACTGCAAGGTCACTGATTGGTTGGTGGGGGTGAAGCCCTTATTTCCAATTTTGAGTTTCATAGACAGATAAACATCCTGAGATGATTGATTGAAGAAGTATAGGCAATATAGGGCAATATAACCATCTGCACTGTTTTTAAATGTTTATTAAACACAACACACTCTGTTTATGTTTTTGTCGCCAAACTTCCTACCACGGGTGGTTTTAGGCCAGTGATGTGCTGATCTGATTATTCATGTGGTTTTCCAAAAAAAGCTGAAATGCAGGTGCAGGCTTATTAGACTAAGATGATTGGCTGCTGAAACACCTGATTCACTTTCCTGAAACTTTACTGCAATCAATATCTGCTCGAATCCAAACAGCTTCCTTTCAACCAAAATAGATATATATTTCAGCGGGGTAATCACAGTGCCTTTTTTTCATTAAGGTGTGATCACTCTGACCCCAACTGTAATAAATACAACTGAGTTTGCTAATTTTTTTTCTAAAGGTGTAATTCAGTCAATGACTTATTTTTAGTTGGTTCTTTTTATGTTGAAGAGTTGTTGTGTAAATTAATATTTTCAAATTGAGTTAAAATTATGTGGCTGTAAATAAAAGTATGTTCAGTCAATTATAGCTATTATAATTATATTATTGTAGTGCATAAACAACAGAGAGGTACAAAAACATATAGTAATTATAAAAGAGATACACATTTTATATGTTTATATTTGTTATTTTCATGTTATTTGCGTGGAGCAGATTAAAAAACATCAACAATAAGTTTGTAGGAAATTATTAGCTGTTTACTAGCAATTTATTATATTTATGTTAATGTTGCTTTGATTGAACAATAAAAAAGATAATAGCAATAACAAAGTTGCATCCTTGGAATCAGGTGTGTTTAGTTAAGGTTGAAGCAAAACTCTGCTGGGCACTCTGCTGCAATTGCCCCCTTCAGCAATTGACTTTGAGACCTTTGGTTAGAGAGCACTGCAAATTATAAATTGAACACCTTTTTTTATTATTTTACAGATTCTAAGACATATGATATACTAAATATAATTCATTTCGGAGAGGGAATTAATTAAAGCAGGAAACTAAATTACTGCACTTTTATTTTGCCTGAGAGGTAAATCATAACTGTTTCGTTGGTTTGGAGGACATATTTTAATTAGCTTCTGCAAGCTCCATGGTATTTCAAAGGATATACGAATATACATATGTGAGCCCCTTTGAAGTATTTGATGCAAAGATGCATGCATGCAGCTCTGCAATACAAGACAATAACAAATAATACAAACTGAATTGTACAGGCTGCACCTGGAGTTTTGAAGATTTTGACTAAACGAGGAGTGGCAGATTTCTTTTAAAGCTGACCGCTCTGTCATAATATAACCAATAACCTCCGTACCTTAAAAATGCTTGTTCTTTTCAACAGCCTTTCTCTCTTTCTGCTGTAAATGAAAACAAGGCAAGGCTTCAATTTTGCAGCAAGGTCAAACCAATGGAATCCGTCGAGGTCAGTTTCTCAGCACAGAGTTTTAGTGCAGAGTAATGAGAACAAATTGGTAACTTTCCAACTGAGAATGAGGTCAGCCTTGTGTGCGTTAATCCAGAATTAGGATATTGTTCAACTGCCAGCTTTAGGTGCTGCTGGTGTGCTAATGAATCTGTCAGCTCAAAAGAATAACAAATAATTACATCAATACGATATCAGCTAACAGACAGAGGAGTCGCAGAAAGTCATGAGTAATGAGGGTATAATTTTCAGCAATAAGTATCAAAGTGAGACTGAAAAAGCAAGAGTCGTTTAACAGGAGCATCCTTAAAAAGAGAGACGCAGAGCAATGGAGGGGTGATATGTATGGATAGATAACGCTGACACAGAATGAGGGTTTGGCAGGGGATGGGGTCGCCTTGGCAACCCTGCAGCTCGTCCTGCGTGTAGCTGTCAGGCAGCACGTCAGAGCGGTGCCAGCGTGTGTGCATGTGTGTGTCCTTGTGCGTTACCACCAGACTCTCAATGAAGGAATTAGCAAGAGCTCCGACACGTACTCTATTTATAGCCTCAGAAGAGAAAAGCACTTGATAGAAAGTTATTAGCTGTGGGTGTGTCTTGATGCGGAGTGTTGTTGTGCAGATAGTGCATTATGCCAGTCTTTGCTACTCTGTTTATGCCCGGCACAGACACTTCTCTTACATTATAACAGGGTAATTGGTTTGACATCAGTTGTCGTACGAGGTGTTTGTTCTGTATCATTGCAGGTAGGACATGGAAACAAGTTAGATATAGCTGACTTCTGGGACTAGGATAGAAAGAAGGACCAGTGGATGAAGGCTTACCATGATGAAATGCAAAAATAGTCATCAGTTATGATTTAACTAGGCAAGCACATTTATACAGCACATTTTGAAACATAATTTCAATTCCAAGTGCTTTACACAATAATAAAACCAATCAGAGATAAGAGCAAGGAATAGGACATTAACATTTAATAAAAGGAAAAAAAAGATAAGCACAGTGCTGTTCTGACAGCAGTGGTCAGTCAGTAAACACAAATTTAAATAGATGTGTTTTTAGTCTGGATTTAAATGTGACTAAAGTTTTAGCTTCTTTAATCTCTTTTTGAAGCTAGTTTTAGCATAGTAACTGAAAGTAGAGTCTGTTTGGAGTGAGCCTTTGGAAATTCTAACGGATTTGAACCTATTTATCAAGTTTCTTTCATATTTTGTGAAATTCCTCTACCTTCATGATCATTAACCCCTATTACTATTATATCTATTCCAGCTCTGGAACCTCTGTTACAGACTTCTAGAAATATACTTTAAGAAATTTAGTTCTAATGTCTGCCTTAACATTATGGCAGTGTGTTATCTCTGCTAGCTGCAAAAATCCGCTGAGAAACAAGCAGAGTAGAATGGTATCAGACGGAAGTGAAACAATCAATTTACTCGAGTTCAATTGTGTCTTTGTAGCGGACTGCTTATTGCTCTTATTTTTATTTTGAGAACAAATTTCAGTAGAGTCAAGACTAGTTGTAGTAGTTGTATCTGTAGTAGTTTATATAGATAGCACCTTATCCAGAGATTAGTTAAATCAATTACATTAATGTTTAATTACTTAAATAAAACAAAACATAGATATAAGAACAAATGACCAGCGTAAATCTTTAATTCATTAAAATAGAACTAAATCAAAGTTAATACTCTGGAAAAGCCTGTCTATAAAAAAAGAGATTTCTGGTGTGTTTTTTTTACTTTCAAATGTCCACAGTTGTTCTCACCTCAGGTGGAAGAGCATTTTACAGCCTCAGGGCCAAAGTAAATAAGGCTTTGCAAATAATAACTTGGTGCGAGGTACCACCAGCAGATTCTGAGCTGTGGAGAAGCTCAGACAGGTACTCCGAAGCCTGTCTGTGCAATATTTGAGATGTTAAAACCAACAAATAAATCCTAAAAATGATGAGTAACCAATGAAGGGAAGCAAACAGAGGGTTTATGTGAGCCAGGAGTCAGGCTGCATCCTTCTGAACTATTCATATTTTCTGAGGAGTTTTGTTGAGGGGACATCAGTCCAGACGCGAAGAGATCACCATTATTGGACTGTTAAAGGCATCATGACTGGGTTGGCTCAGAACATCTTAAAATTGAACGAAGAAAAAAAATGAAGCTATATTGTTTGGCCTCATACAATCCCATATAGATCTGGCACCTTTCACAAAATATGTTCAACCTAAAGTCACCAATGTTGGTGTCGCTATTGATTCTTATCTATTATGAGTAGCTGAGATAGACTTTGACGGTGTAACAGATTGCATATTGCCTCTCCCCTAATGTAAGTCGCTTTGGACAAAAGCGTCTGCCAAATGCATAAATGTAAATGTAAAATGGATAAACAGGTCAATATAGGTTGTGAAGTCTGGTTGTAAAAAATGAAGTGGATTGAATTGGTTTGAAATATGAATATACAAATAACGGTTGAGATTTTTCATTGCTAGGTTAAATTACTCATGTTGGTACTATTGAGAAAGTGAGCAATATTTTGAATTGCTGCAAGAAAGCAATATGAGCAATTTGAACAATGTATGCTGGCTTTGCCTCTTCACGCAAAATACAATATAATTAAAATAACTGATATAAATCCTATTAAAATAAATGCCTCTAGTCACAGTGGTGCTAGTGCTTCATTATGAAAGCATAAGTAAAGTGTCTCTGCTAATGTTAGAGCCAACAAAATCAACATTGTTCTATATTGTCATGCCAATTCAAATAGCATGATAAGGATTGTAAGCAAGCATAATGAAAGAGAAACCCTCGATAAGGATTGTAAGCAAGCATAATGAAAGAGAAACCCTGGCTGTGCATCAAACTAATGTTTTGTGTCCACATTTTCAGCCAGTACCCATATCACATCCTATTGGGAATGACGTACTGAGTACTACACCGTAGCCCAAGGGATTTTGAGTCATTTCTCTTGTGCTCAAATCACTGTGATGTGTTCGAGGAAATCATTTCTTGTCTTGCTTTTCTGAGTGGCTCAAGGCCATGGGAGATGTTAAGCTAGATTTATATCTTCTACATATCACTGGTTTAATAATGCTAACCACCCTGAATGGTCTCCAAGTATATTGTGGGTATTGCAATAGCTTTATCGTAGCAATTACTCTAGGCAAAGTTGGAATTTTAGTCAAATGCAGGCAGTTTCAATGTTTATGTGTTGAAACACCACCTTTTCACTTGAATGTGTGGGTTTCCATTTTAAAGGGTGCACTTTTTAAAGAATAAAACAAAAAAGTTGCTACTGTGACATTTTTTCACAGTTTCTCCCTGAAATGCAACAAAGTAAACCCTTAATCCATAATAAATGTTTTGTTTGATGTGAAGTTCAGGAAATGGAACTGTCAAAACTCTTTTTCTGACTTCAACTGCGAAAACCAAAAGTTACTAGGATTTGATGAAAAATGGTGAAAATTATTTTGGAGGGATCACTTTTCTTGTGCTCAAATAAATGAAGTGACAGATGTTCAGTTCAGTTCGGGGTGGACATCTGGCCATCAAAGTTTATGAACATAAGGGAGAAGAAGTGTAAGGCTCATATAGTCCCAGTGGACACATACATACTGCCCAAAGGGAGCCGAGTGAAGCACTCAGCTCATCAATAAGGTTTTGATTCAATAGTAATAAATCTGTGATTGATAGTAATCAATCTGTCTCAATACCTCTGCTGCTCTGTGTACTCCAGGTCCAGTCAATAACAACAGATCAAATCATCATCGGATTGATTAACTTTTTGAAATTGTGTAAATACTTTTCATTTCAGTTAATTTTTATCTTATCACAAAATAATAGTCAACAGTAATAACAATTTAAGAGATCACTAGCTTTTTTTTTATAGAACACACTTGATTTTTTAATTATGTAAACTCACTACTTAGTATTACAAAATAATTTACTGAATAGAAACACCTGGATTATCTGTTTAAGTGAACAAGTGAGTAAACCCTTAAAATTTCTTTTTTTTTTCAGAATGGTCAGGTGTGAACAGAACAATTTCACAAACAAAAGCTGTATTTCTTGAAAATTAATTGCAGATTCAATCCGAGAAAACTCAAGGGTGACAAAACAAATAAATCCTGTTTGGAAAAACATATATTATAATTAAGCAAAGGCTAAACTAATTGTCAATAAGTCAATTGTCACTGTTTTCAATTATGTTTAAAGAGTCAGAGACATTGTGTTATTTTCGATAATATGTTGTTCACATTCCTCTAATTCTATGGGAGATGTGATTATTTTACTTATAAATTCTCTATTTTAATTATAATAATTATAATCACATTCAATCTCCTCGTTTTCTAGCCCGGGCTTATTCCGGAAATGAGCTGAGACTTTCATTCAGCAAACTTTGTAACCACTCCCCAGTTAATCACCTATTGGTTAGTGATTTGCATATTCATGATGTGTATGCAAAGTTACTATCTGATGGTCAATGTAGATTCGAGAGTTATTATCAATTATGAGCAAATTCACTAAGCCTAACACACGAACACAGAGCTAGTAACATTGCTAGACACTAAAATGGCATTTGGAAGGAACACTATTATACGTTACCTGTATGGGAACACTATTAACCTTACCTCTATGAGCCAGAGTCATACAGATGTTTGGTTTCTGTATACCCTTGAAATGAGCATCTTCTTTTAATCCTTACAAGTCCTTTTAATAACCTCCTTTTAACTCTTTTAATAACACAAGTCCAAGTTGTGCGCTTCTCGCTGTCTTTCACTCTTTGTTTGATTTGCGTGCATTTGTTTCTGGATATCACGCGAGAAGGTTTGCTTTTTGGATAGTGCATCACTTCCAGGGGAGGGTAATTGGCCCTTTCATATCTAGGTGTGACGTTACAATGGGACTTGTGTGACGTCCCCAATAAAACCAGTTTTTAAATAATTAAATTTGTTTTTGTTTCGGAATGTCTACTCTTATAAATCTACTCTTATAAATCACCATAAAAGCCACATAAAGGCTCACCATGGCATGACCCCTTTAAATTTGTTTTCGGTGAGTGATAAGAAACGTACTGGGCGGGCACACACAAAGAGAGGAAGCGGTGTTGGAGGCCTTTTGCTTTAATCATCAGAAGAGAAAATGCCTTAGATTGTTCATATATGGTAAGATGGCCAGCAGCTTGGACCTATTGCCAATTATATGATGTTCCTCCTGAAACAAACTTCACAAAATTGGATTCCTCAAAATTTCTTTAGAAATAAATTAAAAGCAGAACTAAAACAAAAAACAGGGTTAGGGTTAGAGTTTTCAGAAAAAGAACATAAATAAGTTCAGAATAGACATGATAGACAAAAAACATGATTATACATTTTATAACCTATTTTTAAGACTTCTGAAGACATGTCTTTTAACATAGAAGGGCTTAGGTCTAGTGTGCAAGTACTTGATTGGTGAACGCATATGATTTAAATTAAATTTAAACTAAGTTGGGATCTGTAGAAAGATCTGTAGCAAGATTCAAAAACCTCTGTTTTTGGCTTGTAGAATCACAATGGGGAAAGGGACACATCCTCTGCGTCTTTGCTTCTGTCTTACCCTTTCCTTTAAGTTTGTTTTTTCACCTCTATTTCTGAGTTTCTCTCAAGCTCAAAGGCCCATCTCTTCAGCACTAGCTGCAGCTTAGTTGGCAAGTGGCTATGAATGCAAATTAGATTCAAAAACAGACACACTAACGCACTCAGACACCCACACTAACTCATGGCTTGTAGTTCAGCTTGTGCTTCAGAGAGGAATGAATGTGGAACTCAAAACTGTTTGAGAGGCAGAAAAGAATAGAGCAGCAGAGAGACCGATGGAATAATATATCTAATATACTATACTATATTATACTCTACTGCTATATTCAATAATGAGCACATGAATCAGTCAGAGCCAATAGCTACCAAAAATTCAACTCATACTGATGGCAAGCCTTGATCATTTTGATCTCTTGCTTTTTAACTGGTAGAGTGGAAATACTAGTGAAATGTTCTATTTTGATCCAAGCGATTAGAAGATGCATTTGTGTGATTTGACAGCATAATGACATCATCAGCAAGTGTTGCAAAAACAATAGAATAGAGTTTATCATATTAGCATGGTTAACACACGCATACATTAGTACACAGATTATTGTGACAGGAACTTTTTGACCTCTTAATTCACCTTTGATGTTTCTTGTCTTAGACATAACATGAAGATATTAAAAAGGTAGCTTTAAACAGAGACCTTTCAGAAAAAGCTGGTAAATTAAAAAAATGTCCAAAAGGATCTTTTTGTCACTGATCGCAAATTTGGTGACTGGCTGTTGCATTGATATTAGCCCAGTCTTATTGTAGTCCAAGATTATGGAGAGAGTTACATGGCAATTTAATTATTTAAAGCACATTTCATATACAGTAGCAATTCAAAGTTCTTTACAGTAGAATGAAATCAGTTTAGCGATAACATACAGAAGATAAAACATCAAAATGATTAGTGTTCCAACATATTAAGACTACTTCTATGAAATTTTGTGAAACTGCTAGGTAGTTGTGGAAGAAAATAGGCAATATCTGTAAAACTATGGGGCACTGTGTTGAAACTATGCAGGCAAACTCAAATCTAGGTTGATCTTAGGTACCAAGTCTGTTGCAGATAGCAGATATATAGAAAGATTGCAGAGATATAGCAGTAAAAAAATAGCTTTTGATCAATGTTTTTGCACGTCAACCAAAAACCATTTAAACTATCAACTTTTTATAACTTTTTTAATAACTCACCTGTGTCACAAGATGATATGGCCCAAGTTTTGTGGAAAGCTAAAAAAGGGTCTAACAAGAGTTAAAATAAAAACTAAACTAACTAAAAATTATTTTTTGCAAACGTAAACATTTTGGAAACCTCAGTATGTATTTGAACAAGGATGTGCCTGGAAATAAGTAGAAGAATTTTGTTTCATCATACTGTTAAGAAATCATGACAAGTGGTGGTACTGTGGCGTGGAATTTGCTCCAGTAGTCCATGAGACTCATTTGCACATATTTCAAAAAACAACTTTTTCGAAAGGCACCCGATAATATTAGAACATGAAGAGCCTAGTAGCCTGCCATCATTTCTTTTCATTTTGGGGGCCTGTCACTTTAATCCGCTAAGCATGTGTTTTACAAAGATTTTGCCTTAAACCCAGAATGTCCACCAGGTGGGCTTTCGTAATGAGACACACCTGGATGCACTAATTATTGCTTTCCTTGACACTTCCTTCCAGGTGTTTTGGGAGAAGATTGAAGCTGAAAACTATCACCACTTATTCACGAGGAGCTGTATTTTTAACCTCCTGTCTTAAAGGAGGCATCATATTGCAGCTCTTAATAAAGTTACAGACCAACTGGGATTCAATTATCATCTTCAAATTCCGTACTTCCCTCTGCCATTTGACAAGTGTTTTTTTCACCCTGTAGTCTATGGCTATTGATAATGAAGACATTTGCTATGCTGTTCTAAAGATTGGGAGAAAGATGTCTCATTCACTCCTAATTAAACTTTTTAGCTAGTAGTTGTGCAATGTAATCAATTCTAAATTGTATCGTATATTTGCACTTAATCTTTTATCCTCAACACCAGTCAAAGTCTTCTGATCGAAGAATCATAGAATAACAGTTATTCTCATCAAGTTGTTTACTTGGAGTACAATTGCTACTTGCTTTTGTAAAAATATGTACAATCCTACCATGTAGATATATTCTCTAGCTCAATGCATCCTAATTAATTCAGTCATGTTTGGATTCTATCTGCTGAAGTACAAATAGTTGTGTGACTATAATGTTACAGGAGTCTCTCTAATGGGCTTTTGGCTAGTGTCGGCTGTTTGCAGGGCTTGAAGACCCTTATGTCAGCCTGACAGCTCTGTGCAATCTTTATGACTGAGCGGGCTTATATATCACTGTGCATCATGTTTCTCTGGAGACCCAGCTTTAATTCCAGGCCACAGGGGTTACCGTGGAAACAGTTTTAACCTTCATGCTGTCTGCATCTCCACCGTACCTAAATGTCATCCCATCCAGCTCTGCTCTGTTCAAATATTCCTCTTTTCACACTTTTCTCCATCTCAGTCACCTTATCATTGTTTTTCCCTTCCTCTTGGTCCACAGCAAACAAGCTATCCACTTTCATTCAACCTTCTCTTTTTATATAAGTATCACTTGAGCTTGTTTGTCTCTAAAACATGTAAAATCACAACTGTGTGTTTTGTTTTTTTTAGGGCATGTTCTTAACGTAATGGGGCAATTTAGAATGGTTTGAAGCGCTGGGCATTGTAACTTGTTCAATTCAAGGTCCTTTTAAACAAAAAAGACCAAGGATACACTGCCCTATCTTCCTATACCAACCATTTATTTGAAACATGCTCTCCTTTTATTTATAAACAGACTAGTTACAAACTATACTGATTGTATGGAATAATTACAAGTTAATTAATAAATGAAATGCTGGTGTAATCATTTAATGAATTCAAAACAAATGTCTTAGGTATAAAATACATGTGAAATTTTGTTTCAAGTGTTCATGCTATTCTGCATTATTTGATAATTTACAACAGATTTTCTAGCAACGCCCATGGTCTCACAGATCTTCTTCCTCTTAGAAATTTTGCTCTCCAAGCAAACATTTTTTGTGCATGGTAATAAAAAGAAAACCAGAAAAAGAAGACAAAGGAACATTTACAAGATGGTCTTACATTAATTTAAGTTAATCTGACATCAAGTGCACTGTCTATCAAAATCCTAAAGAATTATCCACGTCAAAAAAAAATCAACCTGAAAACACCTTGTACACTGCTAACTAAGAATAAAAAAAACAGAGCAGAAGGGGGAACAACAGCTCCAAGCCTAGAGGGAGAATTTATCATTCAGATGCCCACGAAGGAGCAAAGCACATGAAAACACTAAAATAACCGAAAAATTAATTCAGACATCACTGACTTGACTAGATACCGAATGAAGATAGATTTAATACTCCAGCAACAAGAAGTGTTGAGAAAAAGATTAACATTACTCCTGATGAGCATGACTGCGGAAACTAAAAAAAACATACAAAATCCTAACAACTAAGATTTTAATATTAGATATGAAATTTTGGGAAGGCATCATGGTGGTGCAGTGGGTAGCACGGTCATCTCACATCAAGAAGTTCCCTGGTTTGAGCCTTGGCTGGGTGCGGTACAGGTAAATTAAATAAAACAAAATTCTAAATACTGTATGAGCGTGTAGGGATGGTTCCCGGTGGTGGGTTCCGGCTGGAAGGGCATTTACTGTATAAAACATCTGCCAGATGAGTTGGCGGTTCATTCCACTGTGGCGACCCCTCAAAAGGGAATTTTGGACCAAATAACTTTTGATGCAGTATTAGTATTTATTATATTTTTATTACAAGCAGACAATAGCACTGAAGTCACTAGATTACCCCATATCTCAGAAATTAAGGAAACATGTTTTGTGTCCAATGCATTTCTGTATTGAAAGTAAATTAAAAGTAATATAGAGCCCAGTAACTCATTACATTTATGAGAAAGTACTATACTTGTGGAAGAGATTACTTTTTAACTGCAGTAATAAGTTGTATGGAATATACTAAAATATTTAAGTAACTGGCACAGCAGTGTCATAAAAAAAAAACATTTATAAGCACTTGTACATAAACCATCACGCTCTTGAACACGTCTCAAGAATATTTCCACTAAGTTGCATAAATGAGCTACTCAGACAAACGGACACACACAGCAAGTATTGTCAACAGATGCCAGTTGAATTACACACTCCCTCAGTGTTACATGTCAGGGCTGGTAATCAGGCCAGCTATGAGTGTGATTGGAGCGGAACATTCTAGCAGGAATCTGCCCTCTCTTCTGATATCCTGAACGGGGGATCCGAGTTCAATCTGCTACCTGTGGCTCAGCCTCTTCACAGAAATATGATTCAGAAAATCATCTTGAGAGGGGAAAGAGATAGCCAGATGGCTTCCACCTGATACCTTCATGCCTCTCAACTTCTACTGAGTGGAAACGGACAGAAATTAAGACTGAGATAGGAAGAGAGCACCCAAGTGATTTTGATCGACTGGATGTAATTGAGTTCTACTTAAGAGCATTAAAGATGCCGGGCTGGCCTGGTGGGAAATGTGTTTCTAATAAACAACATGGAGAGATGTAAAGTAGAATTAGTATTAGAAGTATTTCTGTTAAACTGAGTTATACCTGTGTAGTAGAAAGTAAGACTCAGGAAGTAGAGAAATACAAAGCGGTATTTTAATTTGATTACAATCAAATAATGACCCAGGTAACCAACTTTATGCTGAACAGCAGAGAGGGTAAGACACAGTGAGGTAGACAAATTTTTTAAATCATGTCTAGTTCCCCCAATATATACACTCAACTGTTTGCCTCCAAAAGTACTTTTGAGTGACAGCTCCATCTGTAGCCAAGAACCTGTCAGCTCTATGTTCAGAAATAGGACAATGCTATACAAAAACACCCTTACAAGGAAAGTAGTTAAATAATTCTACATAACAAGGTTTAGATTTATGAGGAGGTACAGAGCTTTTTTGTTTATTAAGATCTGGAATGAAGAGGAGAAGGATTGAAAGAGGTACAGTACATGATTCTAACACGCGAAACCCTTAAATATCTTAAATGAAAGATGAAGAATTGACGGGAAACATCATTAATAAAAAGCTGGCGCTGCAAATATAGTTGCAGCAGCATGACAAAGAAGAAAACGAGTTGTCAGGGATCAGAAAAAAATGGTTTCAGTAAGGAATTGCGATCAACAAAAGTGATTAAACAGATGGAGGTTTTAACTTCAGGTAATTATTTTTACAAAAAAAATCTGAATACTAGGGTTTTTAATCACAGCTGCCCTGGAGTAGAATTCCTACTCTAATTAAACTCACATGAATCACCTAATCATTTGCATGGGCTTTCTTTCCATTAAAATGACAGCCAGGTGTGCTGAAGTGTATTTAATACCGAACTCTAGCAGTGTGTTAAAAATGTCACCCCTGTAAGAACTGCGAGATATGTTCAAAAAGGTTTCACTGAAAAACTGTCATTTATTCTATTATTTACTAACAATGTAAAAAATATACATTATAATCTGTATAAAAAACATAGCAGTGATTAAATAGTTGCTTAATTATCAGACTGTACAACTGAAACTCGTATGCAAAAGGTGGCAGATGTGTTTAAAATGTGGAATCACTCAAGGCGCTGAATGCATGCAAAGGAGCACCTGCTGTTCAATGAAAATATGGGGCAGGAAAGAAGTCTAGGTGTCACTTATGAGCAGCAGTCTCACAAATGCTTAAAAATCAGCATGAATTCAAACACGCTAAGAACCTTGCTAAGAAAAATCGTTTTTGGGGGAATTCATGTTGTTTAAGAAGACTAAATGTGCTAATTTCTCACAATCTAATATGATTCTTTGATTCTGTATTTATAAAAAAAATCTTTAATGCGTGTTACTTGTTAAAACTTTTAATAAATTGTCAACATCTCTTCAGATAAAAATGTTGCTTTTATAGCTTCAGGCTGCTCAGCCCACCAAACGAACTCATCATGCTTGCTACTTTGTTTAAATTTTAAAATACTAAAATTAAATTTCAGTCATGTTTCACAAAAAAATACACACTGCATAATTTGTCATAGTGTTCTCAGGCCTCAAGAATTGAGACACGTACATTATACTCACACTACACATTTTTACCACTTAATTTAAAATTTATTGTTTTTTAGAAATGCTTATAAGATGCTGATAGGGTTGTAAGGTCTCATGTATTACACATGCATTTTGCTGTGTTAAAATGCTCACAAGTTACACTTCTGATTCCCATGCACTAAAATTATCAAAAATCTCCACCAAGCTGAACCACTTTATTTTAAAAGCACATGAGCAAAAAGGCTAAGCTCAGACTGCAGATCTTAATTCCCAATTCAGATGTTTTTGGTAAAATCTTTTTTATGCATTCGTTCACATTACAAATATAATGCGCCCTGCAATTCATCTTTCGTGTGAAAGAAATGTGGCTCCGATGTGTAATGTATGCGCAGGCGAGGAAACTATAGAATCCCACTGAATCCACTGCTAACAGACCTTAACACTGAAGCACCTGCTCCTGTGCACTCTAAGGCAGTGGTTCTCAAACTTTTTTCACCAAGTACCACCTCAGAAAACAATTGCCGCTCCAAGTTCCACCATAATAAGCAACAACAAAAGTGTATAGGACCTCTTGTTCAGCTATAGTTAAGTGCAGGTCAATATTATATTTACAATACTTGACAATGCTAAACAGTGTACATCCTGAACATTAGGAATATTCCTGGTCTGAAGTGGGACACATTTTCAGCCCTGGAGAATTTTCCCCCTGACCCAGACGGTGTCTTCTTTTTTTAAATGTGTAACTGTAGACACACTGGAACTGTGAGAAACTGTGTTTAAGATGGTCTTAATGATGCAAAACCCAGAAAAATGTGACTTGAGCTGTTCAGATCGCATATGGGCAAAAAAGTTGGATTTGGGCCACTTTGGGCTGCAGTCTGAACGAAGCCTAAGAGAACCACTAAAACATCCATGTGAAATCTGTGGAATCTCAGGTTTGGTCTTAATATTTAAATCTGATAATTGATCAGATTTATTCAATTTATTTCTTTTTTGATTAGATCTGATCAACTGATCATTGCTGAGCACATGGCTTTTTGATTAATAGCTTCCCCAGCTGTTTGTCCAAAAATGGCTTTAATGAATTCACACCAAACCTGGTGTATGTAATGAAAACCACAATCTGTGATTACCAGCGGAATGTTGTCATAATGTCCTGGTGTTTGGGATATATGAGAAAATATCTCTTTGGCTTATAACAAAAATCACAAGCTACGCTACAAAAACATTTCTACACTAGAGTCTGCAGTGATTAAAAAACCTCAGGTGCATTATCAATACAATAACATAGAAAGTAAGCCAGGCTTTCTCCAGGACTGCAATTTGAATAATTCCATAGCATCATCTGCAGTCTTTGAAAGAACCATATTTTTGAGAATATCCACCTTGTGCATTTGTGAGAAAATTGTTGTGAGATATCTTTATTGTTAACCCCTATTTGTTTTTGCTCACAGTCATTAGTTTTTGCAAATTCTTTTCTGTTTGAGTTGCCCTTCCATTGGTTTACAAAATGCAATACATATTGACACAAAATTTTCCCTACGTTTGCTGAAATTTCTTGACATTTTGAAAATTAGTATGGGTTTTCTGCTAACCTGCGGCTTTCGCTCTGACTCTCATTACTCAATAGCAAAGGCTTTCCGCACATTGGACTGTTTAAATAAATGTAAGCCAGAACTGCTCAGTTTGACACAATCATATTGAAACAATTTTCTGACTCTACACTTTAAGCAGCCAAGCCACTCGGTGGAATTTACAAATCCAGTTAAGTCTTTAAGACTCATTAGATGGTTTTTAACATCTAAATCATTTTAACACCATATGAGACCATCATTTGCTCCTCCTCCTCAGAGACCAAACACTTACAGATCTTGCCAAGCTTGCGTAATCAAAACTGATTGATCAAACTGGGACGAGTACAGTTTCCCCGTTACAAATTTGCTTTACCCAAAAAAAAAAGAGAAGAAAGGAACATTTATAAACATGAAGGTATAATATATACTACATTTTTACTCAGATGCCCTGATGATGGAGCCCAAAGGCACATTGATGACATATTTATAGATCAGAATCTCCACGTCCCCCTATAATCAAGTTTTAATGATTAGTTCCTGTAGGGCCAGCTCAAGTTTGTGTGCAAGACTGGAATTAGGCCCTGAAATAAGTTACTCTCTCAGACTTGTACTTCCATTACGAACAGCGCCTCATGTGGTGAGGGGATGACACTGCAGCTGTTAATTTTAAGTTGTGAGCCAACCCTTACGTGCATTTCATCACCTACTGTGATAAAATGTTTATAATATGGTAATTTTTAATAATACACAAATAACAATACTAAAACATTGTCGGCATTCGAAATTTATAACAAGCTGGTTTTACAAAACAAGCAGACATTTTAATGTTTGAAGTTGTTATTGAAGAGCCTTGGTCAGAAGTGTTAATTTTCAAACACATTTACATTTACATTTATGCATTTGGCAGACGCTTTTATCCAAAGCGACTTACAGAAGGAGAAAGACAATATGCAATTTGTTAAACAGTCAAAGTCTA
Organism: Danionella dracula; assembly: GCA_900490495.1. Lineage (NCBI taxonomy): Eukaryota > Metazoa > Chordata > Actinopteri > Cypriniformes > Danionidae > Danionella > Danionella dracula. The sequence continues at coordinate 564,957 of UELW01000146.1, forward strand.
TCTCAGCTTCTCATAATAGAAGTTGTATCAACTGATTAATAAATCATAGCAGGAAGAAAATAAAGAGAGAGGAAAAAAGTTTTCTTAAAATTTTTTTTATAGTAGATGTTCCCTGAAAAGAATAGTTTTCAGTTGCTTTTTGAAAGCTGCTAGCGTTGCTGCTTTTCTGACTGGATCAGGGAGATTGTTCCACCAGCCAGGGACAGCGAGAGAGAAGGTTCTGCTTAGAGATTATCTGTCTTTGTTGGACAGGAACCACGAGTCACTGTTCCTTCTCTGAGTGCAGGCTTCTGGACTGTATGAGAACAGGGGCTGATCTGGAGATAGTTTTGTACGCCAGCATCAGTGATTTGAATTTAACACAAGCTGTGATGAGGAGTCAGTGAAAAATGATGAAGAGGGGAGGAACATGAGCTCACTTAGGTTCCTTGAATATAAGACGAGCTGCAGAGTTCTGGATCATCTGCAGAGGTTTGAGCACGTTTGCTGGTAGTCCTGCAAGGAGAGGGTTGCAGTAGCCCAGACGTGAGAGGACCAAAGCCTAAACCAGGAGTTAAATTGCATGGTCAGTTAAGAAGGAGATGATCTTTCAAATGTTGTGCAGTGCAAACCTACACACCCAAGTTGTCTTGGGGATGTGGACTTTAAAGGACAACTGTTTATTCCAAATCACTCCAAAATCCCTGACTAAAGGAGAAGGGGTGACTGTAGAGGATTCCAGCTGGATGGTGACGTCGTGATGTAAAGAGGGATTGGCCGGAATTACCGAAAGTTCTGTCTTGACCATGTTAAGCTGAAGGTGATGGTTCTTCATCCAAGTAGAGATGTCGTTCAGGCAGTCCGTTATGTGGGTTTTACTGATTGGTCATCTGGAGGGAACAACAGATAGCAGTGGTACAAGAATCCGTGTCTTAGGATGATAGGGACCAGGAAGGTGGTGTAGACCAAGGACTGACCCCTGGGGAACCCCGGTGAGTAGTCTATGAGTGTTGGAGACCTCACTCCTCCATCTGACACTGAAAGATCTACCAGTGAGATAGGACTCAAGTCAGTCAAGTACAGTGCCAATGATGCCCATCGCAGAGAGAGTGTAGAGAACGATCTGATGGTTGATGGTTGACACTCTGTTGAGTGTCCATTCTTAAATCCTGATTGGTTGTCATCGAGCTTGTTGTTCTGAGTCAGCAAAGAAGAGAGTTGATTGAAGACGACCCGCTCAATGAGTTTGGCAGTGTAGGGCAGCAGAGAGACAGGTCTGTAATTGTCCACCAGTGATGTGTTGAGTGTAGGTTTCTTGAGCAGCGGGGTGACTCTGGCCACCTTGAAGATGTTAGGGAAAATGCCGGTAGTGATCGAGGAGCTGAGTGATGATGTGAGTGAGGGCAGGTGTGATGGTAGGTGAAATGGTTTGTAAAAGGTGAGAGCGGATGGGATCGAGGGGGCAGGAGTGAAGGAGTTTGGAAACCTGATCTTCTGTGAGTGGAGTGAATGAGGACATGCAAGGTGTCTACAGTTGTGGATGAAATTGGGTGCAGGGTGGTTACAAACTGTCTGCTGATGGTCTGTGAATTGATCAGCGAAGTCATCTGCAGTGAGAGAGGTCCGTAGGGGAGGTTGGGGTAGGAAAAGGAGTGAGTTGAAAGTCCTAATCATGGCCTTGGCATGTTCTTGGCACACTTCCTAACGTGCTCTACCTTCTCCATTGACAGATTTTACATAAACCAAACCTGCTTTTCTATCATCTCAAGTGTCTTGAGTAGTGGCTGCAGTATCATCCCTTCGCCACATCTGTCGCTGTTTGTCCTGGGAGTGCAGGTCTGAGACCGCAGAACTGTCTCCGGACCTGAAGCTTCTCCTACCACATAAGGCCTGAGAAATGTCATACATAATCCACAGAGGCTGCAGATATTAAAAAAGAAGGGCTCCGTGATCATCAAAGCGCCCTCTGTGAATGCTAACTTTGCTAGCTTGGCAATTTATGATGTTCCCCAAAAAGTAGACATTTTTAATTCATCCCTTTTTAAATGTAAGAATGCATACTGCTGGTAAGTTAATCACCAAAACTTGAGTGTAACCTCAAAACTGACAGAAGTGATTGCAGTCCTTTGTCTGGGAATCAAAGTGGAGTAGGTGCTCTGAAGCCATAGCAGGTTCTTGCTCCTCTATTCATCACTTTCAGGCATATACAGCTTCTTTTGCCCTGTAAAATCAGACCTAGTTTAATCTCAAACGACCCACTGACATGAGGCATTAACACATTAACATTTTACTGTCTTTTTACATGGTGGTCTATTTTAAAACCTTGTTCAATAATCTGTTTCGGTTTGAAAAATATCCCTGTACTGAAGTCAAGTGGGCATGAATTTTGAATCCACGTGGTCTTTTATGGCCAGAGGGCAGAGGAAGGTCATCATCGAGAACTGGAGCTGAAATAATAGCTTGCATAAGCTCTACAGCAAAGAGAAAGACAGAAGGTAGGCTCTGAAAAAAGAGGTTATATAGAGCAGAGTGATGAGATGAGGTGATCAGGAGAAAAATAGGATGAGAGGTTTGAGGTGGAGGGAACGAAAATGAATATGAGAAAGACGAGGAAGCATCAACTAGATTGGTAGAAGATAAATTTAGCTGTAATATCTCCATCCAAGTAGGAGTGATGAGAAAAAGAGATGGAACTCTTGAACTGGAAGAAATTGAATTTGAAAGGTTGTTGGGGTAACAAGAAAATTATTCTATCGCTTGAGAAACTATAACAGTGCGCACATTATGGATATTAAAAACGACTACAGTTTAACAAATATGTGGTTATCACTTTGTAAGTAACACACATTGCATTGTTTACTCATGAAAATAGCATTTACTTCACTCTAGGGGTGAACCACGAGCCAGGGGTCCAACTTAGACAGCCCTTAGACAGACACAGTCATAGGAACAGGACTGATTGGGAAAGATTGAGCCATCTACATATTTAGTTCATTAAAAGTTAAGAATAGGGCTATTTGTGTTTTTTGGAATTTGGACGTTTTGGCCAAGGTTCAGATCAATTATTATGTAAAGTTCCCTCAAATTTAGCCTCCAGTTAATTTTCAAGTTCTTCAGTTCTCATGAGGTTCACAGTCTCTGTCCCTTAATTTCAAACAAGGGTATATAAGTCGATTGAGGGTCTGTCCTCAAATTGTTGCTTAAGCCTCCTACTCTAGACTTGATAGAGCCAAAAAACATACAGATCTGGGAGAGACATGTTAAAGGTTACAAAGTACCAGTAGATCTTCTGGTCCTATCTTTGATGAAATAACAAAAACATTTACTAAATCAACATATCAATTATTCATTCATCTTCATGTCGGCTTTCTTCCCTTTCGGGGTTGCCACAGCGGAATGAACCGCCAACTCTCTGGCATATGTTTTACACAGCGGATGCCCTTCCAGCCGCAACCCATCGCTGGGAAAACATATCAATTACAAATATGTAAATAATTAAGAATGATACAGCAACATATATGAATGAATAACTTCATACTCAATTCATTTGGATGTCCTCCTAAGATCAGATGACCTTCTGACACCAAGCACCCCGGGGCTTTTCTACTGTCATGAAGGAAGGGCTCTCAGTAAAGTGAAATCACAGAACTGTCTGTATATTCAATGTTTGTCGTTGCTTTCTGTTTGGACGTACTCTCGTGTGTTTTTGATTGACAAGATATAATTCCCCAGGTCAATGAATACACAGATTGTGCCAGGTTTTATTCTCTGTGTCTGGCAGAGTGAGAGCGATCTGGCCTGCCTCTCTCACTACACACATGCTCTCTCTTTCTCTATGTCAGAGAAGGGCAAAAGAGGGCTGTTTTTTTATGTATGTCGATTTTACTGTGATTTCCCCTTCCCTCAACATTCTTAGGTTAGCTCAAAAAGAAAGGATTGAAATAACTTTGCAGTGCCCTCTTCATGGGAGCATTAGCAGTATTTTGTTGATTTGCCTTTGTGGTCTTCTGATTTCAAAAATTTAAAAATTAAAAACTGGTTTCAAAATGACACTAAATATTAGAGTGAGGCGTAAAAAACTCGTTAAAAGTTAAAAAGATTGCTTGCGAACAATGATCTGTGCTTACTTAAGTAGCTGAAGTGGAACCACCTGATTGATGTCTAATTATAAATCAAGATCCTGCCAAACTTATGGATAATTCATGGTTATGTTTAATTAATGTGTCTTTAATGTGTCTTAGGTTCAAACAAACATCCACTTATGATATTGTCTTTAACAGTATGTTCATAAGAGACACTTGAGAACATGCTGTATTATTGTATATACATTTTGGGTAAAGGAACGCTTGTATGCTCAAAGCAACCTCTGTTTCTATTTTCCCAGAGGAAGTCTGTAAGAAGAGACAGAGAAGAGAGAGAGAGAGAGAGAGAGAGAGAGAGAGAGAGGAGAGAGAGAGAGAGAGAGAGAGGAGAGAGAGAGGAGAGAGAGAGAGAGAGAGTGAGAGAGAGAGAGAGAGGGGAGGAGAGATGAGAGAGAGGAGAGAGAGAGAGAGGAGAGGAGAGAGAGAGAGAGAGAGAGAGAGAGAGGAGAGGAGAGGGGGAGAGAGAGAGAGAGAGAGAGAGAGAGCATGTGCCTGGTGCAGTGTGCCCAGCTTCCCTCAGGTCTTCTTTTCTAGCACCTCTCACATTCTCAAAGTGAGATGGATGATACTTTGACTGGAGCGAAAGAACAACAGACAGAAGAGTAGTGTGTTAGTGTGTGTGTATGTGGGGGGGGGTGTTTTTTCATTCGGTTAATTCTTGATTCCTCTTCATTGATTTCCCTTCATCCACACCAAAGCAGAACAAGATGTCGGACTGATGTTGAATAAATCTAAACCTAGGGCAGAAACAAAGATAATGAATGGAACAATGAGAGAGAATATTTTTACAGCTGCTCTAGGCTCAACCTTCTTTGATCTTGAAGCCGATTTGTGTCTTTCTTGTTGTTCTGTGTTTATAATGCTTTTTGTTGTTTGCCTTTTTTGTCACCTTTTGAACAGAATGAGAATAACCTCTTGCTGGTTTCTTGTTTTTTGCTCTTTCTTGTTTTCTTTTTTGATTTTTCTCTTGCCACAGTAATCTTTTTGAATTTTCTCTTTTCTCTTTTTCCCTCCTTTTTGTCTTAACCCTAGGTCCACTCACAAAAAAACATGATGATCCCACACTCAACCGGCCACGAGATGAAGGTATTTTTGTTGCATGTTTTTCCTTTTTTCTTGTTTTTTTTAAAGAAAGTCTTTTTTGGGGAAAACAATCAGCCTTTCTTTGGTAGTGATGTATGAACCACGTGTGCACATACATGTGTGTTTGTATGTGAAACTTTCCTGATTGTATTCAGAGATCACGCAACATAATCGTGAAGATAACAAAAAAATGAACCTTTATCAAAAAAAGATAAACAGCAGCTTTTAAATGTAATACTCTGATGCTGCTGTCTTTAGCTGCTTTTTTATAATGATTCACAGGCTCTGAGTGAATATTGGGCTTTAAACATCTCCAACTCTGACAAAACCTCTGACAAAAAAAAGTTATCTGTGGTCTGGTTGAGGTATTAAACCCCAGAGCATAAGCCCAAGGATTCAAATGCTTATGTTTTGGGGAAAGCACAGAAATGCACACATAGATTGGCACATGTGAGTATCTTTTATCGTGGGTGTTGCTGCTATTGCTGTACATTTTTTGAACATCTTTCTTGAGAGCAATGTGTGGTTTTGGAGCTGATGTTATTTTTCAAAGACTGATTTCTTCTTGTTCTTCTCAGTCTTGCTGTTTTTGAAACAGGTATTTCTTTGGGGATGTGAAAATTGCCATTGACTGCTGTGCAATTATTGCTCCATTTTACTGTGTCCATCTTTTTAAACTGCAGTTGAGTAGTTTAGGTGAACTGCTGGTTGGATTCCTAGAATCTCATGCATCTATATGTTGATTTAAATTTACAAAATGAGTCATGAACATCCATCAGATGTGTTTGTTCAAGTGCTGGATTAAGCTCGTTCTCAGGTTGATCACTGGCTAGTGAAGATCGTTTTTTATGATCGTCAAACTAGTTCTACGCATTCACATGATGAGCCCAAAATGAATGAGTCTTTACAGTCTCCAACCAACCATTTTTCTGGACAAAATTTTCTTTTGTTATGAAGGAAAGCACTGTGAGGTAATGAATGTCAGTCAAAAGATTGAAGAGGCATTTCCTTTCTCTGTCCAGAGTTCATGAGTTATAGAACTGCACAAATTAAATTATTTATTCACGTGTTAATGACATTAACGTGTGATTATGAATGGGTCAGATTAGCAGAGAAGATATCTGAGGTTTATGCCTCCATCAATAAAAAACATTTCAAAGTAAAAGGTTCAGACCATTGACTGTATATAACATGCGTGATGTCACTCATAAGTTTTAACAGAAAGCAGGCTCGGAGTTTGGGTATATCATCAACTTCCTCCCAGTCAAAAACAGGCAAAAAGATGTTATTTGGTGGATCGAAGATGGCAAGAATGAAATCTGAGTGGCTGTTTTCTGAGTAGTCCAGCTATTAATTATGCAAAACTTAAAAATGTAATAAAATGTAAAGAAAGGAATCAAATAAAATTTGCAGCAGAGTCATGAAAATCAAAATCAGCATTGTAAATGTAAATTTGTAAAAATTTTCAATTGTAATATTTTCATACGCAAAAAAAAGAATTTTTAACATGGTTGTCAAAGGACATCTGCTCACTTCTGGGACCAGCCGTGAGTGCTCAATTGAGGAAATACACCTTCAAACGCTTCTTATTAGACACAAAGGAACAATGGTGGCTTGATAGTAGGTCCAGACACAACATTTTATAAAGAAAGAATGCCTCAAGAGTTGTTCTTTGACAATATAAAGGAAAAAAATAGCATTATCTAAAATCTACTTGCTTTCTGTGATGCACCTCGATTGCTTTCTTGTCTCCATCATGGGCCTGTAATGTGAGCTATAATTACATTCAAGAGCTGAAGTTTTTATTAGTTTTACTGTAGATTTGAATAGATTTACAGTATGATTTAAATCCTCTTAACAAGTTGGTGTTATGCTAGATTAGGTATTTTAACCTGTTTTACTGTTGTAATCACAAACATTCTTTAACCTAAATGATTAACTCTGTATTTTGGCTTGTTTGTTTTTTGCTTTTTTATCTATTGAGTTATTACAACGGACCTACTTATTAAAAATTATATCAAAATAATATTAAGGTGAGATTACTTTTTCGAACACCATGGAGTACAGGATTTAAATTTAGTCAAAGTACCAAAAAGCAAATAAGCAAGAGTTTTCAACATAATTGGCATAGGGTCTGAAGGGATAAACACATTTGTATTCTCATTTTCTCTAAGAATGCACCACCTAAAGTTTCAAAACTAAATGACTTGATACAATTTACAGCAAATTCTGATCCGATACAAAAGTTTTGAAGATCTGTCATTATAAAGTCTATTTTATTAGCATATAGCCTGACTCATACCTCTAAACTATCAAATCTACCGTACTCCAGTTAGTCCAAAATGCTCCTGCAAGATTGTCAACGTCTACAAGACTAAACTCGATCTCGCCCATACTTAGGTCAGTGAATTTGTTGCTGTTGTGTTTTAGAAACAATTTAAAAATGTGTTAAATAGTCTACAAATGTTGTTACGGTCTCACTATTTGTTAGATCTTGTAAGACACCATCAATCTGCTGACAAACTGCTTCTCACGTTACAAAAGACTTTACTTCTCTAAAAACACCATCTGTCAGATATAACATCCAGATTTTGCCATGATTGATAACATCCTCAAAAGTCTTTGGTTTCGGCTTAATTCTGTATCCAGATGTTAATGAAGCGTAATATATGTTAGACAATAATAGCTAAAGGCAAAGACAAAATAGGGATTGCTCTGAATCTCTGGAATTCTGATTCAGTGCACGTTTTAAAAATGTCTTTCATAATTCTAAATTCATAAATCTATTGTTGGTGCTTATACCACTATGAATTGACACAGTTTATTGATGCCATACTTTTTAAATAGTTTTAAAATAACGATCCAAATCGCTCTTTGTTTGAACTACAAATGGCAGTTTGATTAGTTGCAAATGATTAGTTCCTTGGATTTAAAAGACCAAAATATCCGATACATCCAACACCAAAATAAAGTAGTATTTGATCAATTCAAACTATTTGTTTAGTTAAAGTTCAATATACTCAATTAAATATTACTTATACTTTTATTTTATATTATATATATATTATATAGATATATATTTTACTCAGTTTTTTTAGCCGAAATAAAAGAAAATTAAAAGGAGTGCTAGATATCTTTACTCTGTAATGTTATTATTACTAAAAACTATAATCAAAAGCAGTAAAATAAATGAGTGATAGCTTTTAAATAGCGAAAAACGTTTATTTGTTCATTTGAAAGATTCGATTTTTCGCAATAATTCACTCACAGATGAATCTTCAATCATATTTAACACTTGTTTTTTTGAGCGACTTATTCAACCTAGGTTTTTAGGCTTAGATGGGTTTGATGAACAAACAAACATTGTTGATCAAAATAGCCCAGGAGATGAAGTATGACAAGTTCTCCAGCTGCACAGAGTTTACCAGAGAGTGCTAACTAAGATGATTCTATGATCACGAGTCAGGCTCATTCAACCACGTCATGTTCATCAGAGAGAATAATCACATTAGTGTCCATATTTATAAAGTGCTGTTTATTACAGAAATGAAAGGTCCAAAAAAGTATTTTTTTAAAACACATTTGTGATTTGGAAGAATATTTAGACAGCCAAAGGGGGGTCTACAGGGAAAGGTGTGTGTCCACCTGAGCCCTGCTCATTATTCAGCCTTTGTGTCACATCATTATCGACACTCACACACTTGACTTTTCCGGTTTCATGCTTGCTTTCTCCTGTCTCTCTTTCTATCTGTGTCATGCACAGCTTTTAAATTGTTCAGGCAGTCACTGTCCTGCAGGATATTTCTCACTCAGCGCGATCCGTCAACACCTCTGTTTAGAGCAGGTGGATTTGAAAGCTGAAGTCTTTCAGACTCTGCACATGGCAGAGAAACAAAGCATCTGTTTAGGAGTTGCGATTTTTATGGCTCACCTCACTCAGGGTCGTGCCGTTTATTTTTGTGGGGCAGATGTAACAGCAGAAGGTGCTTCGGAACCATGTGGTTTTCTTTTTAGGGCTTTCTATTGGGAAACATGTTCATTGTAAAAAGGAACTATACCATAAAAATGTTAATAACAATTTTAGCTAAGAATAATATTATTAAATAAAATTTAATCAAGATAAACATTGTTACATTTTCAGATGTTTATGTGTGTTGAAAGTAACTGTGGGTTTTAAAAGCTGAATAATTGGGTTTATTTCTCTCTTTTCCTCTTCAATTAACTTAATCGGCTGTGCCAAATAACTCTTAAAAATATATTTTTTGTGCAAGCATTGACACACTATTCAGTTAAAAAAACGTTTTTTTTATGGGAGCTTGCGGTCATTTAAAGGTGCTGTAGATGATTTTTCAAAGTCAGAATTTACAGTTAAAAACGTCAAGTACTGTAAGTCTTCTGTATGGCAACTGAGCTAATTTGGCTTGATCTGCTTGCATTAAGTTCAAACATGTTTTCAAAAAGTTCAGAAAAGAGTCGACATCCTAAAGGATGTAAAATTAGATCCTCTAATGTACCAGGGCAAATGTTTACTTTTGAACATTAGTTAAATTTTTAACTATGGCTGTCAAGCTATTAAATTAGCAGGCACTGACTGACTAGCACATTGTATTCCTAAAAAAGTATTGTCTAACTTTTTGAACAAACCCATGACCACACAAGTTAATGTAAATTTTTACAATCTGTTGTTAAGCAGAAGCTGCTTCTTTATTAGTTCTGAAGAAGGATTTCATGGATGGTTACCCATAGATTCATAACAATTTAGCAAAACCAAAACTACTGCAGAAGAAGTAATCAGCTGATGATTGGTTGAGGGAATTACCACTTCATTCAAAGCCCATCAGTGCAAGCTGATAGAGCCTTTCAGATGCTAAAAAGGTTTTGTTTGTTCTTGATTAGAAATCTTAATATTTGTCTATACATCTGTTTTTGTTGTTGTTGTTTGATCCAAAATTTGCACAATTTAACATCATCTGAATGTAAAAATAGAATTTTGTACTGTGCACTAACATTTAGCAATTTAGTAGATTGCAACTGCGTCAAAGCTGATGGATAATCCCCACTGCATTTAGTGTGCATTTAGATTTACTGTTTATTTACTTCTCTAAAAACACCATCTGTCAGATTTAACATCCTGATTTTGCCATGATTGATAACATCCTCAAAAGTCTTTGGTTTCGGCTTAATTCTGTATCCAGATGTTAATGAAGCGTAATATATGTTAGACAATAATAACTAAAGGTTACGTTTGTGAGGAGCTGTTCTGTAAGCTCTTCAGCATGCACATTCATCATTAGACTTGAAGAGGCGTGGGGTTGCCAACACACTGTAGCCAGCTATAGATTTGTTGTCATCATCAGGACACACACAGGCACACATGCACGCAACACCACTGTTGTTTGTTCACTCTCATGCTGCTTCTGATGAAGGTGCTGAGCTGGAAGTGATCGGTCATGTTCCCTTACTCTTTATAGATGCATCTCTCTTTCTAATCAACTTCATAATGCTACAAATATTTGTGCTTGTAAATATAACTAATTAGAAAGTCAAGAGATGCAGCACTTATACTGAGCGTTCGAACCAAGCGCCAAACACATGGACAGAATGCTTCTCCAGCGCCTATCTGAACACTTTCGAACCCAGTTTTCACTCACATCATTAGCATGAGGACATCTGCTCCTAAGTGATTTTTGCTGGTAAAGGCATGGGAATGACAAGAATAGAGCGTACCTGCTGCTGATCCACTCTTTCTCTCGTGTCAATCAATCAAATTTTATTTTTATACCACCTTTCAACAGCCAAGGCTACCAAGATGCTGTTTAAAGACACGATACAGAGGTAATATACAGAGGATAAAACAACCAAAAACAATAAGAATACAATCTTCATTTAAAATAATAGAATCCTGTCATATAAAAGTCTAAGCTATTTGAAAAAAAAATGTTTTCAGTCTTGCTTTAAAAACTGGCAAATCAGAGATTAAGCGAAGGTCGGTGGGTAGAGTTCCAGTGCTTTGGACCCATCACGGCAAAGGAATGATCACCCCATTTCTAACACGGGTACCGTCGGATCTCAAGCAGGTGTTACCCTGTGGATCTTAAAATTCTGCTGGTTTGGTGACGGGTTAAAGTCTTAAGATGGGGCAGAAGAAGTATTCCTTACTCCTCTCCATCAAAAAGTGTCCCTCAACCCTCTCATCTTCTTCCTGCACACTCCCTCTGATAAAATGATAAAGCTTCGCTTTAGCTAAGATCAGCATAATGTCAAAATATATTAAGTTGATAAAAAATATATATATAACTTAAACATATTCAGCAACCTCCTCACCCAGTCAATTCCAAGCAAGTTCCTATTTGTTTCCATGTGGATACTAATCATTATCATTCATTCTGGCCGGCCACAAACTGCTATAATTGCTGTTACAAATATTCCCGCTTGATAAAAAAGCATGTCACTACAAGAGCAAGCCCCTGATAGGTTGCCATGCACACAAAGTTCAAGCAATCAGTCTGGCCTCATCTATCTTGTCAATCGCCTTGCATTCCCTGGCTCCACCAACCACAGGCACTCTCTGCCTCGCCACACAGGAGTGGATGGCGATGAACCCTCAACTCAGGTTTGGCTCTTATACATGCTCCATTACAAAAGTAGAAAACTTCATGGCATGCAGAACAACACCTCACTGCTGGAGTCCCATCAAAGAAGTGGGTTTGTGCCAGACCTTTGAGCTGTCCATCCATGATCAATAGTTCCGAAGTGATCCATATTATTAGGCCTTTTCTTGCACAGAGAAAGTGACTTACAGGCAAAGTTCTTCATGCCGATTGCCAAAATCCTCTGAAAGCCGTTGACTGTCCATATCAGAAGCTCTGTTATAGCACAGCCAAATCTAGCCAGTAAATTCATCACCATGACTCTTTCAGACATCCTTGGTATCCCTTCATACTCACAATGCAGGTGTGTATACTGCCCTTGACTAAAACATGTTGGTATACCAACTTGCAATCAGCATGCTTCATCCACTCCTAGAACAGGAACCAATGACCATAGAGTTAGACACTCCTAATGATCCAGGTAAACCATTATGTATTGCCTGGCCCCTCCAATCACAGGCCCTCTCTGCAGCACCACACAGGAGTGGATGCCAATGAACTCTTCCCTGGGTCATCTACATTCTCCGATACAAAAAGATAATTTTGTCCTTCGGAGAAAAGTCCAAAAACTTGAAGAAAAACAACCACAGCTCATTGCTGAAGTCTCTTCAAAGATCACTTAATGATCACTTGTTCTATATCGAACCCAGTAATTCTATCCTAATTCCATTGAAAAAGCCACTTACAAGTTAGGTTCTTGTTGATAGATTAACTTCTCCACAAGGAGTGGACTGTCTGTGTCTGAAGTCCCATTATGCTGCAGCGTCCTCCAACTGGCAACATCACTGCCAGCTTCCTGGACATCATTGTTCAAATCCATCACTACTATTGCCATGCAGGTCGACAATAAAACTCACCATCGCCACACTAGTAACTCCATTTACTTATATTGCAATGAGGGTCCCTACAATACGAACTTATAAAATAGCCGTCAGATGAAATGTATCCCCTACAACACCATGAGCCCAATAGAGCAATTCCCTTGCTTAGCAAAGTAGGACGAGCGAGGACCAAGCTGAGCTGAGAAATGGCAGATAGGAACCATGGTGATCAGTCAGGTTGAGAATAGTAGCTTTTAGTAAAACAGAGCAAACAGGTTTTACATGTGTCATTCTCTCAAATGTCAGATCCTTCAAAAAATCAAGTACACCGCCTACAGCTGAGATTAAAACAGAAGATGGAACAAGATTGAAACTCATGAACAAGACGGTGAACAAGATTCCGTCTTTTTCACTTCTTTCACTATCTCTCTCTCCCCCTTTCTCTTTTTCCCCTCTCTTTCACTCTTTCACACTCTCTCACTCCCTCTGTCACTTTCACCTCTGTCTCAATTTCTCTCTGTCTATTTGACCCCCCTTTTTCTTTATCTCTCTACCTCACTCTGTTCCATTCTTTGCTCTCTCTCTCTCTCTCTTTCACCTCTCTCTCTCTTTCACCCCCCCCCATCACTCTGTTTCTCTTTCACTCTCATGTCTAAATGAGGACCATAAAGATGGGTTTAATGAAGCTCATCCAGTCAAACGGTTCACTGTTCAGATCCCCCTTAACTCACTACCAATTAGATAGAGCTTGCTGGGTGAGGGCACCGTTATGAAGAGGGAAGACAGAGAATTAACCAGGTTAAATTAGGACACTCACTACAGACACACACACGCACGCATGCATGCACACACAGACCCAAGAGTCCAGTGCTGGTTCTACCATTATTCTGAGATAAACAAGACCAGCGGGATAAAGAGAGGAGAGCAACTGGGGAAAGAGAAGAAACAAAGATAAATAAGGGTGAAAATAATGAGCAAATATGTTACTGAAAAATGAGGCCATCGTATCAGCTCTTGTTGGTAGGTCATGTTTAGCCTAGTCAATGTGTGAATAGGTGTGGTTGTTCACAGCTGGATACTTTCTACACATGTAGATTTTAATAGTTTAGCTTGTTTTTAATAAAATAAACGAAATTAACTCAATTTAATTAGGTTTTCTTGCGAACTTTGGAGGTTTCTTTGGGAAACTTTTATGGGGGTTTACAGGTGTTTATTGGATCTTTGTGGAAGTTTTGGAAGTTTCCTAGCAAATTAACAAAAAACACAACTTTTAGTAGTCAACATAATTAAATGTTTGGACCATCACGTTTACTTTAGGGCAGCAGTAAGACACGTTTTTTTTTTCTCCCCTAAAATGCACAACATTCAACTTACATTATTAATGAATTAAGAAAATACTATAAGAAGATAAGAATGTTAGATTTATCTAGCTATTTTGCACAGTTCAAAAAGACGTATTACATTTTTTATTAGTCTGTCATTCAGCAATGTAATAAACATTCCTCAAACAAGCCGTCATTCTAAAAGAAACCGCTCTCTCTCAATCCATGTGACCAATTTGCATGAACAGCTTGAAAATATGTGAAATCTGTGTGGAGAATTTCCCTCTTCACACGAAACTCACATTGAAGCATGATTGAGGATTCTTTTCACTGTGATTGAAGACTCCTCTCTCTCTTCAACTCACAGAAACCCTGGTCACAAACACATATATTGGAATTTGAGGAAGAACCAATGTCCATAAGTTCAGTTGTTGGAGATCAGGAAAGAGATGAATAGTTCTCTTGTTCTTCTCAAAGAATGATGAGGGCACATGTATGAAGAGATAGGGGGTTCTTTGTTTTACTTTTCAATGTCTTGCCATCCTCCGTTTCTCTTCGGGACTAGGAATGTGATTGGAGATCCCTCTCTTTTTAAAACAAAGTAACAGAGATGGCTTACATTCATGCTTTAATTGATGACATGCTCAGTTGAGCATCTTGGATATAGCAAATAGGAGCTAATTATTGTTTTATATAATGTAGTATTTCATTAGGGGCTTTCTGGTGGATCTCTGCGTTTCATCTGTGCATTAAAGACAGCATGAAGAATTCACAACCCTCTATTTGAGACTCTAAGGACATTACAGTGTATTTCACGTTATTTCTTATTCTTCAGAGTGCTCTTTACAATATTGATCTGTGTGAAGAGAGCCAAAGAGAGCTCCTGACTGCAGTCTGAAGTCCAAGTTGTTATGGTGTCTTTTGAGTACCGTGTTTTCTCTTTTGCTTTAAAACACCCATTTCACCATTAGATATCTTTCTCCTTTCTCTCCTACATTCTTTCCATTATGCAGTCTTTTCATTCTTTTTAGGTCTGTGTTTCTACTAGAAAAAAACTTTTTCCACCAACAAGTAGAGAAAGTTAATTCTGATTTGTTGCCTAAATCTGATTTTTTTTTGCCCATTATAGACCTATATCCTGTTTCAAGAAAATGATAACCATTCTTTAGGTTTATTTATTTATTTTTTTGTTTCTTTTTGGATACACAACATATGAAAATTTTGCAAATAAAATTTTATTAACTTTTTCTTCATCATAACAGACAACATAATATTTAAAATCTATTCTATGTAGAGCTTTCAATTTCAAATTGAGGTTACTTCTTCTCAGAAGACAAGCTCTTGTCTTCTATGGTGAAAAAACAGTATTTCAACTTAGAAACACAATATTTTGTGTTATATAAACATGAACTGTTTACTGTAAAACTAAGTCATATAATAGCAACAGGAGTGTAATAATGCAGTAAGTGCATTTGCTGGCATTGGTTTATTTGAAGTTTACGACATAGAGTTTTACGGTACTACTGTATATTATGCAGCCTGGTGCACCCGTGTAGCAAAGATGCAAAAAGATTATAGTTCCTTGCCAACACTGCAAAAAATGCCCTCTTGGAACAATAAAAAAACCCTCAAAAAGGTTAAACTCTTCCTATATCAAGCAAAAAAAATCTGCCAATGGGATAAGCAAATTTGACTTGGCAAGATTTCTTAAAATTAGAAAAAAATTCTAGCTGATAAATAGACAAAAACTCTCAAAACAAGACTTTACAAATTGTAAAACTGCACTGAAACTAGAATATTTCAACTTGTATCTAGTCTCTAGTGGTCTTAAAACTAGACAATCTGTCTTAAAACTAGGATGTTTTCTCTTTTATTTAAGACTAACTTAGAAAATGTAGTATTAAAATAAGTATATACGACCTTAAATTAAGAAAGTTTGTGCTTAATTTAGGTTCTTAAAGTAGAATATGGGTTCTTAAAACTAGAAATTCTAGCTTAAAATTTTAAATAATTATATTATATAGGCCTATTGGTGCATTTTTAGACAGTACAGTTCAGATAGGCAACCGGATGAACACTTAGTAGAACTCTATGGAAAAGATCGGCATAGTACCCAGGCTGGATTCAAACCCCCGTCACCAGAGATTTCAGCTTCACATGTCAGCGCTCTGACCGCTACGCTATCAGTGCTGACAAAATAATTGCATTCTGATAAGCTATATAAAACTAAAAGAGAAAACATCCTAGTTTTAAGACATATTGTCTAGTTTTAAATCAAGATTTTCAATCTAATTTTAAGCATTTTCAGCTTTGCTTAAAATTCATTTTTTGCAGTGAAGTCACCTTAAAAGATCTAAATATTTGTACATTCTGTATTTTCTGTTGATTTAAGTAGACAATGCAACTGAACAAAAGTTACATTTTAAATGGAAAAGAAAAAAACGTTTAGATTGTAACTGAAATGCTTCAGGTCTCATCAGGTTCAATCATTTAAGTGTCATTGACAGAATTGAGGAGGTTCTTAAATAATCAGCACTACTAATTTGCTCATTATATGATGGAGAGTTTGTTAGTTTTTTTAAATAAAAGAGTGCTCCTTTAACTCAGAGTTCTTTTACTCTAACAAACCTGTTCTGTACCTGAGCACAGTTACCTTCCCAATCACCCTCACGGCCTTTAGACACAAATGCAGCAGCACCATTAAGGCCAAACACACCTATGTGAACGTGTGTGCTAGATTATCACCTTTATTGATCCAGTGATGCTCCTTCCCCTTGGGTGGTGATAAAGGTCCATAGCAAGGCCATGCAATACTTTTTCCCTTTTTTCTGTGTTATTAGAATATAAAACTCTTGTTGATTGGACATCAGCATGATGAGTTTTCCAGTGTCCAGAGTTCTTCTTCTTTGCTATTTCATGTCATAAGTTGATGTAAGAATTTGTATCGCGCACCACCCAGCTGCTGATTTATGTCTCAAAAGCATTCTGAACATGTGATGAAAAGAAACAGTTTTCACTGGCTGATGTGAGATCACTCAAAAACGTGATTAACTGGGACAACATGAGTGGAACTCTTATTTTCACTTTGGACCTTTCCATCAGCCAGATGTTTGAGCTCTTATTATTTATTATTTAGATTATTTCTTCTTATTATTTTTGGCTCAAAGCACGTTCGTGTGCATAAATTCCAAGGGGCAACCCTCCCCTCCTAACCCTCCCCTCCCCCTACTTCTGCACAATAGAAAGTGCTGTAGTACCTAGACCTGCCACAAGGGGGGTGGGGTTAGTAGTGAGCATGTTGTCATTCCCTCCCATGCTAAAACTGGCCAACTTTGGAGCTGAAAAAAACACCTCTGGTGCTGTAATGCTTTTAATGAATTATTTTAAATGACTTAGATTTATTAATTAAGATTTATTAAATTTAAACATTCAGCCAATCAGATGTCTTCACTATGCCCATGTCTCGCCTCTCTGACCCATTTATGGTTACCAGGTAGTGATGCAGTTCCCTGCTGGCGAAGGATGGCTATGCCCCTTTTTTACTGCTTTCCCATTCATATGAAACGTTGCAAATGCTCCATGCATGTTATATAAACTCTTTGGTAAATTTGCACTGATAATACGGATAGGTGTTTGGTGGCCTTTACACTTCTCTGTTTGATACTAGATGGATATCAATTGGACAGAATAATGAATTGAAACATTAGCATACTTTTCAGGTTTATTCTTGTTTTACTAATTCCTAATTGTAAAAACATTATAATTTTTGTTTACCTGTAGGGTAAGATATTCACAAATCTAGTTCATCTCTCTGATATGAAGAAAGTCGCTACATAATAGGTTTATGTCCCTTTAAAGTTGCCATAAGAACCTGAAGGCGTTCTGTGTTGTTAGATATAGAAGATATTGCTTTATCATTAAATAAAACCCAAAAATCAAGCAAAGCCCAAAATGGTGTTGTGTGTTTGAAGGGTTATGTTCTCTGCGAGCGTATAGATCTTTACACTCACAAACACAGATTCCCTCAGATGCACTCTCCTTTGTTTTTCCCTGTTTCCAGCTCATGGGAGCATTGTGCGTTTAACAGCATCAAGTGGCAAGTTAGGCAACATCAGTAACTATAACAAAATAACCAATCACGGTGCACTACTTTTTTAGTTATGCTTCGATGCCCTTGGATTTAACTGGCCGGTGGTGTGTAAGGTCATGCAGCAGCTGCACAGGTATAACTACTGATCTGTTCCAAGGAGCACATAAATTTTACATAACTTTTAGTAAATTTTAATTATATTTTAATAATTGGTGGGAATTTGAATTATTGGGTCACATGGGTAGGCAGGTGAATATTACCTGACTGCATTTCATGTTTGGTAGGTAAAAATGGATAGAGAGTGGGTGAGTGAGTGAGTCTGCTCACTTTCTTTTGACCGTTATAATTTGGATGGTTTGTTTCTTTGAACATGGCTTTATTTTACACCTTTGATTTGTTTGTTTGTATGTTTTCCCTTTGTTACGTTAAATTAATAATCAAAATGCTATATAGCATAATGGACGTCAATCCCACCACCTAACCTATTGGCTAATGGGCGCTGCTATAGCCACTCTACACATACACCTACAATTGCATCCAAATTCCAATTATTATTTTACCAGAAAGTGTTTTTTTATAGCAGACATACAGGTTTCCACCCCCTGCTGTGATGACATGTGTCAGTAACCAATCAGACAGCATTTCCTAAAATGAGGAATCTGCCATTGTGTTTGCAGCAAGAGTTTAATTGGATGTGGGCGACGAGAGAATAGAGGAAAAATTGTCTGTGTGGCTGTGTCTAATGGATTCAGAGCTAATTAAGTTCACAGTAGAGATAGAGGCTCCCACCATCACAGAGACATAAAGGCCGAGTGTGTGTGTGTATCTGTGGTTGTGGGTTCATGCACACATTCACACTCTTCCTAAAGGGCTGCACAGTAAACACTAGTTTGTTTGTAATCATGCTATTGTCTGCGTTCTGCATGAGAGGATCAGAAGTGAACAGGGAGCTCCGTTGGGCCTCTTTATCTGGGCAGCCATGCTCTTTTGTTTTGGGCTGATATTTTTTATTTATTTGGAATGATCACTTCAGTTCACGCCCTCTTCTTTTTTCTCCCATTTAATCTCTGTGACATTCATTCTTTCTCTCCTTTAATTTCACAGACCTGCTTGCCCTTTGAGTGGTGATGTTATGGTGTGTTTGTGATGTGTGAGGGTGTGAGGACACTGGGTTAAAATTAAAGAGCAGGATGTTTTGGGGCTATAATTGTGAAACTAAATGTTGCAACGGAAGCAGCAACTCAAAGATCTACACATAGCAAAAAGCTTTTGTTGAATGTAAAAGTATAAACGTAGCTTAATAGAAAATATTACATTTATAAAAAAAAACACAGAAACATTTACCATTAAGCTTTCTTTTTGTAAAAAAAAAAGTTTGTGATGCCATATATTGGTACAAATTGTATTTAAATATAAAATGTAAGGAAGGCATATGAACTGAATAAATATATACAGTATATATAAACATCAAGTCAGTCACATACATTTTTTTTTACAGAATCTTTTAAACCTTAAATACATTTTAAGAGTGTATTACTCTTACTTATTACTGAATAATGTTTTAACACTAACAACTACTTATAGTCCATCCATCCAATAATTTTCATGTTGGCTTTTTCCCTTTCGGGGTCTCCACAGCGGAATGAACTGCCAACTCCTCTGGCATATGTTTTATGTGGCGGATGCCCTTCCAGTTGCAACCCATCGCTGGGAAACACACACACTCATTCACACTTTAACACTATGGACAATCTTTCTTAATCAATTCACTTATATTCACTTATGTCTTTGGACTTGTGGGGAAACTGGAGCACCCGGAGAAAACCCACATGATCACGGGGAGAACATGCAAACTCCACACAGAAATGCCAACTGACCCAGCCGAGGGTCGAACCAGCGACCTTCTTGCTGTGAGACGACCATGCTACCCACTGCGCCACCGTGATGCCTACTTATAGTCCATGAAATCCAAACATAAGGCTTACATATGAAGGAAACTGGCAAATGTTCAACTTTTCCTGCTCAGGCCAGAGCGTACATCCATGAGGTGAAAACTTGGGAAAAAGTCCTCTTATGTATTTTTAATATGATGTATTTTTTATAATGATATTAATAACAATTATAACAACTGTAAAACCAGTTAAATAATTGAATAAGCATCCCAAATTCTATAGACCCACCATCTGCCAATTTTCCTATTCCCAACATAACCAAAAATATCCCAATCTGGCAACAATGCTGAGACAGATCATAACAATTTAATGGTTCAAGGTAACTAGTTTCTTCATTGAATAAAATGAAACTTGCAGGTATACTCAATTTTAATATATAAATTAAAATATTGAGTTAATTATACCATGCAAAAAATAAATGTAAGGCATTACATTTCCCGAAAACATTTTTAATTTCAATCAGCCTATGTAGCTTTTAATTAACAAGCCAGTAGGTCACAATGACTGGGATGTCAACTTGCACAATATTAAAATCTTTAAATTTATGTTTCGTCTGTTTGGTAAAGCTTTAAATTTCCCTGTGAACCTTTCATGAGTCTAATGTTCAATTCAATTCTCTACATGTGACTTGGGTGAGCCTTGGAGTGATATACGAGTTGGCTGTGTGCATCTGTCCAGTCATAAATGATGCTTCATCTTCACGTATTTTATGGACGAATGCAACAGTAACTCATCCATGTCATCCATGAGAGTGCGTTTGAAGCTCTTCCTTAATAAGGCATTGAAATCATTTATGTTATTACTTGTGTTGGCTCCGGCTGCATCTGGAACGGCAGACTTTATCCGTTACCTGCTTTAATGAAATCGACGAAGATTCAGGTGGTGATTGAAGGTGTCATGGGGCTACAAAAGTGAAAGCATATGTGTCTCTGTAATAGATCTCCATGGCAACAGTCAATGGAAGCGAGTCGCGCTGATGGAATGGCCTCTGTTGGGTAGATGGGGAAATCAAATTGAGGCTGTTACTATAGCGACGCACCATTGCACCTGCCTCTGCATCTGCCTCGGTGTCTCTCTGTGTGTCTTATATATTAAAGAGCTAGAATTCATTGCCTTCTAAAGTGACCTAATGGCCTTTAGTTACATGGAAGCAAAGGATCCAACCAACAAACACTTCAAGTCATATACTCATAAAGTGACTGATTTATGTTTCTCTCTGGAGCTGTTACTTACACAAGATTTTCTCTCCATTCATTTTGAATTTGTTTAGATATCCGTGACCGCAGGAAGAAGCCTGTCATGCTCTTTATTCACGGCGGCTCTTACATGGAAGGAACTGGAAACATGTTTGATGCCAGTGTTCTCGCAGCTTACGGGAATGTCATTGTCGTCACCATGAACTACAGGCTTGGAGTTCTGGGTAAGTGGCTTCCTGCATTAGCTCCTGCGTGAAAAGTTATGGAAAGTTGTCTTTTTTGTCTTGTTTTTTTCTGCTTGTTTTATTTTGCAGTATGATTTGATTTGTTTTGTTTTAGTTTGCTTCAGTGGGCTTTTTTTTTTTATCTTGCCTTTTATTTATGTTTTGGTTTTTTTTTACTTGTCAGGTCTTTGTTGTTGTTGTTTTTTCATTTATGTTAGTTTATTTTTTTCCTTTTTTGTCTTATCATCTTTTCCTGCCTGGTCCTCATTAGATCTTTTTTGTCACCTTCCATTTTTTATTGTTTATTAATTATTTTTTCTTTTGCTTTTGTTTGTTTAGTTTTGTTGTTAAGTTTTGCCTGTTTTTGTCATCCTTTGCATAGCCATCTGTTTTGTTTTGCTTGGCCTGGATTTGTTTTATTTTGCTTTACTTTTTTATGTGTTTGATTCATTTCTTCTATTCTTTTGTTGTTTTGGTTAAAAATACAGACAGTTTTTAGACATTTTGAATGTGTTTTTTCTGTCCTTTCGTTGTTTGGTCAAAAAAAAAATACATTTTTACGCATCTAGAAATGTTCAGTGAACTAATAAATAACTACTGCTCTGAACTTTTGATTCATGTAAAAATATCTTGATTTCTAGCATAACATATTCACTGATTAAGTTGAAATCATTTTGTTTTTAATGCTGTATTCAGAGACTGAAGAGATGATTTGGAATGTTCCTCTGGATCTATAAAAGCTGCTCTGATCTGTTGTTTATATAAACTTACCATGCTTTTTTAGTTTTTGCATGTTATGAGATTTGTCTTCACAAATATGTTGGATTCTCATAGTTTCTTTTTGTATTTAAAAACCCATTTAAATAATAAATTATTATCCTAACATCTCATAATTTAATTGATGATGTGGTAATGAGTAAAGCTAATGCAGAGAAATTGAATAAATGACAAGTAATTATTTCCTCTTTCTCAACTTCACATTTTACAATGTAAACCTGGGGTCAATTTACTGTTAAAAGATAATGCAGCATTTTTTTGCTGATGCTTTTCTTCTAAAGAGCTTACAATGCATTGAGGAACCCAGATTAAACCGCTGCCTGAGTTTTGAATTCACCACCCACAAGTTGCTAGAGCCTTGCTCTATTGACTGAGCTACAGGAAAGATAGTTTCAAAACATTTCAATACCGATTAAATCTGGATGTACTGTGTCATTGATTTTTCTGAGAAAAGAGCTCCGCTGTGCGCTACTGTGTACCAGTTAAACAAATTAGCTTCATTTAATAAATGAGTCTCTTTAAATAAAAAAAACATCTCCCCGGGATCTCAACCTGTTCCTCTGAGTTCTGCCCGTTGTTCTGAGTGTGTGCCGAGAGGTATTATGAGGTCTTATGAGAGCCTTTAAAGTTATGTAATAAACACTCAATCGTTTTTCGTTTCTTCGTCTAATTCTTTTCCCAGTTCATGCAAGTCAGAAAGATTGAGATTTATATATCTATGGATATTAGTTTTTCTGACATGTTTATTGGGTGGAGGCAGTTAAAATATATATTTTCCCATTTCTCACCTGAACTGCACAACAGATCAAGAAAGCCCTCCATACTAGCGCTAAAAATAAAATAGATTTTAATAGCATTTATAAGTTATTAGAGTTTGTTAGATTTGTAATAAACAGTGATGCACAGCCAAGGGAAAATTAGATTAGTTCGGTGCTTTGTTTTAATAAAATGTTTAACATAATTTTGTTTTGTGACTCTCTCTAACTCTTTTTCTGGCTTCAGGGCTTACTGTTGATCTTTGGCAGGCTCTTGAAAAAGCTTTTCCTGTCATTCACTTGAGGATACTTACGAATGTCTGTTGTTTCTTTTTCTATCTGTCTGTTGATATGTTAAAGTATTGAGGATAAGATATGGTTTGCGGTTCCTCTGGTACCCTACATTAGTAAACAGTTCATGGGTGAACAATCCAACGCTTGGTGAATTCTGCTTTACAATGACAGGAAGAGCCGATCGATTTCCATCTTCAAAAACATTTTAATGTAAACATATTTCAATCAAAATGAAATGTTTTTCTTAAGCAAAATTATTAAACATTGGTTTAAACTATGAAGATTATTGTAAATCACTGTTTTAAGCACTGAGTGTGAATGATTTTTTATAAGGATTTAGATATTCATAGGATTTTAGCATATACTTGTGGCTCTGAACAATTTTTTAAACATGTATATTAGTCAGTGCAGTTAGTCAATGAAAAGAATGTTTTAAAACAAAATATTGCGTTTCAATAATTAACTCATTGTCCTTAAAAATAACTTTAGATTCACTTTTTTTTACCTAAATGTTTTATTTGTTTTCAAATTCTGTCACTGTTAAACTATCAGAAATATTTATTGTAACATTTAAATCAATGTAAGAAAATACAATGTGTGTGGAGCTGCTTTGAAACATTTTATTTTGTGTAAAATGCTAAATAAGTAAAGTGTGGTTTGATATCTGTGTTTGTATTTCTGAATAAATAAATGCACAGCTAAATTCATGGCATTGAATAAGCATTACTGGTGCAGATCCATGAAACCACTGTTTTGAGACAAGACAAACAAGAACACTCAAAAATATTGTGAATTTAAAGACACCGCTGTCACACATACAAGATGGCTTGGTGTTACATCTCATTCTAAAAGAGGAAAGTTGTGACAATAAATAACTGAACACAAAGAGTCCCAACCACGGGCAGCAAACTACTAAACACAAATGAGTTAAAAGATGAAAATGTTAGTTATATTAACAATGGTATATTAATAAACACCAAACACAATATACAGCAACAACTATAGGGTGCAGAAAGGCCCTTTACAAAATAAACAAGAAATAAAATTTCCCAACATGTAACAAATATAAAACTTCACCGCAACCTCCTTAAACAAAAATGACAAACTGTCTATTAAAAATAGGCCCCACCCCTACATTAACTAAGTAGCACACAAATTAAGTAAAATTTACGTGCTGCAATTACAAAATAAAATCTTACTTAAATTTTAACTAACTTTTAACCAGTGTTACGTCTGAGCCTGTGTGTCCGGGACTGTGGACCAGGACCGTAACAAATCGAGATAATATAAGCAAACAAGTGCAGTGGGTATCACGGTCGTCTCACAGCAAGAGGGTCGCTGGTTCTAGGCTCGGCTGGGGCAGGTGGCATTTCTGTGTGGAGTTTGTATGTTCTCCCCGTGATCGCGTGGGTTTTCTCCGGGTGCTCCGGTTTCCCCACAAGTCCAAAGACATGCGGAATAAGTGAATTGAGTAAGAACAATTGCCCATAGTGTTAAAGTGTGAATGTGTGTGTGAATGTTTCCCAGCGATGGGTTGCGGCAGGGAAGGGCATCCGCTGCGTAAAACATATGCCAGTGAGTCATTCCGCTGTGGCGACCCCGAAAGGGAATAAAGCCGACATGAAGATGGATGGATGGATAAGCAAACAAAAATTTGAGGTAGAATTTAGCCAGCTTAATAACAACTAACAAATAGCGTATGGCTGAGCCACTCTGCTATCCCAACTGAAGATAAAACACTCTTTTGTTAAAAAAATATTTACATGATTTTATTCATTCCATCAGTCCACAAGAATAAATACGTCTGAATAAACCAGAAAATTAAGGTGATGGTGCTCTGCTCCTTGATCACACACCAATCAGATCAGAAGCTGACTTCTCAGCTAGACTCCAGTCAACAGACACTGCCTGAACACAAAAACTTAATCAAACAAAATCCAAAATATTTTAATAAAACAAAAAAAATGCACTCACTCGAACACGTAACAGTGCAGAATATATACATATTTTAATAGTTTTTCCTTTCATAATGATGAAATTATGATAACATTTTCAATCAGAGAAGTCTTTTTTTTTTATAATGTGGAGTCGTGGCACACCTGGACCTCGAGAGCCAGCTGAATTCAAATCTCCGGAAGAGGAGGATTTATAGCCGCAGTGACAGGACTAAATTAACATCCGCACATCTCATCATGCAGTGGCAGCATCGCTTCATCTTCAGCTATCAGCCTCCATCACGAGTCTGGATCAACGCCAGCGGCATCAGCAGATCCTTCATCATCAGAAATGAGAAAGATTGACACGGCTCTAGCTATAATTTCCACAAAACTACTGGCCTGCACGCAGTCTGTCGTTGTTCTCTCACAGATGCTTTGCGAATTAGAGTTATGGCTTCAATTTACAATCCAAGCACATGAATTCCATTTCATTCTTTGACTTCAGGAAGATGGCTTAATGTATTCCTTCAAAGGATGTATGGTTGAACGGGTCATGCCGAGGTTGTGTAGGTAATTTAAAGATTATGTAATGCTCTGGAAGGTACTTTTAATGTTTTATAGCAGCCAAATGAGTTATTCTCCAGACAATGTGTCATGAACCATCACAAATATTAAATTAATAGGTTTTCGCTCTATTCAGTGTCAAATAATGCCTTCATTTATATAATCCCATTCTCATTCAAGAAACTGTTAGGTAAGAAAAGATGTCACTATAACAAAAATGTGAACAAAAAAACTGAAAACTATTTGAGGGATACTATTAATTATTTTAGCTTACAAATTAAGATGATTAAGATGTATTGGTCTGTACCAAAATGTGTGCAAAACTATTCAAGCTTCTCCAGTGACTCCCCCCTCCCAACACACACACACCTTCTTGCTACAATACCATTGAAATTCACTCAGTAGATTACCTAGAAACAAAAACATTCTTTATGGAAGAAATTCAAGGATTGGGCACTGGTAAATTCAATAGACTGGAACACAGGTGCGTTGGAGCACCCAACAATTAAGGAGTCATTAAGTCAATTGTGAGCATGCGTGGGCTTGAACTGAACAATTATAATAGCTGGACTGCCATACCATCAAACATCTACTAAAAGTTAGGCTGAGAAGCTTTATTGGACTAGATCACCCACTAAAATACTTTAAACGTATTATTTAGCTGGACAGAATTGTGCGACTGTTGCATCTCTATGTTGTTGAAAAGCAGGAAAACCCAACAGTCTGTGAAGAGAGTCCTTGATGGAAGACTCAAATGTGACGTGAACGTAAACAGTTACAGCACAAATGTTAAAACAAATTCAGGCTGAAAAAGACATTAATTCTAGCTTCAAAGAAATGGTGTCAGATACCAGTTTGAGATGCTGTGGCACTGGTTCTGGGAGAAGAGGGTGTCGGATAAAGAACAAGGCGGAGTACAGAGATCCAAAATTCAAAAGTTCCAGCCCAGTCCAAACCTAAGCTTGCAAGAAAATTATCCCATAATTTTCCCAATTATTCTCTAAATAATTCATAGGAATAGGACTATGTTTTTTTACCCGTTTAAATTATATTGAGCTATTGTACATTTCAGTTTAAACCACTATGCAGCCCAGAGAACAAAGAAATAAAATAAAAAAAATCAGTATATGACGTTTTTCATCCTAGATATGAAAGAGCCAGAAGAAAATGACTCATTTTACCTCATTTTAAATTGTGTTTTGTAAAAACCCTGAAATTGCTGACAATTCTCTTGCTTCAGCTTTTTTAGTCCTCTTATTCTAGCTCGAATACCTGCTGGTAGCACTAACTGTGCATGCGTATCCAACTGTGTCTTTGGTAAAAACCCATTGTCTTCTAATATAACAAAAGTACAGTGTGTTATTTCAGAATGACCTGTCACATCATACAATCTGTACACAGATTAACAAAATTCTCAGAAAAAAATAATATGAGATCTTTTTTTTATTTTACTGACACGTCTTACGCTGTATTTATATATGTCTCACACTGCTGTTGGCTGTTTCTAGGCTACACCTGCATTCACAGTTGCTCTGATACTCATTTTTTCTTTATTCTATTGCATTTCAGTACTTTTATGTGAGAGAGCAGCATACTGATGCAATGGTCCTTTTTCCTGCAGTGCCCTTTTACAGCGATGGCAGATGCAATGACATATTCTTTATCCATATCTGTACTTACATCTCAAGAAGCAAGTGAACACTCACATCTATCATTTAGTTATACTTTCCTCTTGTCTGCTGTTTCTCCACTTTCAGCCGCTTTCACTTGCTCGCTTTCTATCTATTCTGAGGGGAATTGATCGCTCTGTTGTGAAGATACACTTATAGAACGTAAAAGAGCGTAAGTATTAGTGATGGCTGGCAGTTAAAAAGACTTTGTGATTTATGTTGATACATTATCGACATTGTAAGATCCTTAATTTTTGATGGTTACAAAGATCTTTATTTGACATATACATATAACGATCTCATTTTACTGTAGATCTTGTGAATGAATGTGCAGGAATGTGCAGTTAACAGGATATAATTGCCAACCAAGGTTTTTCTATTAAAGCATTATTTTATATAGTTTTGAATAATGATTGTATTGGTTTTTTATTTTTCAAATAGGAATTAACATTGTGTCAACTAACAACAAGCTAGAATAAGGCGGGAAAATGCTGAGCCTTCATAATTGAAGCTGTGTAACATTTTCAACAAAATATGAAAGTTGAACATAGTTTTTTGTTTTTCATTGAATCAATATAATGCAACAACCAACACGTTCTAGTATTTATTTAAACTGTGTCAACAAAGAAAAACTGGTGTCACATTTTAAAAGCGTGCTTAGAACTAACTACTAGAATACAACAAAAAGGAAAAAAAATTTGAGCACAAAATTATTGAAATGTAAAACATTTCTGTGTTCTCGTTCTATTACATGATATATCTTATAAGCTTCATGATTTTTTTTCTTTTGTGGCTAAATGTCATGCGCTCTTGCATCGTATTCAGACCAGGAATTGGAAAAATGCATAGAACATCTTTAAATGAGGTTAATCATTCAATTGATATAGGTTCGGAAGGAGCTTGGCTGGCCATCTAATCATGATCCCTCCTATCAATTATTTACAATATATAAGTCAAAACCCACAAGACCACACCTACAAGTTTGTGCAAGTTATCCCTCCTTCTACCTCTTCGCCCCTTTGGGGGGGCATTATCCAGGCCCAGGATCCCCTCCCGGACTCCCCACTCAGACAGCTTACCTAGTACGCTCTTTATTGATCGCCACTTATGCTTGTGATACTTGGCAATTATAAACAAAAAACATGTGAAATGACTAGAAGTCTCATCGCACTCGTTGTTTCCGCAGGAAAATCTGTGATCCACCATTGCTGTTGTTCTTTTTTCTCCCTGAACTATAAAGATGACTTGGATCTAGAAATCTCCTGATTGGTTTACACAGCATCAATTATCCTCTAACGTTCAAATATTTCAACATCTGTGACATTGAAGAGAAATTTCACATTATCAGCACTACATTGTGCATTTTGCCCTCTACAAAACACACAATTTCTGCTTTCTCTGCATGGATACAGTATCATGTTTTTCCATTGACTTGAACTTGACTGAACATGTAAATCATCTGCAAACCAAGAAGCTTCCATTTGTGGTGTGAATATACATCTTCTCTCTACGTTTTAACAATGTGAACAACTGTATAAAAGTTTAGGTTTTACATTTGAGCTCTCAATGTGAACTGTTTTTTTACAGTAAAAGGTTTTTTTTTTTATTAAATATCTAGTCTTAGATATAAAGGATGAAGAGGATATTAAATGTGTTACTGTTTAAGAAACATTACTTTACACATGTACTTGCATGGTCTAATTTAACCACCTGTAAAAGTACAAATTATGTATGCAAGGTCCAAGAATTTGTGTATTTTAATATTAAATTATGTTTTATACAGCCAATATGAGATTATAATTCTATAATAATATGTTTTGTTTGTTTGCCCACTGATGGGCATATGACTTATGGAACTTACTTCTTTTTTTTAAGGATGTGTTTTTACAAAGTACTCACAAAATTTGATATTGTCACCATTTTTAGCATGAATGCAGTTTGAATCTGATTGGAATTCAAAAAAGAGAAAAGTCCAATTAGAAAAGCACACAAACACAGTTAAACATCCACATTTTTCAACATGTTTATGCCTATTTAAATATCCTTAGTTTAAAATAATACTACTTAAAGTTTTATACACTAACCACCAGTTATTACATCTGTTTGAAATGAAGAGCACCATGTTCAAAAAATGCTGAGAAAGTTAACCTCTAGAGAGTTATTTAGTTTTGTTTGCTAGAGCTTCTGTCCTGACAAGGTTGAGGGAAATGTTAAGACATAAAGAAAGAGCCAAGCTCCTAATCCTGACCATCCGGGTAGTTTCCATGGCAACCCAAGACAGACCAGATAAGCTGAGGTCTCTTGACTCCCCGAGTGTGAGTTAGGGAGAAAGAAAAGGAAGGAAGAGATGGAAAGAAGTGCAAGAGCAAAACTGAAAGATCAGGCAGCAAAATAATGAAGGGAGATTGAAGGATGGCATTAATAAGCGCTCTGCTATTGAAACAGTGAGACACACACACAAACACTCAAGGATTATGCATGGAATATTTATTTTCAACTCTTTTCATGTGTTTCATCCTTTTTGGCCTCTTCTAAAATTTTCCTACAACCTCAGTAGTTTTATAGTTCACACTACCAGCTTTTCTGCATGAACTCGTTCACCTCATTTGCTTCTTTTTCAGCATCCTGGTGAGATGTTAAGAAAAGAGTGAGAGATTTGTGGCCCTGATGCATGTGTTACTATTTAAACATATCTTCGCTAACTTGCTGGAGACCTTCCGTGTTTTAGATGGAGATACGTTTCTGACAGATGACAGACACTTTGCTGGGATTGGACCAACTTTGCTTCGAACAGCTGACGCGAGGCTTGTGCTCATAGTGTTGAGTTGTTGAAGGTTTTTCCATCTGGCAGCAGCTTTAACTGCTGGGAATTACAGCTTTAGTTTGTAACAGGGTTCTGGGGAAGACATAAGTTTTGCTGTCTAAGTTTTATGGACACTTGAGATCCATTCTTCCTCTTTTGAAGGATTTTGCTGGTGTTTTTAAATATAACAATGAATTGTTAAAAGAATGTAATTTAAACATACCTTTTAATAAAATAAAAACAGCATGTTTTGAATACGATTTGGAAACAAATGACATCTTGTTATCCAGAAAACACATCAATATGGGGCCCAAATGGGTTTCAGATGGGACACATGAGTATAGAGTGGGCATGGACCCAGCTAAGACACACATGGGTGAACCCAGATGGGCCCATTATAATCTCCAGAGCATCTCAGGATGGTGGGACTGTGGACTTAGATGTATCCCTACAGCATCCAGCAGTTTCGCTGGTCATGCTAACATTTGGCACTATTGTTTTCCAAAATTCTTATTGTTTATCGTTATGACAAATAGCCAAAAGCTTCCCTTCTCTGCTTCTTCTTAAATATCCTGTACAATTATGTTGCTATTGGCTGCTGTGAACCTAACACCTCTCAGGAAGAGTTTGGTTGAGCGACTCACAAAGCCAATGCAACTGACTTTCACAGGTTAATTTGTTGCTCTCCAGTCTTTCAATTGGTACTCCCATTGTATTCCCATGGCACAGTCCATTCAAACAGAGACACAACCTTCTCTACCATCGACCACTGGATGGTGTCAGGTCTCAACGTGATGACGGTTATGATCCCTCTTGTCTGCATCTGCTGTCATTGAACAATATTTGCTTAGGTTCAGGACATTCTTATGTTTACAAAGGGGATAATCAGCCTCTGTTCAGATTTGCCTTACCATTTGTCAGACGCCTTGTTGTCTCTGTGTGTTGGACCAGCTCCCTCAAAACCTGATCATGCCTCTACCTATAACGACCTTGAGGCAGCACCGTTCAACAGCCAGACAGCATGTTTTTCACAAGTTACAACTCTTATCAGTACCGTACCAATGTGAAAGATTTGCTGAGTTTAAATGGGTGTCATATGTGGCTCGAATAAGAAAACTCAAGTCAAACATACTCCACAGACTACTTCATCTTCAGACTCTTTAACACAAGTGCATTTCTTCTTAATTATCTATATGTTTCACATTACTTCAAACCTATATTGTAACAAATACCTTTTAAGCATCTGTCAGCTTGCTTCTCTCCCTTCAAAGTTTTCTGTTTCTCCTGTTTTCCCTGCTGGTTCCATCTCAGCTGCCCTCAGCATCGTGAACTCAGGAAGATTTATGTTTCACAAACTCACTAGTGTAGTTTCCACAACAGCTAAACCCAACGAGGAGGCTCTAACACAACCTTTGAAGTTGCAGCTCCACTCCGGCTTTCAAGTCCATAGTGTTGTCTTTGGTAAGTGAGATTGGTAACTCATACTCATCCCAATCGGTCCAATCACCCACAATTTGCGTCATCCAATAGTGGCCATTTTAGATTCCCTCTTAAGTACTGCATTTCCCATCACTGAGCTTCCACCAAATGTTAATTTCCCTGGATGCTTTTCTTGTCCCTCTGTTACACTCTGGACTTTGTTTGCTACCTCTCTGGTCAACCTTTACCTACTTACGTCTAGATCTTCTGTTGAATACTCACTGTGGATTTGTCATTATTGTCTTCTGCTCATCTCCCGTCTTGATCGCCACTGTTGTCTTCTAATTTGTTTGTACAAGTATCCAGAAAGTAGCATTTAGGTAACATTCATCCACTATTTTGGTGTTATAACATAGATTACCTGTTATTACCTCAATTTACTTGGGTGTTGTGTCGCAAAATGTAAGTCAAGGCTACAAAGTGGTGGAGTTGGTCCGCCAATCCAATCCCAGCTATGTCCATTCTGCCATTGTGGCTTTGAGCACGCCAATTCCTCGTGAACCCAGTTTTGACTAAACTCAAAATATCTCTTTATCTTCCAATTCATGTTTTGTACTAAATCAAAAAGGAGGGGAAAAAACTGCATTGACTTTCCTGGAAGCAAAATCAGAATTTAGATTAGCCTCCTTGATGTTTCTCCACAGCAAGTAAAGTGTGCACTGCTGGCGAATGTGGCCTACGGTCACTTCCTGTCTTTGCTCTTTTTCTTCCTGCTATCTTTTTCTCATCCTGTCTCGTCTCTGCTCTGTGCATGAGGCATATTAATGACACATACATGAGGCGCAGCATCAGTGACATTGATAATGGCTGTCAGGCTCATCTGCATAAGCTGAAGGACAGGTGGAGGATGTGACCGCTGGCGAGTGTGATCAAATTGATTGACAGCCGATGCAGCCTGCTGAGCGAAACAATATATCAGGAACGCAGTGAATAATGTAAGAGGGAAGCATTTTAAAAATATTAGCTTGCGTAAAAGTGAGGAATGTGATAGAGCAATAGAAAGAACAGATTTACATTTTGGTTGTAGAGATGTAGATAATAGTTTATTAAAGATGCACTTAATTTTTCACAACCAAATAAAAAAAAACATTGTTGACAGAGTGTGTGTGTTGTCCACCAATGATTGGTGTTGTAGATGCTGTGTAATTTTGTGCAAACCCTTACAAACCCCTTTGACTTTGAGTCTGTTTTTAAAGAAACTCAAAGACTTTATTTTTAAGCTGCATGCTGACTTTTCTTTTTCTTTTAATGATGATGGAAAGAGGACTAGAACTGCCAAGAGAAAGAAAGATCCTCATAAGTGGCATGAGTCATGCGCTATATTCAGAGTTGTAACACTCAGTAGTTATGTGACTCTGTTCTTTTAAGGCAGAAGTGTTTTAGAAAGGTTCTGCACAGCAGAAGCAGACACTCTTATAACACAGTCTCTGTGCTTCAAATAATTAACTACATGTTTTTTACCTTTTAAAGTATTCAGTTTGGACTTTTTGGAGATATACAAGTTGTCAGAACTTTTTGCGAGCTTTTTAATGATGGTTCAACCCCCTTAGACTGTTTATGTAATACTGTATGCATTTGAAACATCACCTTTTCAGAAGAACAGATGAAAAAAAATGGAAATACCTTTAGTTTTTAGTTGTTTTTTTTTGTTGTTATGTTTTAAGCATTAGACATTTGAAACGATTCTCAATGACTGCTTTCTAAAAATATTCAGATGCCTTTGACTGGATTGGGCATATTGTTGATGAAAAAACTGCACAATTAGTGTTGTTCAGTCAATTTTTGTGAGTGTAGATTTTAAAAAATTACTTCTTTGAGAAACTGATAGGGTTTTTCCATTTGGATAAAAGGCAAAGAACAATCCTTAAAGATGACATATGATGCCTCTTTTAAATCATTAATAATAAATGTTTGACCCCTCTAGACTCTCAGTGCACCCTAAATAACCTTCAAAATAGAGTATTTATCATAAAAAATGTCTTTGAATAATTGTGCAACAGGGATGTGCACAATCAGGAGTTTTCTGAACAAAGCGCTCATCAATGTTTTATTTGAAGCAGGTCGTTGCGTATTCAAAAATTTAGTTGGTTTTAATAAATTTTCAGATACCTTTTTTATGTGCAAAAATGCAAACTAAAAGAGGTTTATATTATTAAAATCCAATGTAAAAAATCTTCTAAAGATTATTCTGAAAAGTATGTAGTTACAATATGGTTGGCTCATTCATCATCTCTTTCCTTTTCTCTTTTGTAATTTGCAGCGGTTAAACCTCTTCTAAAAGCATAAATCGTACATTGACTTTTACAAAGGAGAGACATATGCTTTAAAATGCACTTCTAGTACAGCTATTTGCATAGACTGCAGTGGCATTAATAGAAACTTAATGTGCTGTGACTTTGCTTCTGAAGAAAAAAGACATTTTTTACGTCACTTTGAAGTTTTGTATGTATGGGACAGCTAGAAACTTTTCATAGCAATATTTCCACACTGCTTATCTCAAATTAACATGTGATGTGATGTGAATCAAAGAAAGCGGCATAGAAGCATCCAGACATTTGCTATTTTATTATGTTTCGATTCCTGCATCCCATTCCTCTTTGAGGTCATAACTATGGAGATCATCTGAATCCCTCCCTCGGCTCCCATTATCCTAGCATGCAAATCAAATGGGAAAGCGCTGCATAAAACTGCAATTACTGCAGGTTAAACTCACACACTCTCCGTGGATGACTGATGGAAAGCAGCATATGGTTAGAGAAAGGCTGGTTTGTGGTTCAGTTCAAGCTGAAATTTCCCATAATCAAGTCTCCATATGCCATGCTGCATGTGTTCAGTCGTGTAAGGCTGCATGCCCACGTGCCCTAGCACACGGGTGCTCCATTCAGTGCAAAATCCACAGTTGCGAACTGCTCATGTTAATTAACTCATTAACCAATTAACTGGTGCATTCTGGGAAAGCAGCCCGTTTCCTGTCAGCATGTTTCACGCTGGTCCAGCAGCCTCAGGGGAGGCTGATATCTCTGCCAGTCTCCTTTCATTCGGCTGTCTCGCTCAGAACATTTAATAAACCTCCCACACTCTGCTGAGCAGAGACAAAAGCCTCCACCGCTATTATAACTGCTTATTTATTCCAGCGATGCTGCTCCAGAGAAGGAGGAATTTTTAGGATGCAAGATTGAGGAGATGACGATGTTTACACAAGCCTTTCTCTTTTGTCAGTGGTGCTCAGCAAGCCATATTCCTTGTTTTTATTTTCACTCTTCTCCAGACAGACTTAAAGTATCTAACAGCGGTACATCTCAGCTATAACTCAGAAACTAATGAAAGCTGCACAGTTCTGGTTTTGAGCCAATCAGAGCTCCGGAGCCATGTTGATGTAGAGCTGGAGTGAATAGAGATGGAAGCTCTGCTTTATGATTCGAAATCAACATGTGTTTGTTTTTCACATCCGTAATGCAGGCGGAGCTGCTTTTTAATAATGAATTCTAGCCAGCAGCTTCTCTATGCCAACAGTTTAGAAGAGACAGAGAGCGGCTTGAATCAGCAATGAGGTGTTTGGCTTCAGAAGTCCGGTCAGATCCTGTTCGTTTTGACTATAAATCTACTTGTAATTTTGTTTATTTATGCCTCCTTTGCTCACAATGAACAATTCAGAAAAGACTTCACGCGCTCTAAACACTAATCAAAGGGATCCTGAGATGCAATAAACGTTTTTGGAAGGTGTTTGAACATGGGCGGTGTGAGCACTCTTATGTTAGGTTGGTTTAAATTGGTCAAGTAATTTTTGTAGCTGTAGTTGAAAATAATAAAATTCTTGCAAATTAATTGCAGATTAACTGGAGATCAAGAAGTACATTACAAAACCTTTGCAATTCACAAAACATGCAGCGTACAAGAACAAATCAAGCTGACAGCTCTCAGGCGGGTTTTTCACATGGGTGATGTTTTCTCTGCTTGTGTGGGGTTTTTTTCACTCCGGGTTCTCAAGTTTTTCATCAGTAAAAAGACATATATCTTAGTTGCTTAATTTCACAAAATTGGTTTAAACTGGACTTTATAATAAGTTAGAAATTAATGGTCAGTTTAAATCAGCAATTTCCCATGCAAATAACATGTACTTTAGAATCCCCTAAGGTTACAGTATATGGTAGTTTTATTTCTACCCCATAGAATTATCTATGAGGAATTCCTATTTAGGACTTGGTAGCGCTATTTAAAACCATATTAAATCATTGATAGATTGATTGTAGCGTTATATGGTAGCTCTATTTCTGCCGCAAATAATTATCAAATAGGAATTCCTATTTAAGTCTTAATCCCCATTAAGAGCTTTTGTGAAGCTGCTTTGAAGTAACTGCTAAAAAAGCATTTCAATTGATTGATTTTTGGCATATAAATCATTAAGCCAGCATCTCATTAAATCAGTGCTAATATGAGGCATACGGTTTGGTGGACTTTGATCAGGCAAGGAAAGGGCATCTTAGAGGCTTCATCAGCTTTTGAGCTTTTTCCTTACAGTATCTGCAAATTGTGACCTTTTAGTGTTATTTTGATGATAATGCGATCACTGTGTGAATATTCAACAGTAATGCATGACATTTTAAGAGTTTTAGTTCTGGCTTGGACAATCCAGCAATCCCTGGTTCTACATCAATCCACAAAGAAAATTTTTCATTTCAATCCTCAATATAAGCATTCTAAAAAAAAAAAACAAGCTGCAGCAGCTCAACCTAATTTACATGTACCGAATAAAGGTCATTGCACATTGAATTCTGGAACTTTCATTGCGTTTTTGGGCATAGATATTTAGGACAAATTTTACGCTGACAAGCCTGTCATTACATATTTTCATTTCTTGCTTCAAAATAGCAAAACACACAAACATAAAAAAGTTCATCCTTTCATATGAAGTGAAATTTCAACACTGTGAAATTTCACATCACACTGTCAGGCTGTGCTGACAGAAAAAAATAATTCACTCAACTCATGCATTGGGTGTATCATTTTAACACAACTTATCAGACGTTTCTAGCATGTTTTGGTATCATTCCCTCATCAAAACCATGCCTTCAAACTATAAAACAAAGTCATATTCAGATTGGTTATAGCATGTCTGTGTTATCATATTTTCTTTTTCTGGGAGCTCAAAATGGTTCGATGGATGTAGTAGCACATACAAACCAATCAGATGAACACTACTGCATCTCAATGAAAAAAATATACACACTGACTGACCCGGAAGTGTAAGAGTAGTAGAACCACATCAGACAAACAATGAAAAGAAAGTGTGCTTTTGGATGTGTCAGGCGAAAAGTGGCTTTCTAAAAAATGTATGTCTTCAGCGGAAAAGGGTGGATTTTCTGTGTGCCAACAAACTAAATTCAGCAGGGGGCTTAGCGGAAGCATTTCAGTGGGATGAACAGGAGATACACGGCTTGTTTTGCAGAGCACAACCATTTGAGGTGATTCAAAAACAGTTTTTGCTAAATACTGCCTTTTGAAGGTTATTAAGGATGCAGTGATATTTACAAAATATTTACAAAATATTGATAGGGAACAAGATATTTATAGGGATTGAATCAAAGATGTACCTCGAGATAAAGATATATATTACTGAAATATCTGTAATGAATTAAATGCATATGCTGAGCTCTCATTTAAAAAAAAATTCTTATATAGCACAATGTGTCCTGCTGAATAAAAAATGTAACATTTCCTCATCTGTCTTTTGCATGTACCTGCCTAATTATTTACGATCTACACGATCAATTTCCTGTCATTCTCATGCATTTCCTCAAGTCAGTCTTATCACTTTAAGCATTTTGCTTCTTCACGCTTTATCGGTTCTGTAGCATTTTAAATATGTATAGTGCCATGTGATGTATAATTCAAATATGGAGCTCTGATTGGCACCCTACTTTTTCGCTTCAACTATACATATGTAATTGTGTGAGGAGAAGTATGGAGTGTATAACAACAGGTGTTTACTGTTGATGTTTGTCGATGGAGAAGAGACTTAAGGTTTTTTTAATGTCATAAAGTTGTTCATTGTGTAAAAACTAGTACAAATCTAGTACTAAAATTAAAGGTGCCATGCTATGTAAACTTGACTTTTTTCACTTTGTAGCATGTTTTAGTGTTGTTCCCTCTTCCAAAACATGCTCCAAGATGTAATATGATTCGTTCATGTGTGTTTACCTAATCTTATATTCGTTCTCCTGGGACTTAATGGCCATAGCACCTCCCAGATGAATCATTAATGCAGCTCATCTAAACACGCTGTCTGACCTGGAAGTTTTACAATAAATTGAGTCATTTTAACTTAAGGAAGCAGTGACAATAGTCTAGTATAATATACAGTTTTCATAGGGGTCACAATTTAGCTTTCAAACATTTTATAATTACAATTTAAATCACCACAACCATCGCTAATTCACCATTATGTAAACAAACTGTGTTTTTTTACTGCAGTAATGCATAGTAGGCAATCTATTTGGAGCATTATCATTTGTGAAAAAAATAAGTTAGATTTTTTAAATGTTTCTAAATTAATTTATAAGAGTTAAATGTTTATGGCTACAAAACAACTAAATTGTGAGTTTTAGTGTATTTTTATACACTTAATATAGACACTAACTTTTAATATACCAAAGATGAAAGAGTTAAGATTTGCTCATGTTAACACTCAAAGCCACCAATACTTTCAAAATTGACATCAAAATTCACACATCTGCGGAAAATTTTCCTTTTAATATTCCTACATTTTATTTGCCATTTTGTATTCGGCTAAACACTCAGAGAGGCATCAATGTGAAAAACAAAAATCAGAGTGCTCCTCAAAATCGTCCTCAATGTTCTCTTCACTGAAAAACTGTTCCAGAGCCTCAGCGGCATCTTCAATCTCCTTACAAAGAATGCGAGGGAGCTGAACTGATCCAAAGAAAAGTTTCGAAAGTCACTATTGACTTGCCTTCTTGATGTCCTTCATGACACACCTCCTAATGAAAAAAATGCATAATAAAGCAACACACCACAACACATGTGACTCAGACGGCATGATTGGAAAGCAATCAATTGTCTGAAATCCTGAATGAGTTGGTTATTATTGTGCTATCAAATCAAAGCGATAGACACCTATTTAATTAAATGTTATTTTCATTCACCTTTAACAATGCAAGTTCTTCAAAACAGCTCTTCTAGGGATATGAATAAAATAGGCACAGGTGCAAATAGACACACTCGTAGCAGAGAAGGAAAAATAAATACCTTTAGTAAATGTATCTTGATTTGTGTCAGTATATATTAGTGTACCAAGTGTTTTCCTGCCTAAAAGAAAATAGTCTTATTTTAAACCTAAAACTGGATTTTCCTCGTAGACTAGTTTGTTGGAGCAGTCTTTCTCATCAGCCGCCTCTAATGCTCAAACGAGCTTGACAGATGTAATTGGTTAACTCCATTCCTCTGCCAGTGCTCATCCCAAGATTTTTAGGTCACTGAATGAATTTGATGCTCAGTTAGTCTTGTGTTCATCTTATTTCTTTGTCTGCGGGGATTTTCTCCGTCTTATAAACGATTAGATTTTCTTTCTATTACTTAGCACTCTGTCCAAAGGGGTCATGATTTTGTGGTTTTTGTTATTGGTTTTGGTAATGGCTGAGATTTTGCCTCTAATGCTGCATTAAATAACTCCTGGCCTCTTGTTTGAAATAAAATCCATTCAAGATCAGAAAATCGGCAATCCTGGCAGGCTTAATTTATCCTTCAAAGACGTTACACTTTAAAGACAGCACTTCAGAAGTGCCATTAAAGTGTTTTCACATGCTGTTGATGTTACTAAGTGGTGACATAAGTGCAATTACACAGCAGTTAGACTGGTTTAGATCTCAGGCGACTCTACCTATATCCAAAATTCTCAAAAGACTTGATGATAGAATGAAAGCTGAAAAAGTAGTACCATTTAACTCCAAAGTACTTCTAATTTCCAGCGCAAAAATACCTTTGTTCTTTGGATCGAACAGAAAAGTACCCAAGAAACAATTGAAGGTTATGTGTGGCCCCGTGCTGAGTGTAGAACACTTGCTAGTGTGAGTCACGGTGCAGAAATCTCAATCCCTGCTGAGAGGAATTTGAGCAACCATCTTATTGTCCACTCAGGCAATCAGTATAAAATGCAATTTCTGTTGTTTACTTTCACCAGAATTATAGGTTGAAAACAGTTTTGTGGAGGAGAGGTTTGATTGAGACTTTTTGAAAGCAGTGTTTTAATGGCTGTATAAAACTATCATAAGGCACAATGACACAAAATTTGTGTCATACGCATGCTGGTGAAAAATCAATTTCCAAGTGATAATAGCTATTTCAAAAAGTCAAAGAAACAGCAAGTGAGATGCTTTATTAATGTGTGATAGAAAAAAAAATGTTCTAGTCATATGGAATAAATATAACAGAATTATTTTTTTATTGAATAGAGCATTTATTACAGAAGGGTCTTTAAACTCTTAAATTAACTGTTATAAGTCTTAACGTTTCACAGGTTTCATTTCTCTAATGTCCATGTAAAGCTCATTTGACATCTGTTGTTAGTAATCTCTCAAAAAAAAATTGTCAAAAAGATAAAAGTGACATTTAGATGTTCCATAGTTTGAAAATGCTCGTGAACATTCATAAATGCTCAAAATCTTTTACGTGATTGTTAGGGTTGCCAGATATTTATATAAGGCTCATAAATGTAAAATAAAAAGCTAATGTTGCCATAAAAATGTGCATAAATGCTCAAAAGCATAAAAGTGATTGTTGAGGTTGCCAAATATTGAGAAAATTATCCAAAATGTAAAAAAATTAAAACGGATGTTAAACTTGCCAGAAAATTGCGTAAATGCTAAAAAATGTAAAAGTTATTGTTTCAAACTAAATATTTGAAGCTTACTGTTTATTATGCAAAACAGTTTTGTGTGCTTTTTGATGTCATAATATAGGTCTTAAATTTCATTCTTAACTGTCTTAAAAAGGTCTAAATAAGTCTTAAATTTGGCCTTATGAATCCTCCAGAAACCCTGATTGTAGCTCATCCTTTTAAATTATTAATGCTGCAGGTGTGCTGAGACACTGTTTTATTAAGTTAAAAAAAAACGTTTTGGCTAGAAGTGCTCTGGAGCTTTTGGGGATGTTTGCCTGACTAAAAGACATAAAAGTTAACCAACCAAAGAAAAAGAAGCAGCCAGCGTTGCAGTCATTGCTATCCCTTAAAAGCATCCATGCTTCCTTGTTTCCATCCATCAGGGACACTTTGCTGGGGAACATTTTATATCCTGCGGCTCTCATAGAGTGGTCATTCTTGAGAAACCTCGACTCTCTTCTTTGGAGAGCTCTTATTATCAGCCACTCCTGAGCAGCAACATGTGCAACACTTTCACTTGCTCTCTACTCAGCCGGCGGACCAGTGATGGTTTTATACATCACAACAAAATAGACAAAAGAGAGAAAGTCATCAGGTTTAAAGGTAATAGTCATAATAATAAGAAAAATATAAATGTCCAAAAATAACATAGAAAATACATTAATAGCAATGGTCATAACCAATACATGCCCAATTCTCAACTGGATTTCATGTACAGCAGCAAATAATTAAGATAAAGTATTTAAAGCTCATTCTTATTTTTACCAATATTTTTCTTTAAGTCTTTGACATTTTATGTTTGTTCATTATTCTTAATATTTTTTCTGAAATACATCCATGATTTATATATTTTTTAAAGATTTTTCTTCGTGATAAAGTACAATAATATCATCTCATTTCACTCTATTCAATGTAAAGGTGTAATTTGAAGTTACTACTACTCTTTCTTCTTAAGATGGACATTTACTCTATTCGGTCACTCCAAACCACTTGTTGAACAAAGTTTTTATCCACTTTATTTACAATGCTTTTGGGAAACAGACCCTAACATTAAGAACCATCTTAAAATCGTTTTTTAAGGACAAATTAAGCTTAAATGAAAGTGAAAGTGACCAGTTGGACAGATATGGAGTATCATACCCAGAATGTGTGCTCTGCATGTAACCCATCCCTGTATGCACATACAGTAGTGAACAAAAACACTGTGAACACTCACCCGGAGCAGTGGGCAGCCATGGCTGCGGTTCCTGGAGAGCAGTAAAA
Source organism: Danionella dracula (assembly GCA_900490495.1). Taxonomy (NCBI): domain Eukaryota; kingdom Metazoa; phylum Chordata; class Actinopteri; order Cypriniformes; family Danionidae; genus Danionella; species Danionella dracula. The sequence continues at coordinate 606,854 of UELW01000146.1, forward strand.
AACTGGTGGAAACACCAGGAAACTGGTGCCTCAAGGGCACCACAGCTGTGGTTGTTGAAGGTGGGAGAGCAAGTGATGTATCACTCACACCACCTTCAATTCGGCGGATCTCGGGATCGAAACAGCGAACTTCTGATCTCAAGCCGGTCTCCTTATTCACCAGACCACAAATGCCCTTTTGGGACGTGCAGCCCAGATTTATGGATGCTGACCAATCAGAATACAGTCACACACAATATGCAGTATCTGGATTTCGTCTTTTTCTTTTGTTGATTCCTCTGTACTTTAGTTTTGGGGGTTTTAAGTTGCTTCCTTCACCGCTCCAGACCTGTGGCTGTTATGACAGCCTGTCAGACCACATTCACAACAGCCTCCTTCAGCAGAAACTGCTCTACTTTATGCTCTTTCCCTCCATTCCACTCTTCCTCATCCATCATCCTCTCGTTGTCTGAATTTCTTTCGTTCCTCTTGTCTCAATCATTAACAGTCACCGGTCTGTTTGAATCAGCTTGACAACATCTGCCTTTCCTTCATCATTTTCAGTAGCTACCTTCCTCAAACCCCAGATGCATTCATGTGATTATTTTCAGTAATCTCACCCTCTCTGTATCTCATCTGACATTTGGGTTGTTCCTCCATTATCTAATCATGACTTTCTTAATCTGCTATTCTTATCACTCACCCACATCATCACAAATGCAACAGATTACTCCTCCTTCTATACTATAGATTTTACACATTTAAATGCATTTCTCTATGTCAGGGATCACCAAATTCGGCCCGCCAAGGGGTTCTGCTTGGCCCCTCATATGGGCTGTACTGTAGACTGCTGAACTTGCCATGTTATGTTTACGGACATTAATTTAATGTCAAGTAAAAGTCAGATACGGTCCACATGGAAATTACCTGGCTGAAAACAAAATCTCCTTGAATTCTCATGAACATTTATGGTGAGAGACGGATTCTGTTAATTTAACATCTGTCAACAAACACTTTATGCGAAATTGGCATCTAACCTCATTTTTGAGGCATTTCTCTCAAATTGCAGAATACGAGCAAGTAAATATAACTTTCATAAATTCATAAATTTCATAAATATAAACTTTTCATAAATATAAATTGCTTCTTATAATTTTGAAAATTCTTTTTTAAAGCAAAATGGAGAGATCAGTTTTGAATTTGATTTGAATGCTATGCTCATGTACTTGAATTTGCTCGCAGATCCATAAACTCAAGGCTTTGTCATTTCTCATACTAATTGTTGAGAAAAATATACTAACAGAGAAAACACTCTTAAGTAATCGATGACATTGTTCTACTTTTATATTCAGTATGTTGAAAGAAAAAAAACTAGTTAAAAATCTCTCCTCTTTTTTCTCCTCCATCTCTGTCTCCCTTTTTCCTTCTTCTTCCTCTCTCTCTCCTATCTCCTCTATATTTCTCTGCATATACAAAACTATATTTTTCTTACTGCAACGGATGAAAAATAAAAAATTAAAGGAAAACAGATTTGCTTGTGACAAATCGAGTCTTAATTTGCTTATTAAATGGTTCATTGCAGTAAGTATCTCTATGTACCAAATGTATTCACATTTTTCCCTCAAGTCAATGCGTAATTAAAATTATTAATCGGCTCAATTCGCTTTAAAAAGAAAGAGAGGAAATTTTCAATCATTTGATGGCACAATTAAAATGACCAAAATAACATGAATCTGTATGTATTAAGGAAATAGAAAATGTCAAATACCTGGTAAATTTAAATAAAAATGTGAAAATGATCAACTCTGAAGGGATGCTGGAAATATCAGTGTTTTGTACATTCCTTCATGTGTATGTTTTCACATATTTCCCAGTCCCTTGAAGTGCTTGTGAGTCATGTCAGGTCTCTCACACCTCTGACACTCATAGCTCTGGGTTTAACAGTTCCACATTCAGATGAACTGCTACCAGTGTGTGTGCCCATATGTGTTACTGGCAGCTTCCGACAGCAGTAAGCTTTTTCTCGTCCATTTCTATTAGCTGCCGTATAGTGCCAGCCTTCATATTCACTTAGAATGACTGACATCAGGAGTGGGAACACGTAGAGGGTAAACTCAGGCTCTTCTGCACATTACCAAGTATTTATTCGATCTTTAGCTTTTTATTAATTTGTTTGAGTCACTAATAGCACTGTGTTTACAAGCCTTTACATCTGCATTCACCTCTTCTTATGGGTCACAGCACTGAATGCTAGCTTGAATAACTAAACAGATTTGCATTTTCAAATGATTGCAATATGCAATATACACGTTTTCCCCAAATTCATTCAATCAATTGCCCAAATAATTTAACACTGATTTTCCATGTCTTTTTGGGGTGTTAGCAGATGTAGTACTGCATAGCTAGAAGAACCCAAATGGCAGTATTATTAATACACAGCTAGAGAGAGAGTTGGGGTGTTTGTGTGTGTCTGATCACATGTATCGCGTGGAGTTTTGTGTCTGTGTAATGACTCCTGACAAGTTAACCAGGAGAGCAGCAAGATCTCCCACAAAATCAATAGACCCTCCAGATCACAGAAAGGATTAATAGCACGAGTGCCACCGAGGGAAGGAAAATGACACCGTATACAGTTGGTTAAAGGTCAGATTCTTTTGTTGTACATGAACAAACGTTTCAAGGCACCCTCTCCTTGTGGCCGGAGATTGAGATGCTTATGTCCCCGATAAGCACACACAGAAAGGAAACTGTGCATTGAGCTGACTGACGAAAGTGAATTGGACAGGTTTGGAAAGTACAGACATTGTACATTCAACACCCAATGATTGCTTTCAGAGCCCAAAGGGGACCGATCAATTTGGGATAATAAAGTACATATAATGGGTAGTAGCTAGTTTACTTTACTTAGTCATATTTTCTTGAGAAAATTTTTAGGTTAACTAGTTCTTTTTGAGTACTTTCACCTTTACTCAAGTAAATGTTTAGTGAAATATCAGCATTTTTACTCATTTACATCTTAGTTACATTTTAGTTTAGCTATGTTCCTCCACTACTAATATCATGGAAATACATATCATTATTTTTGAAAATAAGCTATTTTTGATGTTAGCAAATCAAGTCAAGATGTGGAAGAGTTTGTCGGCAACTCACATCATTGGTGGCAGACCTCCCATAGCCTCATGTTTAATGTTTATTTATTCTCAAAAATGCAAAGAAAAGCTGCTTCATGATGCTGTGCATGCTTTGTGCACCCAAAGGGCTTGAGATCAAGGCATTCATAAACTCCAGATCCAATCTTAAAACACATAGGGGTAAATGACAACGTTAACATACCATATCAGCGTCGAATGTGTTATGGTTTCAGCGAACTCTTGTGCAGCGATGATAAAATCTAAACCATTGATGCTTTGCCATACGCACACTCGTGAATGCTGAACATGGTCATTATAAATACTAAATTAGCATTGTTTTTTTAATATAAACTACAGTTTTGTAAATCATTATTTCATATAACTGAACTCTTAACTCTTAGTATGATTGAGCAGATAAAGATACAAAGTTAGTTGCAAGAGTTGGATTTTTTCTGTAAATGTCCTTTTGAAGAGAGAAACGTAGGACATGGCTCACTGAACAATCTTTGCTTGAGAACCTTTCCAGCAGAACAAAACTTGGAGTTTTTTAGCTCCAAGAAGTCTAGATAATAATGATTGAAGCGAAAGTTTGAGGACAGGTCGTTAATAAACCTTTGAACTCTTTGGATTAAATCAAAAGATGAAATGTTAGTGATATTGTATTGCCAGTAAATTGCTTCTAAATTTAATTGGGAAGAATTATAAAATGTAGAGGGATCAGTCTTCTCGATTTGATCTTGCTCAGGAAGCTTTTGTTTTATATTATTGAGATAGGAAGTAACTAGTGAATAGTAATTCTAATATTTTTTCTTTCAATACTTTTTTACTCTCACTCAAGTAATTCATTTGGTAACTTCTTTTACTATCACTTGGGTAAATATTTTCACAAGTAGTTTACTTGAGCAATTTTTTTAATACTTTTTGGAGTACTTCTGTACCTATCCTGTACCTATGTTCCAGGCCATAGATGTTCAAGTTCCTGTGTAACCACTGTTTTTTGTGTGTGAATTTATCAAGTTTAAGATTTAAACTGAGCTTAATTCATTATTTAGAAACAGATCTGTTTCACCTTTGTTCTTTGTTCCTCCTGTCAACTCCTGTTCTGTCAAACCGCAAAATGCTACTAAATTATTCTCTTTCAATGGAATATCTTACACACAAGGAGGGATACACTCTCTAAGTATAGGAGCCTCTAATCACACACTCTTGGAAAAAGATTAGTTAATAGATTACAAAAATAAGTTTTGCATTATATTAAAATATCTTTATTAAGTGGACATCAAAAGAGCAAATTTAAGACCCCTGGATTTTAGTCTTCCTAACACCATAAACGCTCCCAGTTAATGTAAACTAATTTAATGCAAATATCAGTTGAAAATATAAATCAGGTTATGTGAATTGTTAATTTAGTTTGTAGTTGTATCTGAGTAATTGAGCAAAAAAAATTGAATAAGAATAGGAATTTATTGCAAAGACAATTACAAACGCAAAACTACTGTTAATTTTTAACCAAAAAACAACATTAAACATGTTTCACAAACTCAGCTTGAAAAAATTTAGCTCTGTTACTCAATTTTAAAACTACAACTAAACCGCTATTCCTTTTTTTAATATTGCATTATTGAGAAGATTAAGATTTTTTTTAAGTTGTGTTGGTTTAGCTGTATAATGTTTCATTTTCCTTTGCACTCTCTTCCCAGAAGGTCAGCCAGTTTGTTTGTGGTCTTATTTTCCTCATCCTGTCTACTTTGTGTTGTTATTTTTTTCCTTTAATAACTTTATAAACCTTAAGCAAAGGGCAAGTCATCATATTTTTGAGATTTATTGGCAGCAAATAGAAGGTCAGTTTGACATGGAAAGATCTGGCAGTAAAGCAGGCGGAGCACTTTATCAGCAGATGGATGAGGTTATAGAAGTCTATCTGAATTCCTATTTAATAAGACATGAACTCTGGAGGTGGAGAAAGTGGACGAAGGTTAGGAAAAAAACTTTTTATCAAGTAGATGTGCAGGTGGGTCTGAAATTTTTTTTTGACATATTTTATAAATAAACATATTTTTAAAAACAACTTCTAGGTATTTCTGTTGGTCATTTCTCTTGGTGTCAGTAGTTTATACATTTCTACCAGGTCATCTACGTCATCATTGTCAACAAACTATTTTGTGATATCGCTTATTTTCTTGTTATGTTGCATAAGTTCTAGAGAGTGGATCATTTATTATTTGTCTTGGTTATCTTGGACAGTTTATTGGGACTTGTATTTTTAAAAATGAGTAAAAAAAATGGTAGAAATAGCATTCAAAATAATGCAAACAGAAAAAGAAACTAAGCATTTACATGAATTTAGTAGTTTAAACATCCACCTTAGTAGCATTTTAATATAAATCCTCATTTGTCACTGGCTCGGGTAGGTGTCTAAAAATATATATAAAAATTTAAAAAGCCTTTCTATAATTTAGCCTATATTTATTGTGTATAAATGTTGACCAGCATCAGAAACAGCTTTGACTTTTTGGATCCAATACTAACCACTCAACAGCTTCACAGCCGAAGCATACTCCTGCTGCCTAAGAGGCTACTCGACAGCTGCATGACCCCTTTAAATGAGCAGAGCAACTACAATAGGGCTTTCTCATTTTTACAGCTTGAGCACTAAATAGAAGTGCCAACTAGTGAGTCGTGCACGCCTCTGTGACTAGAATTCTAGCAACAGGTTTATGAGGGCAGACTCACATAAATTAGCCCCAGTAACACAAGCAGATGTGGCGGGATTCAAGTGTACCAGACGAGCTGTCCAAGAGAGTGATCCAAGCCCTAGGGGGCGATGGAGCCTGGACACTCTTGACAAAACAGAGTTGCGAAGGGATCTTTCTGTTCAAATATCTGATGAATCTAGTGAACGAGCAGCTTATATAAGAGGGATAAGGTGCCTGATAAGGTGGACCCCCCAGTCTGAATATTTGCTCCGGCTTCCCCAAAAATGTCACTAGATGGCCCCTCAAACTGACGAGGTCCCTCATTTCCACTGGAGTTAGTGTGAATTGTGAATGTGGGATGTTTAGTCACTATTGGTGTAAGCAAAGTGGAAAAAAGAGCTCTTTATTATTTATCAGGTTGAATGTAAGGTTAGTATTTGAAATAACTTAAATTTTATGCGCGTCAACATTTTTTATACATGCAAAAAAATAAAAACATTTAAATATATATATATATATATATATATATATATATATATATATATATATATATATATATATATATATATATTATAACATACATATTATATATTGTATGTATAATAATGTATTTACATTAAAGTTTGAAAATAATCCCATATCTAGACCTTAAAACAAAAACAATTGTTAATTGTTTGAAAATTGTCTGTGCCAAAAAAGAAATAGTTTGGAAAAAATAGTAATTCTGATTCTGATTTCTGAAGACCTGAAACAAATTAAGAAAAAAAAAAAAGATTTCTGAGCAGAAACGTAATTAAAAGAAAACAGACAAAGAACAAGCTTCCTTCTTTCATAGCATTTCCCCGGAAGCGGTGCAACCGAAAAGCACCTACTGTAGCCTGTTATCCTAGTACGATAACTAATAATTAAAGGTAAATTTGGTCATGTAGCTTAAGCTGTACTAAACTGCTGTTCACTCCACTGGGTTCAGGAATTTAAAAAAGGTATAAAATTGGTCAACAGTCACAGGTGTACAGAAAATTGTGAATATTACCCTTATCCAAAAGAATTAATTTGAACATTAGGACACATCCTACACATTAATTTAATTCAGTTCAAACAACTTTATTAGTCCCAGAAGGGTAATTCAGAAGTGCATCAAGTAGCTTTTTCAAGAACATAATGACTAATAATCAAGATAAAATCAACACGATTTAGAAGAAAGGCAAGTAACATGCTTGTAGATATGTTACCTTATCAGTCCACCATTAATAAAAATACAAGAAATAGTCATTTAAATAAGATGTTAGAAGATGCATTTAGGCCATAAATAAATTCCACTGATTAGTGTTCAGCATTCAACAGCTGGATCTGGGATAAACAAAGACTTTCCCTTTTTGGAAGTTTTACATCCAGGGGTGCATAGTCTCCTGATGGGAGAGGCTGGAACTCAGAGAGCAGTAAATGTGAGGAGTCCTGGAGGATCCTGTGAGCAGTTCTCAATGTTTGCTGATCACATAAAGAAACGAATGATCCGATTGGATGCTCAGTGACATTTGAGCAGACTTTCACAAAGCAAGTCAAATAGTTCCTGTTCTGCAAAGTTAGTGAATGAAACCTAAAAATAAATGAGAAGGTTATGACATTTTTAATTAATGTCACTTTTCATTCCAAAGGACTTGAGTTTCCTCAAAAGATTTAGTCTCCGAAGGCACTGTTAAGATTGAGTAACTTGTTAAGATTGAGTAACTTAAACTGATCATCAAAAAATGTCCCCAGATATTTGTACGATCATGTCTTTGGTTTTTTTTGTTTTTAATGTTTACATTATCACAGGAATGGCATTACTTTAGCACGTACATAAGCTATTTCAATTATTAAAATGCATTAAGAATGTGACTATGGAGGTGATGGCATTTGGTAGAACTTGACATATAAAGGTACTTGTTATAAACATGTTACACATTAAATGTTGAAGAGCATTTATCATATGAGATGATATGTGAGGGTTACCTTAAATGCATTAAAGACATTGTGAAAATAATGCTATTAACCAGTAGCTTTTTCACCCGAACACTAAGTTTAGTGAAAAACACTGGAAGAGAAACCTTATAATATTGATTCGGTTCAGAGTGAAACATATGAGTGTTTGTTTGTCTTCACGTTTTCAAGCCCTGACATTTCATATCATCAGTAATTGAGCTTTTTTTTGCACTTCTCAAATTAAAAACATCATACACTGTTAATCATAGGAGTAAAAAATCATATTGGTTATGTATGTATGATCTTGCGTAGTGCTTTATAATTTAAAAACACACATCGTCTCTGCATCCATGACTCTGTGAAAAGGTGTCACAGATCCATATGTGGAAACTAAAAGCAGTGCTACACTCTTTTCTGTCTTTACTCAACCCGCATTCTGCTTTCCTTCTCATCTTCCACCACTATTATGAATTATAAATCCTTCCATGGATGAGCGACACACTTACAACAGCTAAAGAAGACAGAGACTGTTCAAAGACTCGCCATTATATTACCATGGCAGAGAAGCTAAGCTGTATCTGAGGCTGTCTGTACATTGATGAAAAGAGATTTAATTTCCTCTTTATTAATTCAGGTTGCTGTCCAGAGAAGCTGCACAGTGAGGGGGTTGTACCAGGCCTACTGGAATTGTTTCTGCATTATTGCAACTAGTATTAATGTTGTTGGTAGCAGGCACTTTATTAGATCTCTCAACAAAGTCCATTGTTTTTCAATGTGGAAAATGTCAATTTATCAATCAAAAGGGGCAATCAAATCAAGAGCAGTTGTGGTCTGGTGGATAAGGCGATCGACTTGTGTTTCAAAGGTTGCAGGTTCGATCCCCAGATTGAAGAGATGTGAGTGATGAAACACTTGCTCTACCATCTTCAACTTTTACAGCTGTGGTGCCCTTGAGCAAGGCACCAGTTTCCCGACTGCTCCCCGGGTGCCACAACCATGGATGCCCACTTCTCCGGGTGTGTGTTTAAACTAGGGTGGGTAAATGCAGAGCATAAGTTTGGGTCACTTCATATCTGGCTAACTGGTCATTTCATTAGTTCACTTAGAACATAGACTAAGCCCAGAAATATGAGCTTATGTGGCGAGATTCGAATAAGTGTACTGGGCTGACGGGAAGAAGGATTGAAGGCATCTGTATATTGTTTGTTAATTATTTGATCGCTCTTCCCGAAATTGCGTTCACGGAAATGTATTTTCACTAAAATGTTTTTAAATTGCAATTCTTAAGCAGTTCTTTCAAAGCAGATTCACAAAAGCCTAATGTGGATTAAGAGTTAGATAGGAATTCCTCTTTGATAATTCCATGGAGTAGTAATAGAACTAACATTTAATGCTTCGTTATTCATTTAAAAGTGTTGATTTAAACTGGCCAGTAATCACTAATGTATTATAAAAGCCCGGTTTAAACTGATTTAGTAATTAAATAAAGCAACCAAGACACTTTTTTTATTGATGTGGGAAAAAAAACTGAGAACCCGAAGTAAAAAAGTGAAGAAGAACTCCCTCAGTGAAGAACTTGTGCTAATCACCTCCCCAGCATAAAGCCTATTTGAACTTAAGATCCATCGACGAACAGATCGTCATACAACACCTACTGTGAAAACTTTGAAAATGAGAAATGTTCTTTTGTCAAAAGTAAATTTGAGGTGGTGGTGAGAGAGTAAAAGCTGCTGAGAAACCTCTGCTGCATGTTTTGTACAATTCTAGAAATGCACATTAATTATTGCCTATATTTATGGTTTTGTGATATTACTTTGCATTGCTTATTGGAAACAAGTCTGGAATGCCGTTGAAAAAACCTTGACAACAAAAGAATAATAGTATGCCTTTTTATGTTCATATGCCGTCCTACTAATTATATTACATTCTCAGCTTGTAAGGTCATGGTTGCATTGTGTTCTTGAATCATCATTGTTAGCAAAACAAAAGTTTTGTCTTTTATCAGGTTATATCTGCAAAAGAAAATAAAAACTGAAAATGTTTAGACTATTGATTATATAGCTTTTGATCCTGATCGTTTATATGCTAGAATTTAGACTTCACCGAAATATTTTTATTTCTGGAAGAATAAGAGGGTGTCTTATTGTAACACATCAGTATTTTAACAAAGCAAATTAGATTAAAATACAATAATAAAATAGGTATTAAAATAGTTTAATAAAAAATAGAGGAACAGAAAGTCGTAAATCAATAATGCAAATTTAAAAAGTTTTATGTTGACTATAATGTTGCCGCATTTGGGGTTGTTTTATGTGTCTAAAACAGTTAACAAGATAATGTCAATGTATGCCCCTCCAATTAAGATTAATTCAGATTGTGATTTACTAGTCTGATGACCAAGATTTACACAATTCTTGAAGCGAATAGTGAAACAATTCCAGGTTTCATTAGATTTTTTTTTTAAGCTTTTAATAATATCAGAGCCATGCACCACAGATCCGTGATCTTAAAAAAGTGGCTTCCAACTAAAAGTAACTCAAGGAACTTTTGTGCTTGCAAACAAAGCCATTGTAAGTGATTTAGTTACATTTCTCTTGATTTAAAGCTGATTGCTTTTGCGTTAGAGACTCAAATGAATCCCAAATCTTGTTTGCCTCTGGATTTGGGGATAATTCTCTGAATCAGTAAGGAGGAATATTGGTAGTGGTTTTTAGGGAGGCACCAGACCTAGCTTAAATGTGCTAGCTATGTCTTTAACAGATTAAAACACTTGCTAATTCAACTCTTAAACTCACAATTTTATTCATACAAATATTATATGTATAAAATATATTTAAAATATATTTAATATATTTAATCACATATACTTGTTTGTATTGTTCTATGGAGCATTCTACAAATACGTAAGCTTTTACAAAACTAATATTTCTTAATACTTAATCTTTTACTCTTCATTCTGAGAAATTCTGATTTTCCTGAGTAATCCCTTTCCTAAGTAAAACCTGCTTTATAAAATTAAAGCTAGATTTTTGGCACTCAAATATTTGACTGTTTTCTTAGTCTTAGACAAAGAGACAGATGAAAGTGCATTTTTTTCTTGTGATCATGTGGCTTTACTCTTGTAAAAATCTACAAAAAGAGACTTGATGAAGTGAGCAAGAGTTTCCTTCTCGCTTGTTCAAATACCAGATGTTTCTTAAATTATCTTCACGTCATCAGCAGCGTGTTTCTCTGAACCATTGATTGCTCATGCACTGTCATGTGCAAATGTGCTGCGCCAGATGAAATCCCGCCACCCTGCCAACACTAAAAGGGTGATAGATGAGCACTGCATATAGAAGCTCAGAACGCTATTAGCATTTCTATTATTAAGAAGATCTTTGAATACAAGGGCTTATTGCTCAAGATAGATGAATTTTCCCTTAAGCTGAATTGGCGGGCTCATTGTGTTTCACTTTAGAGTAAAATATAACAAAATATGAAACATGAATGGTGCCCAAAGTTAAAGAAAGCATCAGTCCATAAAAAATAATTGTAGGTTTTTTTGTCAGGCAGAATAATCATATAAATCCATCAATAATAATCCATGAAAAGGCATTGTAAAGCAATGTTTAAGTGGATTTTTATTTATTTGAATGGAATAAGTATTTGACTCCTTCACTAATTGGTGACGTATATAGCTGTCAGATGTTTATTATAGCTTGCACTCATCTCAGCCTCTCCAGGACCTTAATGCACTATTCCTTGAGCCATTTTTGTTGCCCTTGCTGTGTGCTTTGAGTCAAGGTCAAGCTGGAATGCCTCGTGTAACTTTTTATCCATGACCTCCTGCTCCCCTAACCTTGGAGAAATCTCCCTCCTTTTAAAGAGTGGCTCACTATCTCAGCTATAGTGCTCTAATTCTCTTGGGAGCGAAACATCTTACAGAATGGTAAGGGTTCAAATAATTATTACCATCTTAGAAGTGCAAATAATTTAAGAATTTCTTCAAACTTTTTTTTCTCTCCTATAAAATAAATACATCAATATTTATTTTAACAAATGCATTATCCAAACTAACAAGGAAAAACTTGTTGTCAACTTTTTTTCTCTGAAAATCCAAGCCATAAACGTAGGAGCTATAAGCTCAGGGTAATCATAAGCCTCTAGGACAACACCAATTTAAGTTTTTGTTGCAAAATGCATAACATAAACAGGTTGTTGTGAGGTCAGGAAATAACTTTAATCAATTTAATTAAGTAGCTAGCTAGCTCATTACAGAAACTATTTTATCAAAGAAAATGATAACAAGAAAAAAAAATGAGAATTGTTATGTTTTACAGCAGGAATGGACAGAGGAACTCACCTTTGTGAAGTTAGCAAATTCTGTTGTGTATCTAATATCTAACATCATTATATTAATGTAACATTCAAATTTAAAGTAACACTTCGCCTCTTACCTCTGTCATTGGTCCATGAGTTCCTAATTGTTGTCCTCTCCCCTCGTCAACTGACCGACTTTCCACTATAAGAACTCTATCAAACCATTTTGAGGCTTACTTGTTACTTCTGATCAATCAAATGAGCTTTCAGGAAGTGTGCCAAGGTGAAAACCTGGTCAAATTTACCAAAGCTTTGGTCACGTGACTGAAAGCATCTGAAGCTTCTTCTGGTCAAATTTACGTGACTCAAGTGCTTTGAAATGTTTGAAGCTTTGTTAGAATCAATGTTCCAAATCGTCTGAGCTTCAAGAGCTCAGCCTAGTATCGAAACGTTAGTTTTGCGGAAGCTATCCCTAGTAATTTGTGTTCACTGTGAGGTATTTGTTGGACTCGCTGTGAATCAACTCAACAGATTGGAAGACAATTGTTTTCTCTATATAGTTTTCTTATATCTGCTTCCTAGACTTGATGTAAAACATGAAAACAATGGTGAAGCCAACAGAGTTTCAAAATGATGATTTTGATTATAAATGTACCTATGTCCATTTTTATGTTTTTCAGCCTGCTAAATTTAGAAAAATAGCCAAAATTTCTAAAAACAAAACTTGAGATTGCTGACTTTATTCTTACTTTTTTAATCATATCAGAATCTGTTAAATTGTATGCTGCCTGTTGTTTACACCACCTTTCACCAGTACCCTCAGAAGAACCATTTTACATTATAAACATTATATATATATATATATATATATATATATATATATATATATATATATATATATATATATATATATATATATATATATATATATATTGCTTAGGAGTTTAAACCTCAAAATTTATTGCAGTAGATTGTTTTACAAATTTTAAATTGTCTCAACTATTGTTGTTTTAGTATTGTTTTATGTATAAAATATATATATATTTTAAGATCGGCTTAGTTTTGTTTTCGCAGAAACTTCTATTTCGAATGGAAAAACTAGAGCAGGCCGTCACCAGAAAGTCAAAGATAAGCATCAGAGGGCATCCATGGTTTTGTACCTGAAGCATATTTCCCCACCACAGCCGTTTGAGATGTTCATGTTTCCTGAAGCAGAACAGCTCCATCAAGCTTGCGAGAATTCACCCACAGAAAGGTTATAACCTCTGGCAAGACAAGTCTTCATTTGCTTTGAAAGATCTAAGTTGCTCTTGTAAAAGTGGGATTAAACTTGTGATTTATTTACCAAAAGACACCTCAGGCACACAAGTCAGGGGCTAAAATATCTCACATCAGTACATACTCGATTTAAGTCTTTTACCCCTAATGATTTGAATTTGCGTGGGTTTGATATTTGCTGATCGCTTTGAAGTCATTTTAATCTCAGAAGAGAAACCCTTAGAATATAAATCAAGGCAGAGTTTTGTGTTCCTTCTACCAAATCCCAGTCAAAGCTGTGAATGTCTGTGTGACACATTCCACTTTTTCTAACATAGACTCATTCTCTCTTAATCTTAAATTGTTTTACTGTTTTGGAATTAGTCTCAGCCTCAGACATCAAGTCCATGAAACATTGAACTTCAAGAATCCTGAAGTCGTGTTTGATTGGTTGAATTTGTCCAGATTTTGGGAAGAAGCGATTGTCACATTCACATACAATTTACATTTATGCATTTGGCAGACGCTTTTGTCCAAAGCGACTTACAGAAGGGGAAAGACAATATGCAATTTGTTACACAGTCAAAGTCTATCTCAGCTTGCTCATAATAGAAGTTGTATCAACTGATCAATAAGCCATAGCAGGAAGAAAATAAAGACAGAGGAACTTTTGCCCGGTACTGAAAGAGTTTAGCCTAACCCGAAACTGATTTTCTTTATTTAGTATTCAAATTAATGCACACAAACACTGACAAGCGTCTGTTGTACCTCCTTTGCATCCATTTTTGAGTTTCTCACAGCAATCTAAGCATCACATGGTCACGCTAACAGAGACAGAGACTGACCCAAGCCTGTGTAAAATAGTATAAATTAAGCCTGAACCCAAAACGGATTCTTTGGGTCTTTTGGGCAAAGTGCTTCAGGGTTAACAGAGTAATCAAATAATTTTTTTTTTTTTCATTTAAAAATGTAATTACTTGACCAAGTATGTACACTATTTTTTATAGACCTGGAGCCAGGTTACAGCAGCAAAGCTTCTACAATTTTTACGCAATAATAAAAACAATGTTTTAGCCTGGAATATATCACATTTTTCTTTTCCACTGGTATTAGTACACAACTATACACAATTTTAGTTTTAAATATGAGAAATTGCAACAAAAAAAAACAAATAATAATAATGAAATTATGCTACTGGTCTAATCCAATTAAACGAGCCATGCTAAGTTATGCTAATAGTGCCATCAACCGGAGAACACCTGAACAAATTCCAAAACACCGTCTATTAAATCTGATGCAGAAGTAGCCTATTTGCAAACTGTGGAGTGTTCCTTTAACATTTGCCAGGAAGTGAATTATTACTCTCTACAATATTGCTCATTTGCAATGACCCAAGTGTCCTGACAGTTCAATGAGGAATGGCCATCTCAGGGCAGAGTGTCTGCATGTACGGATAAATCAATGTCTGTATTATCAGCTGTATTTGCATATACCACACTATAACTTCCTTTTTGTTTGAGGGTAGCCGCGACCGCTCCAAGTCATTAACTCTCCTCGTTTTCCTTTTCATTTCTCCATTCTCCTCATTTTCCTCTTATTGTGAGACTCACTATTCATTTTGCTGTCGCTTTTGTTTATTTTTCCTTTTCATTTTCTCTGTCCTATTCTCTGATGTACAAGCCTGGAGATGGAAGCATCTGTGCTGAAATATAGTCTGCATCAACTAATTTGTGAGAAAGTTGTGGTTTTATTTTCTGTTTGGGACTCTGTGATAGGATAAGTTAGTGATTTCTGGCCAGTTTAAATCAACACTTTTTTCATACTAATAAACGTTACAATCCCCAAAGTAGCATTACAGTTTTTCACAATTGCTAAGACAGTTTTTTCAATGGACTTATACTATGTTAGTTCTTGTTGATCTTACGTGTCTCGCCCACCAAAAAATATTGTTGCTTAATTTGCTTAAAGGGTAGGTGTGTGGTATGTTGTTTACTGGTGTAGTTGTATTAAAATGTGTGTCTAAACAAAAAAACTTCTGGATAGAAAGTGATAAACAGGAATCAAATTTTCCTTGTCAAGTGGGACTGGACATATACTATACGCACATTGACACACCCTCAGTTCTTCCTGCTTTACTGAGCATTTATTTCTCAAAGGCTAAGCACATTCAGAAGTTAATTCAAACAAAAAAATAAGTCTTCTATGGGACGTCCTTTTGTCAGAATTGGTGGGTGGGGCTGAAGTCTAAGAGACCAACTTTTGGAGTCTATAATACAATCCAAGTGGAATTCAGATACTGAATGGAAAAGTCACTATCTGTACCTTTAAGGAATTGTTTGCAGATGATCTTTAATATGGAGGAGCAGTGGCCCTCTTTTGAGCCTCTATATTCTAATTCTTCTATTATGATGGAGCAAGCAGTGATGCCATTGGCTGTGGAAGGGTGCCTGATTTCTGCCTGGTAATTAAGAGAAATGACCTGTCAATTGCCTTTTATTTAACTTGCTATTTTTGGCTCAAAATTGATTTCATGTATTATGGCATACAGCTCATAATAAAAAAATCTTCCTGGGGCCTATAAGATGTATAGAAGCAAATAATAGAAGGAAACGTGGGTAGAGGAGGAAAATATATTCCTGGGTCTCATAAAAATTTGGTTGCATTTTGAACGAATGAAGCCTTTGTAATCAAGGGATTATCTGAACCATCATCATATTTAAAGATCCTATCAAAAAGCTCTCATTATAATCAGAGTCAGACTTAATATTTTGCTGAAAATGGGCTATTCAGGATACTAATTAGTGAAGTAATGAGTATTGCGTTTCAAACATTTGATATATGGGGAAAATGTTGAATTTTTAATTTTCATAAAGCAGAGGTTGGAAAATCATTTCTTTGAAGGGTGAAGTGAGATCCATCATTTTAAAACGCAATATTATTCCCCTTTATGTGCGAAGAATGATAGATGGAGCTCAGGAGAAGGAACACACATACCTCACACACTTCCTGTCAGAAACTAATAAAATAGCACAGCTTCGCAGCTTTAGTTATTTAGGTTAGGTACAGCATAAGTGCTCCACAGGCTTTAACATCATGCTTTGCCAGAGATGTGAGGGTATGAAATACAGACCAGTTTAAATTCTAATAAGATAAAACTTTAGATATTAAAGCATTACATTTCCCTGTTATGATTATGAACAACAACTACTTTGGTTTTCGCAGTCTCGGTAAAAGGTTGACATTCATGTAAGGCAGTGGAAGATTCTGGACTTTCAAACAAGAAAGCTCATGGCAGATCAAACCCAATGTATTTAAGTAATTTACCTTTTTTCAAAAGACAAAAGTCTTTCAAAAGTTTAAGCCACTTTTTTTTGAATTCACATTAGATCATTGGACACAAAAAAATATACTGCTTTTATCCCAAACTACTGTATTAAGGTCCAATTAAAATATGAAAATATAGTTATGATAGTATTGGAAAAATTCTAAAATACAAGAATTTATGTTATGGGGCATATATTCATGATTTTCTAATGATATGACCAGCACCTGTTTATATTAAAACTCAGGAGGAAAAAAATGATCATTAACTGTAAACTGAGAAGAAAAACTACACTTTATAAGTCATCTAGAACAAAACTAAAACAGATAAATAAAAATGTGAGTCTGAACCTGAAAATTGCCCATAATTGTAAAAACTCTGTTGTTTTTATGATGGAAAAAGAAATCCAATTAAATATGGCTCATTTGTTTGTGCAGCATCATTGTGAAACACGATGTTGTTTGTTGTTTGCAGGGGATTCTACGACTACGAGATCCTTCTTTCCATTTTCTTTTCAATCAAGCTTTCTCTTGTTTAGTCATTTCTTACTTTTGTTGTTTTTGTGGTTTGCTTTGCCTATTTCAGACTATCCTGGTTTCTTCCTTCATCATGCAGCTTGCCTCATCTAATAAACTTTCAGGTAGAATCTCTCGCTATAGGTTTTCCATCACTCTTTTCTTTCATCTCATCGCTTGTGAACAGCTCACCTTAATCTGCAATTTCATGACAAAGCAAGAAAGTCATAAACACAAGTATAGGGCTGTGCAGCAGAACACATGCATGCCGTGAACATACGCACAGCTATAGAGAGAAGGACAGAGACCCATCAAGTCTCTGCAGCAGTTTTGGAAGGTTGCCAGGCAACTGTGAACTGTGTCTGCCGTGGCTGCTCTTTCGGCTGCAGTGGATGCCAGTCTTGTAACCGTAAATGCTTAACACTTCAGATTAGTAGATTGTGATTGTGTTATAGTAGTTAAAATGTTCTCTAATCAATATTATGCAGTGTTTGATGTACTTGCATCCAAATCCTTTGTTGTTTAACGTTCATGTGTAAACTAAAGGCATTCTTAACTCTCCTTTTTTATGAAAATAATGGTTCATTTTGTTAAAAACTAAATATGTTTTCATCAACCATAGATTTGTTTTTGTTTTGTTTTTTTGTCTAGAAGCACTTTTCAAGTAAAAAATAAGGACCTTAAAAAAATATTATGTTTGCAACAGATTTGATATGGTCCCAGTGTGAGTAAACTGTGACATTTATTTATCTAGTTATACATTCCTCACTACAGGCCAAAAGTGACTGTCTTGTTTTTTAGCCATGAACAGTGTTGCCAACTCATCAGCCAAAAAAAAGTTGCTATTGGCCATCATCACCAATCACATAGTCACCGATCACGTTTTTTTTTCCTTAGACAATGCAAAGTTATTATATAACATTTTAAGCTATAATCAGTTACACACACGGAATTAAAAATACAAATTTTTTAACAAATACAACTATATTTAATCATAATAAAAATAATAATGGCTCTACATAAAATGTAAAAATATGATTGAAAAATTACGACTACTGGTGGAACAAGCTCCTGGATTCAGTCAGGAAAGTAGCAACACTAATAACCTTCAAAAAGCAACTAAAAACTAATTTCTTCAAAGAAGAATTCTATGAAAAAAACATTCTTTTTCCTTTGGTTCCTGCTGATACAACTACTAGTGCAAGCAACTGAGTTTAACTGTCTCTCCCCTACTGTAAGTTGCTTTGGACAAAAATGTCTGCTAAATGCATAAATGTAAATGTAAAACTTTGCTTAACACTGATGTTAAATAAAGTTTTACATTTACATTTATGCATTTAGACACGGTTACTGACTATAGTAACGATATAGTGATATAGTGATGATGAGATGTAAAAATTTAGATTTGTGTAGTGTGTTCAGTACTGGGAGCGGAGAAAAACTCGTAAGCATGTGAACTGCTCCCACTGGTCCATGAAAAGAGCACAAACGGTGACATCACATGTCGGTAAAAGATGTCAAAAGAGGCAGGAGAAGTTGCTAGATTTGTCACTCATCGCTAAGTTGTCAACGCCGGTCATGACAGAGGGAACCTGAAGAGCTTGTTGGTGATTTCTGCACAGATTTAATATTAATGTGTGTAAATCTGAGGAAGGGTTTTGGAGGAAAAAATAATTCAAGGTCTGATAAAGAATCGAGTGTGTTAAAGCCTATCAGCACTCCAATTCTTCATATTTCAGCACTTGAGACACAACAATTTCTTATATTTGTTCTCATCCATAGGCACTGGAAACTGTGACATCCTGCTGAGATTTCTGCAGAATTCTGCATCCACAGATTCTACCTGGCCCTTGTCATGAGTCATCATGACATTAATTTGTCATAAATTAATCATGTGATTAATTCAATGACTTATTATTACTAAGTTATCAGGAGATTTAAATCTTTAACTCATTCAGTTTCAAAGAGAGTTACATGCATTCAGGGATATCTTTAAACCTGATATTATAATTTTTTTTTATTATCTCTCATGTGGTGTACAACATAGCTTAAGTTTGAGGAAAACCCAGTTATCTGAAATCTGAAAACCCAGAATCTGAAAGTGTGTTGTGTATCGAGTTGTTGTCTTTTATTAAGAAAGAGTTGATTCAGAGTAGCTGAAAAAAGTCCTTTTTGAAAGCAAATCTTTTAGGCGGTACACTCTCATGTAGGTTTGTATTATGCTCCTCCCACCTGCATCATTCCTTCATACCAGGAAGCAAAACTCCTCCCCCAAACATCGATGTAACAGCTCTCCAATGCGGATTTCAGTCGCATCAGGGCAAACAGCGTTATGTGAACATTTCACAGAGAAGGGAAAAGGGTATAGAATGCCTGCATCTGCTGGAGACTGTATGTACTCTTTGGGGAGTAACACAAAGAGCCGGAACTATATTTTTACTTGGGGCCCTGAATTCTGAACGCACTCACGAGCTTCAATCTTCTCTGACGAACTCGACTCAAACTCTTTATTCTATTGTGGGAAGTTTGATTTGGACCTTAGGAGGATATTTTTGCTTTATGCTGGGTTGATTGTACCTATTTTGTTTTTATTGGTTGTCATTTCTCTCATAGTAAACCATGCTCAAACCAGGGCCTGATAGAGCTCATAAAGTGCTCCATCAAGTAAAAAAGGAGTTTAGCACAAATGAGGCAATACAAGAATCATTTGGGAATCACAACCAAATCCAGTAGAAGTAAATGCATATTATAAGAAGGCTGAAGCTTTTTACAACTCTGCATGCATGTCAACCTGTTGTTGGAGACCTCCAAAATCAAATGAGGAACCTTTCAAAATCACAATAGGGAGACTTTAAACTTGTCACTCTTGGTATCTTGCCACAAGCCTGTTGAGGAACGATTGTATGTAAAAGAGACAGTGTTGTCTGTTATGCTTACATAACACCCGCTATGCAATAACATAACAAAAAATTTAGAGAAGAGGAGAATTTCTTTTTGGCTCTGTTTCTATAAGAGACGCTTTTTACACCTGTCAGCAAAATCCTGCATTCTATCATCACATAAACATGATAAAGGCTTTTTCCTTTTACTTCTTCTTCATTGTTTGATTTTCCCACTGTGCTTCTGTGTTTTCTATTTCTTATTTATTCCTCTTTTTTAGAGATTCAGGAAACCCTGTCACTCACTAATATCTATATATCGCTGTGGACTTACTTTTAGAAGTTTTACATAATCCGACTATTATTGGTCAATGAGATTACATAGTAAGTGTTGGCTCTCTGTTTCTTGAAATGTTCACTAATTCAAGTTCTCTGTTAAGTTTTAAAGCTGTTAAACCCAATACAAGTTTAAATAATCAGTTAATATGAGGGGAAAATGGTAGTTTAACTTATTTTTCAGATACATTAACAAATGCATTATTTTTAAAATGTGATACAAAATATATTACCATACTATGTTGTGACTTTTTTGTTTTCACTCAGATGGTGTTACTTCATTTTAATACAATTCTTCCTAACAAATAAGGGACTCTTAAAAAGTTTTAAATGTGTTGTTTTGTAAATGTGATTATTGTAATTATTTATATTTATTTTTTGTGGAGCAACTTGTTAGCAAAGATCTGTCATATATAAATAAAACTTATTTACAGACTGACTTATTTAACTAACAGGGTTTGAAACAAGGCTTGCGAGCAAACAAATAAGCTAAAGCTTTTTTAAGTATTCAGCATTGACCCAATAAGGGGGCTCAAGACAATGGCAAGTCCGCCCCTGCTCCCAACCAAACACTGCAGTCTTTGTCCAATATGTCTCTCAAGTCATATCTAAAAGATCCAAAAGTTATGCTGTAATGTAGGTGAGACTTTTATTGTAATAAAAACTGTGTGCCTGGTCTACTATAAGCAGACCCTAGAGTACAGCACATTACCAATGAAGCAGGTCATAAATAAGTGAATCAGCAATTTTTCATATAAGGTATTAAAAATATGATTAGGCTGATGTTTGTGTGGCAATAGCATTTTTTACTTTTTTTTCTTTCTTTGCTGTGAAAATACCCAGTAATAGCAAAAACGTTATAACATTAGCATCATTTATAGTATTCATTCATTTATGGTGAGATTTGAATGCAAACTTCCATCTGTTTGCCTTCATCGTTGAGCTGCTTTGGAAGTTTTAGCTATATCTTTTTATTTTGGACCATAAACAAGTTGATAGAAGAAAAAAAAGTTTTTTTGTGTTTGTAGAAGATTCTAGATATGAAAAATGGTTCTGTGTTTAAAGGGAACGGGCAAATCTTTTCAGAAAAATGTCCTTGAATAAAGCACAAGAAAAAAATAAAGACTGTTACATTTCTTAGAAGTTGCATTATGAAGGGCACATTTGAAAAAAGTATTAGACACGACGGTTGTCCTTTGTTAGCTTGTGTTCTACGTATGGTAATTTGGTTTGATAGCAAGTGAATTAGTTTTTTTTATGATTTTTTTTATAAATGTATTCAAATTTTGTTGGTATCAATTACAATAACATTCAATGAAAACTTTGTGTTTTGTGTACGTTTAACCCTTTGACTTTTAAAACTGTGAAGTCTAAAGTTCCTTCATTTTGTACTTATCAGCACACTCGCATATCATCAGACAGATTTAGTCAAATATCCAGCATAATCAACACAACAGACTCGATTTGCAGCAGGGAAATGAATCAGAGTTTATCTGATTATTTGCATTTTTAATTAAACTGCAAAGCACAAAATAATAGAGAATATGAAAGGGAATGAGTGGAAATGATTAGTTGGAATGCTCCAATGGAAGAAAAAAGGAAGAGAAGAGAAAGCTGTGAGCAGTGGGAGGAAATGCATCATGGTGTCACAGGAAGTCAACCAGTCAGTGAAGCATGATGAATGGTCGCAAGGGGTCAGGCTCTCACACTGCTAAAGAAATAAAGTGACAGTAATGCACAAAAGTTCAGAAGAGATGGTGACAGAAGACGTCAGGATGTTAAGGGCAGGATATTTAAGGTTCAAGCACATCTGTTAAGCACAAAGGAGGCAGTCCATTAATTATTAATTATGGAGTATCCTCAGATCCACCCACGGCCCTCTCATCTAAACCTAAAGCTGAAGTTGTTTGCTGATTCAAAAGAGTTTTCAGCAAAGCATGGTGAATAGTTTAGTTGAAAAATCATCAAATATATATTTTTTCGGTTTGGATGGATGGTTGGGTGTATCTTAAACAATTGCACTGAAATATGCGAAATGGTATGATTGAAGTCTAGCATCAAGGTGACCAATCTAACATGCTCAGCTCTCATATTCGGGGGTACAATATTCCTATGAGGAATCCACAGGGGTGTCCATATGATGCCAGCAATTCACATAAACAGAAAACTCACAGATGCAATGGATGCATTATTGTACGCATTATTTTATGCACCTTTTCTCCAAATGCATTTGCATGAAACAACATTTTGTATGTTATTTAATGTGATTAAATATATTTTTCTGCTGCAGAATAAAGAATGTGATCTTGTGTATACTGATCATTATGGTAGATTCATATATATGCTTGGAGTTAGATTTCTTGCCTAGGGTTCCTTTAGTGTCTAGTAATATGGAAAGATGAAAAAATTGATGGATGGATCCATCCATTTACTCACAGAAGGGTGGGTAAATGGATGGAAGAGGGACCGGTGGATGGATGGACAGGTGGCTGAAAGCGTGGGTGGATGTATCGATGGATGGATGGATAATAGATAGATGGATTGAAGAGTGGATGGGTGGGTGGATAATAGATAGATGTAAGGATGGATGGATGGATGGATGGATGGATGGATGGATGGATTGGAGGATGAGTCGATGGATGGATAATAGATTGATGAATGGAAGGATGGGTGGATGGATGAATAATAGATTGATAGATGGAAGGGTGGATGGATGGACGGACGGACAGACAGACAGAAAAATGGAAGGGTGGATGGACAGACAGATGGATAGATGGAAAGGTGGATGAATGGTTGGATGGATAATAGATAGATGGATGGAAGAGTGGATGGATGGATGGACCGACAGGTGGCTAGATGGAGGGACAAATAGATGGACAGACAGAGAGATGGATGGATGGATAATAGATTGATGGATGGAAGGGTGGGTGGATGGATGGATGGATGATGGAATGATGGATGGATGGATGGACGGACAGACAGACAGAAAGATGGAAGGGTTGATGGACAAACAGTTGGATGGATGGAAAGGTGGATGAATGGATGGATGGTTGGATAGATAATAGATAGATGGAAGGGTGAGTGGATGGATGGATGGATGATGGAATGATGGATGGATGGATGGATAGATAGATAGGTGGATGCATGAATGGAAGGGTGGATGGATGGACGGACAGACAGACAGACAGATAAATGGAAGGGTGAATGGACAGGCAGATGGATGGAAGGGTAGATGGGTGGGTGGATGGATAATAGATAGAAGGATGGAAGGGTGGATGGGTAGGTGGATAATAGATTGAAGGGTGAGTGGATGGATGGATGGAAGGGTGGGTGGATGGATGGATAATAGATTGATGGATGGAAGGGTGGATGGATAGATGGATGGATGGACGGACAGACAGACAGATAAATAGATGGAAGGGTGGATGGACAGACAGATGGATGGATCTGTGGGAGG
Source organism: Danionella dracula (assembly GCA_900490495.1). Lineage (NCBI taxonomy): Eukaryota > Metazoa > Chordata > Actinopteri > Cypriniformes > Danionidae > Danionella > Danionella dracula. Next base: position 630,690 of record UELW01000146.1, read on the forward strand.
ATGGAAAGATAATAGTTAGATGGAGAAAGTGTGGATGGATGGACAGACAGATAGATGGAACAGTGGATGGACAGACAGATGGATGGATTCAAGGGGCCGTGGATGGATGGATAATAGATAGATGGATGGAAGAGTGGATGGATGGATGGATCGACAGGTGGTTAGATGGAGGAACAAATAGATGGACAGACAGAGAGATGGATGGAAGGGTGGGTAAATAGATATATTAATGGATGGAAATGTATTTCTTATAGATGTACAAACACTATATTGAAAGGTTGAGGTCATAAATAATGATAAATATTTCCCTGTCTTGTTCTCCATCTCACTCCAGCTGTAATTATTTATTTTCATTAAAAGGTGCCTACCCTTTGTGACTTTCACCTGTAAAAGAGACGATCCGGAGTGTGTTCCATGCAAATACAGTTTATCATATGAATACGTTTATCAGAAGACTACAACATGTCTAGTTTGTTTGTTCTTTTTCTCTTCAAATCCAAACATTAAGATCCACAAATGTCAGAGCATGCCCAATTTTTCATTTTCATCATGTAGAATAATTGGTTGTGGTCTGTTGTTTGTGCAAATCGATCCTAAATGTTTCACCTGGTCATTTATTTTCCTTGAATACATTTTACTGAAACGTCTTTTAAAACCAATGTCATAGTCATTGACCACATACATAAAATCACTTGAGGATGATAATGTGGAAGATGCAGACAAGAAGACAATGATAATGAATTTGATTATGAATGATTAGATAAACATCGCTGTAGATGCTTTGATTAAAGTCATAATAACCCAGATAGATGACTTCTAATGCAGCAAAAAATTGTCTCGTTATTGTGAGGTTCACAGTGAGTTTTTGAGGCTAGTGGATATGGTTGAGCAGGAAACTCATTGTACAAACTCTTCTGCTCTGTGAAATCTGCTAAAGGAGAAGTAACACATTTTAACAGCCACAGATAATCTCTTTTCCGCCACTCACACTCTTTGATGTGCTGTTTTTCACAGCTTATGTGAATGCTTTTGGTGAAATCATCTGAATATGTTTCTTCACATTCTGCATCTGGGTGTGGAATGCTAGCGGAAGATGGATGCTGGAATTGATTAAAATTGAAAGTAATGAAAACACTTGGGAAAACACAAAGTTTGTTGCTAAGAAAATTAAACATAGTAGTCTAGTAAATAAACATAAGTACAGGAAAACATGAATAGGCAGAACAACATAAATACATGAAGTCAACTGAAGAGTGATTAAGATAAAACAGAGAACATTGAACAAAACACAGTCATCAGGGCCTTCTCAGGTTAAAAATGTGTGTACTTAAAAATTCTTTTGTGTACTTCAAGCTATGCTCATCATCTTTATATTTCAAGTGTATCCATGAATAGTTCAGTTGAAGATTGCTATTATGTAACTATTATGTGGAACAACTTAAATTAAATTTTACATACTTAAAGTGCAGTAAAAGGGTTTTAATTAACATAACTAACTTCACTTCATAATTGAAATAAACTCAAACATATTAAAGTGTTTATTCTAAAATGTGTACTTTACTTAAATACTCTTTAATATATCAAATTATGTAAAAAAATACATTTCAGAAAAACAAGTACACTTTAGCACACATCTTTTACTTAAAGTATAATTTAGTCTAATATATTTCTTAAATACTAGTACAATTTTAAAAATGCATTTTAAGCATAATATCAATAAATATAAATATTTAGTTATATAATATAAATATAAAGTTACTTGAAGTACAATAAAGTTCTTTTTTATTGAAGAAGACTAAAAATGTATTTATCTACGTAGCAAATTGTTAGTGTTTTGTTCCACAAAAAAATGTTTCAGGAAGTCCACCAAAAGCATGAAAAAGCACATGTTTGAGTTCGATTTGATGCTTGATGCACAAGGATCATTGTGGTCCCCGCTGTGGTGCCGTCAGACTCGGCTTTGTGATGGATTGATCTGCCTTCGCTGACTGTCCTTCCACCAGCACAATCTGACCTCTGTTATCTCCCTGTAGACTCACGCTCTCACACCACACTTACCAATTCAGCCAGTGTCACCAGATTTAGAGAATTCCAACTAAGGTTCGAGGTGAGAAGAGCACAAAGAGGTTATCGTGTGTGCTCATGTATTTTTGAGGAGGGAGAACATAGCTGTTTGAAAAAAGGCACTTTCGCAGACTGTATGTACTGTATATTTGTGTGGATCTATAATAGTAGTATGTTTTCAGAGTTCAGACTGTGTTGCAGCCTCTTTGTTCTTGTGATTTGAAAGTGGAATACAATGTAAAAATTACATTGCCATTTGTCTAGTTAACAATAACTTTTCAGTATTAGTTATAGGCAGTGGTGACCAGTAACTAAGTAAATTTAATATGTTAACGTACTTAGTAGCTTTTTCAAGTATCTGATCTGTACTGCATTATTGTATTTTGGGGAGACTTTCACAACATTACAAAGTCAAATATCTTACTTTTTATGAGATTTTTTATGAGATAAAAAAAACGTAATTGCTCAAGCATGTGCAATTTTGAATCAATTTCTCTTTTCGAACAATTTTGGGTTGGAAATTTCTTTTTAACACATTTCTTTTTAATTCATTTTATTTAATCATCCAGTTAACTGAGCAAAGCAAATTGTATTTTTTTCTGTTACTGTCACTTAAATATATTCATTGGAAAAATAAGACAATCATGAATGTAACGACTATAACATTCAGGTTTGCTCAACAAATGATTTTCACTTGCAAATCTACAAACATCCATCTATCCATTTTCTTGTCTTCTTTCTTCCCTTTTGGTCGTCGCCACAGCACAATGAACCGCCAACTATTCTGGCATATGTTTTATGCGGCGGATGCCCTTCCAGCCGCAACCCATCGCTGGGAAACATCCACACATACTGATTCTAACTCAAACACTATGGACAATCATTTTACCCAGTTCACTAAATCACATGTCTTTGGACTTGCCGGAGCGCCCTGAGTAAACCCACGCGATCACGAGAGAACATGCAAACTTCACACAGAGATGCCAACTGACCCAACCGAGACTTGAACCAGCAACCTTCTTACTGTGAGACAACCGTGCTACCCAGTGCGTCACCATGACGCCCTCCTGCATTTTAATACAGCATTTGCCCATTAAACCTTTAGACTAATGTTTTTTTTTTTTGTTGTGTTCAAATAATCGATATTCACATTGTAACATTTTGACATTGTAAAAAAAAAGGTAAACAATATATTTGGTTCTGAATGGTTGTTGTCTGGCTTAATTGTACAATTTCTGTTTGCTTTTACATCAGTAATGAAACACATATATTCATCAACTCTGAGTTGGCTGTGCTTTCTCGTCTCTGCCGACTGCAGGTTTCCTCAGCACTGGGGATCAGTCTGCTAAAGGGAACTATGGACTGCTGGATCAGATCCAAGCCTTGCGCTGGCTCAATGAAAACATTGGCCACTTTGGCGGTGACCCTGAACGGATCACTATCTTTGGCTCCGGGGCCGGGGGGTCTTGTGTTAACCTGCTCATCCTCTCCCACCACTCTGAGGGTAAGAGAAGCACGCATGATTTGCAAATCCTAATTTAATGTTGATCACATTTCTTTCACAGTTGTGTAAACTGATACACAACATACTAGCTTCAACCTGACCCAGACTAATTCCACCACTGTAGAGTTCTCCATCTCATCATAAATGTCTGCGCATTTGTGTCGCCTCACACAACTTTCTCACCCTTCTGTCTAACTCTGTTCTTTGCTCATCACAAAGTTCCCCACCATCATCTTCATCTTCATCAGCCCTCTCCTCCTCACCTAACATCTGCTCTACAGTCCTCAGCGGTCTGTCACTGCAGGTAAGCCATGACGGATGTTGTAACTAAAGAATCTATCGCGTCATCATCCGTCGTTTCTCTGTCAGGAATCCAAGCACACTAAAAGCCAGGAGGTAAATTGTCAGAGAAGAGGTGTGCTAGAAAGCATTTGAGGGACAGTCTGCCAAAATATTGATGGTTTTCTCTCCCAAACCTCTAACTGGTGTGACCTTTTTTAAATCATTTTAACAACAAAGCAATTTAGGCCAGAAGTCTCAAACTTGATTCTTGGAGGGCCGCAGCCCTGCATCGTTTTGCTCCAACCTTAACTGAACACACCTGATTCCACTGATAAAAGTAAGGCTGGCAATTTTATTTTTAAAGCACATTTTTGTGCTTTACAGAATAATAAAAACAATAAAACAGGTCCTAGATTAAAAAAAAGGAAGACATTAACCCTTGTATGGTGTTTGGGTCTGTGGGACCCGTTTTCAGTTTTCATCAAAAGGTAAATTATACAAGCAATTATTATTTGAAATTCTGAGATTCAATGGCCTTGGCGCATTTTTTTGTGAAAAAAATTTATCAGAACTCATTTTTAATTACCTTTCTAATTACCCCTTACTGTGTACCCCAACTACACATTATTGCACAAGTGTGAAAAAGGTAGATTTTTTACCTTTATTCTGTCTTCCTACACAAACATAAATCACACATAAACATACAATCGTAGATTTTAGTAAAAAATTCTATGATTGTGTCATTTAAAAGTCCCAAAAGGCAATGACCCTCCCACCCTGCCAAAGTAAGAATAACACCACACATGGAGAACACCACACATGGTTTAAATTCTAAATGGGAAAAACTAAGGTTAAACAACAATAAATCACTTGTTTTCTGGCTAAAGTAAATATCTTTTAAGTATTTTAACATAAAATGCCTTGATTGGGATTTAACATCAATCGATCCACCAGACCCGCAAAAACTGCCTGAGTAACAATAAAATGAACACCACACAAGAGTTAAAAGACAATAGAAAGAGAGGAAAACAGATGTGCATCGTTGTTCGGACAGCAGTGCTCAGTCAGTAAAAACACTTTTAAATAGATGAGATTTTAGTTTGGATTTAAATGATACTAGTTTTACCTCCTGTTTTTGTTCCCTTTTTGTGCTGTAATCAATATATACAATTTTACAATATTTCCACTTACAATAATTTGAAAAGATTCAAACAATTATTTTCTGAATAAAAAGGTAATTTTCTTTTATTGGTCATGTGACATATATTGTAAAATCATGTGGAATATGTAGTTTGAGATTTTGGCTTGAATCAACGCTTGCCCTTGCTGGTCATGTAAACACTGGTTCGCATTTGTTTTACAAATCTGACCTTTGACAGAAAAAGCACATAGTGTATCTTTGCTCTTAGATTTTCTTAATTAAATTCTGTATGCATTGGTATTTCTATTTGACCACGTTAGGTGAAGAGAAAAGAACAGAGGTGTTTGCTGAGAAAAGCTATCGATTTCCCCGGGAAAGGAACATGCTCTTCGATAATTAAAGACAGGAAGAGAGGAACGGAAGGCAGAACAAGGATTAGAGGAGCACTTGTGAAATACGTTTCTGCTCTTCTCTTGAAAAGAGGAAAAGGATGGAGGTTTAAAGAAACAAGTTCACTTTTTTATAGGTTTACTGCTATTTCAGTGTGTACACCAGTGATTGTTCAATAATCCCTGAGACACATTGGTTTGTTTCTGGTATTTCTGAAACATAAAAGTTCTGAATGCCCCTTGGGATTACTGTCTTTCTATATTGTTTTCTTTTATCACTCTCTGAGGGTAAATTGGTATTTTTGTGACCTTTAGAAATTGTAAATGTAAATTTTGAATGTAAATTGTTCATTTTGAACAATGTTTTTAGAAATTACTGCATCGTTTAGATGATAGCTAAACAAAAATGAAACAGCGATGAATGAAACATTAAATAAAAATTGAACCACTTCTTCAGTCAACACAAATCATTGATGTGAAAAAGAAAATAATCAATATTTGATTCCGACAGATTGAAACTGTGCTTTGAGATATTTCTTCCAGGTCATGCAGCAGTAGTCCAAAAGTTTGCATCATCCAGCTGCAGATTTAATACTAGTTGTGCAAAAACTTGTCGTGGGGCAGATTCAGGGGCCTCGGGAGAGAGAGGCTGAAGGACAGCTCTTTGAAAAACAAAGTTGAAGTTAGGCAAAAGTTGTTGTTAAGGAAATTTTTTTAAATGACTTGGAGTTAAGGAATTTGGAGTTTGGTTCTGGTGATTTTATAGCTATGCTGCTGTGGAGATGTTTCTAGCTGTTTCCACCTCACCTTAACACCTTAACTTCTGAAACTGGCGCTCTGTGGGCTGCAACTGGGCCTGCCTTTCACTTGTTGAATTCCTAGCCTATATGAGAAAAAAAGCTTTAAAGGCTATATGCTGAGTGCTGCTAGCCTGTGGTAATCAGCGATGTGAAATTTGATCCTAGATCAACGCTCTCTTCTGTAACAAGAACAATTCAGATTAAGACTGGTGTCAGCTATTAGAATTAGCTCCAGTTGGGATTTGACCTGGCTTCAGGCTTGAAGATGACAAGTGTTGATCACATGGGAGACAGATTGCTTCAAGTTTTTTTCTGCTTGCAGTTTTAGTGTTTTGTTTTCGCCTGTTTAATTCTTTCCTTAGTTTTTCTGTATTTAAAGCTTTGCTATATTAACATTAAATTTATTCCATCCCATTATCCATCACGCTGTCCAGCTGAAATGCCAGGAGCTTTAAAATCTTATAGCCTAAGTATAAGAGATAAATTATAAAAGATATTAAATATTATAATGTTAAAATATGAAATATTATAGTAATAACACTCTTTAATATTAAAAATACACTTAAGCACTTGCCCAATATCAGGGCATCAACTGGAAATCAATACTTAAGAATGTCTGAGTGCGTTAAATGTTCAATTATTATAGCCCTATTGCTGTTTTAGAAAATGTGTGTAAATAATTTACTTTTTTTAAAGCATTCAATTCATAACGTTTTATTCTAAAACCTAAAAATATAATGTAAGGACTTTTTCTATGTTTTTCTGTTATTAAAGTTTAACACTAAACTTATTCCATTCCATAATCATCCCACTGTCCTGGGATGTTTAAAATATTTAAGTCTAAACTCTTAACATATTTATTTAAAAATATTATTAACAAAAATGTTATAATAAGAAAGCCAACACAGCACTAAATATCAGGACATCAAAGATTATTGGTCAATTACTATTTTAGAAAGAAAAAGGAATTAATTAAAATATGACAAAATGAATACAATTAAAAACGAATAATTTGCATAATTTAGATTAGATTGTAGCACGGTCGTCTCACAGCAAGAAGGTCGCTGGTTCTAGGCTCGGCTGGGGCAGGTGGCATTTCTGTGTGGAGTTTGCATGTTCTCCCCGTGATCGCGTGGGTTTTCTCCGGGTGCTCCGGTTTCCCCACAAGTCCAAAGACATGCGGAATAAGTGAATTGAATAAGAACGATTGCCCATAGTGTTAAAGTGTGAATGTGTGTGTGAATGTTTCCCAGCAATGGGTTGCGGCAGGGAAGGGCATCCGCTGCGTAAAACATATGCCAGAGAGTTGGCGGTTCATTCCGCTGTGGCGACCCCGAAAGGGAATAAAGCCGACATGAAGATGGATGGATGGATAGATTAGATTGTTGGAAAGTATCTCAATCCTAGCCTTGAAAACAAAAGCAGCAAGGTCACTGGTCAGGAATGTTGACATCATGCGTAAAGGTTTTCTACTATGTAGGTAACAGCTTGTTGTCGCTCTGTGCCAACCCAGGCCTGTTCCACAGAGCCATAGCCCAGAGTGGCACTGCCATCTCCAGCTGGTCCATTAGCTACCAGCCCTTGAAATACACCAAGATTCTGGCTCGGAAAGTGGGCTGCACATATGGAGAGACGGCAGACCTGGTGGACTGCCTCCGCAGGAAAAACTTCAGAGAGCTGGTGGATCAGGATATCCAGCCGGCCCGCTACCACATCGCTTTTGGACCTGTGATGGATGGAGACGTCGTGCCAGATGACCCAGAGATCCTGATGCAGCAGGTGATGCTCACAATACTGAGTGATTTCTGAGAGTAGAATGCATGAATAATGTATCGTGATCTATATGCCAATATTAATATGTATAAAGCCTTTTTAGGTTAAAACGCAGCCAATTCTGATTTATGCAATGCCCAAACCTTTAAGAAATATAAGCCTAGAAAATGCTATTTGGACTTTTTGAAGACATTTAAAAGTAGATTGAGTTAGAAGTACATGACTGAGTGTGAAGTACATTTCTGTGTCCTCTAGGGGGAGTTCTTGAACTACGATCTTCTCATTGGTGTCAATCAAGGGGAGGGGCTGAAGTTTGTGGAAGATGGGGCACCTGAGAGTGAAGAAGGCATTTCAGCTGCAGCCTTTGACTATACCATCTCCAATTTTGTGGATAACCTCTATGGATACCCTAAAGGTGAACTCATTTTTTTTTTGTTATTTGCTTGCTGTTTTAAAAAGTAGCAGGTCTGTTATAAACTTGTTTTTGTTTGACTAAACATTGCTTTGTTGTGTGCCAGAGAATATTTTAATGGAAAGGGAACTATTCCACAAAAAATTGCAATTTAAATTTTTGTTTTTTGTTTTAATGTGAAACGAAAAGTAACTGACCTGAAATTGGGAACAATTCAGAACAAAATTAAATGTAAAAATGTATGTTTTAAATAATGATAAATTATAGATTTTGTTCAATTTTTCAGAAATCAGTTTTGAAATTTCTCCTAAAGTATAAGCTGCTCCACAAGAGGGCGACAAAATATAAGTAATGTCAGCAATGTTCAAATAGGTTGGGTATAGGATAACTGTGATAAAGGAGTGTAAAAAATTACAATAAAAATTTCAACTTTTCCTACCTTCCTTCTACCCCTCTCCTCGTTTAGGCAAAGACATCCTGAGAGAAACTATCAAGTTCATGTACACAGACTGGGCTGACAGAGACAATGGGGAGATGCGACGGAAGACTCTCCTGGCCCTGTTCACTGATCACCAGTGGGTGGCCCCGGCCATCGCTACTGCCAAGCTTCATGCAGACTACCAATCACCTGTCTACTTCTACACATTCTACCACCACTGCCAAACAGAGACCCGGCCCGAGTGGGCAGACGCAGCACATGGAGATGAGATCCCATATGTGTTTGGTGTTCCCATGATTGGTGCAACTGACCTGTTCCCTTGCAACTTTTCCAAAAATGATGTCATGCTCAGCGCCGTGGTTATGACTTACTGGACTAATTTTGCCAAGACCGGGTGAGTCCCAGTATGTTGATATGATTGTTTTTTTTAATTAGTTTTATTTTGTATCTTTTCATACAGATTGATGTAAGGCAGAGTGAACTATTATACATGAGGATGGCACTTGCAGCACTTGAGGTCATAGGTTCGAGTTCCAGAAAGAAACATAATATATTCAACATTGTTTATTCAATGCACACTGCCTTGGAAAAAATATATCAGTTAATGCAAATGCAAGAATGATGATATGGACTAATCCAGTTTTACAAATATAGTCAGCAAGGTTTTACAGTCTTAAGATTGAAAAAGTGATTGAAAAAATGGTTTAAAGTTGGTTAGGGTCACCATAGTCTGGAAAATGTGCATAATTACTCAATAACCAAAAAGTCATGCAGTTGCCAGAGTTTGAGAAAACCTTCGTAAACCCACAAAGACATTAAAGCGATGCTCGTAAAATTTGTAAGAGGCTTTTTTAGAGTTACCAGTGTTTGAGACAATGTGTATGAACACAAAAATTATCAAATTCTATAGTCAGATATTGACATAAAAATAAAACTACTGAATGTGAGTTTAAGGATTGCCATAAAATGCACATAAATGCTCAAAAACATAAAAGTGATGGTTATGGTTTCAAACAATTTATTTAAAGCATACTTTTTATTATGAAAAATATTTGTATGTGTTTTGACATTTATGATGTTGTTCTTAAATTTGACTCTTAACGGTCTTTACTAGGACCAAAAAGTCTTACGTTTTGACCTTATGAACCCTGCACAAACCCTTTAATTGAATGGAATTTTTTCAAGATACAGTCAAAAGTAAGTTTTTATTTAACCTTTTAATTAAAATGTTCAGTGAACAAAGTTAGAGCTTTTGAACTCAGTTCTTGGAGGACCAGAGCTCTGACAAAAAGCTGGGGAAAAAATTGTGTTTCGATAAAGAATTCAGCTAAACTGTGCAGGGTTGTGGCCCTCCAAGAATTCAATTGAATCACATCGGAAACCTCCTGTCTCTCTATGTATAAGATGAAGTAACTAACCGCAGTTCCTCTAGCAGCCACTTGAGGGTGAGTCCAGAAGTGACCAGGTTGATACGTTGTTAAAACTGAGTTTGGAGCTGAAAATATGTTTCCACAAGTTTTGACCTTCATGGAAACACTCAGTTGGTAAATTATTTGTTTGTTAAAGGTATATTAAATTGTAAACCTTCAGCCAATCAGACATCTTCAATATGACCATGTCTCACCTTTGTGGATGCATTTTCGTTTAATGGCTACGCCCACTCTTAGCTTAGCCAGACACCTATGGGTGACAACACGAACACTTCGTCAATGTTATCTACAGCCATTGATTGAACCCTCAGGCTCTGGTCATTTCATGTATAATGTCTCCTTTTAAATAATAGATTTTACTTTTAAACACTTTAAAATATTTATTTTAAAATAAATATTTAATTTGTCACCTTTTTCCAAATCAATCTGGAGCCATTGTTTACATGAGCAGTGGGTGTGAAGTCAGAAAAGTTGAAGTCATCAGTGAATGATTGCCACTTCATATGCTACGTTATGCACAGGTCACATGGCTCTGATGGTCACCAGTAAGTAGCTTGACGCTAGTTAGGCTTTTATTCTATTATAACTCAAATATCTCAGTGATCTATCTTCAATTGCAGATGGATTTTACATATTGAATTCTGTTTCAATTGCATTGAAATTTACTTTTGTCTCCTTTCCAGTAGAAGCTACTTGAGATCTTTTTTCGATAATAGTGTAACCATTGTTTAAACTTGACTAAAAACGTTTTTTTTTTTCCTCAGGGATCCCAACCTGCCGGTTCCCCAGGATACCAAGTTCATACACACCAAACCCAATCGCTTCGAGGAAGTGATTTGGACCAAGTTCAACTCTAAAGACAAGCAGTATCTCCACATCGGGCTGAAGCCTCGCATTCGTGACAACTACCGGGCAAACAAGGTCGCGTTCTGGCTGGAGCTAGTTCCTCATCTCCACAACCTTCACGATGAGGTATACAGTACCCCCACCACCCGGCTCCCTCCAGGAACAGCCCGGACTCCACATTGGAAGGGTCAGGGTCCTCGGACAACACGCCACCCCATGCCCACCTTCCCTGCTGAACCAGATGCAGACAGCTCCGAGCCCCCTCGGTTTCCTCCCTTCCCCAGCGACACCCGAGACTACTCCACAGAGCTGAGCGTTACAGTCGCTGTGGGCGCCTCACTCCTCTTCCTCAACATTCTTGCTTTTGCTGCGCTTTACTATAAACGTGACAAACGCCACGAGATGCGACGACATCGGTTGTCTCCACAGCGAGGCATTGCCGCTAATGACCTAGCGCACAGTCAGGAGGAAGAGATCATGTCTCTGCAAATGAAGCACTCGGAGCATGATGCCCACCATGACATGGAGCCACTGCGACCGCATGACATTTTACGCCCCTCATGCCCACCCGACTACACACTAGCACTGAGACGGGCACCTGACGATGTCCCGCTAATGACCCCAAACACTATTACCATGATTCCTAGCACCATCACTGGCATGCAACCACTCCATGCCTTCAACACCTTTCCCACAAGCACCGGGCACAACAACACCTTACCCCATCCACACTCTACCACCCGTGTATAGTAGCTCATCACAATGAGAGGGCTCGCCAAAAACACTACCCCTCTCGTCTCATCTTCTCAAGCTCCTAGATTGAGCTTCAGCTGCCAAGAACAGCAACTGTGTTCTCATAGACAAATCTAAGGATTTTCTCAACATTAAGGAGTGCTTTTTGGACTCTTGTGAACAACAGATTTGACTGAAAAATCTTGCATATTCTGTTTATTGAAAAAGATAACCACTGGAAGCATTGGTGATTGATTTAGCTGGACTGATATTACAAGAGACTAAATTGATGAAGGTCAATTCGCAGATGCTTCAATATGTTGTCTCCAGCTAACCATCTCTCTTAGTCAGAATGTGATCTTGTTTTTGTTTTGTGTTTTGTTTGTTTGGGTTTTTTTAGCCTGGGCAAGACAGAACATATTTTTTTATGTTTTCCCAGAGTCTTATCTCAAGTAGTTAACCACTGCAGGAGATTGAGAACGAGATTGAGGGTAAAAGCAAAAGTGCCGGCCTCTTTCTCAGCTTGCTTTGACATTTCATCTCCCAAATTTGATTTGAAAAGTTGTGTGTTAGGAAGATTTTTGTATGTATAAAGACATATATAAAAGAATGATCTAGATCTATATATATATATATATATTTACATGGATTGCTCAGTGGGATCTATGCATGATATTTTAAAGCACCGAGAAGAACGTTGAGCTTCTGCTGCATTTGTTCTGATTTGTCTTTTTTAGTTTTTGTTTTTGTTTTGTTGTTTTTTTGCTTGCTCGAAACAGTTACATAACATTCTATCCTGTGTTCATCAAAATGAAATGTCTTTTCAAGGCTGACCTTTGTGTAGAACATTGTCTCTTCGAAAGTTTTTCTTCTGCAATATTCTGTTGTTACATTCATTTTTACAGTTAATGGTGCTATTATTTGACCATTATAGCCATGTGGTGCTCTACCAGGGCTGTCTGTGATGGTAGAGTGGATGAAATGCTGCAAATATCCCCTGAATATGTAGCTGTGCATCTCTTCATCAGCCTGTGGTTGGATCTTTTATAAATCTTCTCATTCGTCTTTGGCCCTCTTGTTCAGCCTTTAAACTTGCAATTTTTATCTAAGGGTTTTAATTGTTGACGACCAAATTTGAGTATTCCTTGTGTATTTGTTTCATTACAGATATTAGGAGTTACCTCATTGCCTTTGTGTGAATGTGTGAGATTAGAGCAAATTTGACAGAGAGACACAGGCGTGGAGAGAAAAGTATTTTCTGCTTGATTGACTTCTTGCTAAGCTCCTCCCACCTCTATAACTTGCCAAATAGAACAACAGCTCAACAGCCATCTAAATTTCAAAGTGTTTTAGAAAAATGGGGTTTAAATCTTAATTTTGCAATGGATTAAAAATGTAGAAGTGGAAGCAGTAGAAAGTAGCATTATTTAACAATGTTTAACAATTCACGGCGGGGACGGGAGGCAGGGAGAAGTAATCTTAGGCTCATAGGTAGGGTTGCCATAGGTAGGGTTTTTGTGTTGTCAAATAAGGTTGGAGTGAGGGTAAATCACATTTATGTGCCAGATGTTTATGTATAAATTCGTGAAGAAACAAATTCATTTTCGGGTTAAGAAATTAAAGTTGGTCAGCAAAATAATGGATCCTGGAGCTTAACCTCCTGAAAAAAAACTTGACTTTTCAGGGAAAAAGTGTTTCAATGTGGTGCACTTTAAGGAAAACTGTGCATCTTGTAACTTCCAGATAGATTTTTGTGCATTTTGTGAATTTAATATTTACATGCATTTATGAGCAAAATGGTGTATCCTAAACCTTAAACTCCTAAATATGTTGTGAGTTTTGAGAATAAATCCCTACAATTCTTGTTATTTAAATACTACAACAATTTTTTATTGGTTTCATAAAAGTTAGAAAACAGTTAGACCCATTAACAGACATTTATTATATGTTCCACCCTCCTCTGATGGGCTGAATCTCAAAAATCAATTTTTAGAAGAACCAATTGTTCATCTTTGTACCTTTAACTCAAAGTATGAGTTTACGTCAAAGATTGGAGAGTGCTCTGTTCTATAAAGTCAATGAGAATGTTCTGTTTGGCTCAAAGCATGCAAGCTTACAAATATGGAAAAACACATTCCATCAATGTAAAACTAAAAGCCAAAGATTTATTTAAAAATATGGGACAATTCAGGGACAGATGGCAACCCTAGTCATAGAATCGTATAACTTTATTTTATTACTGTAGAGTACATTTTAATTGTTCCCTTTAATGGTTTACCAAGTTAAATGCATTAACAGACAAATTGTTGTCATTAGCTCAAACTGGCAATGATTACTCTTGACAGATGCTAACGTTAGCTTGTATTAGCAAGAGAAAACCCAGATAGAAACTACCATTGAATAATTATTTAATCTTTTTTGCTCATCAAAATAATGTTGAATCGCTGTCATGAAGCCCAGTCTCAGGCCTATTTTAGCTTTCTTTTAATCAGTTTTCCCCCTTGAGGTGAAACACTTTGTGGAATTAAGTTATATCATTTCCTAATAGTTCTTTATAATAAAATATTTACGTGAACCTTTTATTTTGCTTTACCATCTACAATATTAATAAATGGACAGTAATCATGGTCTATTATTTAGGGTTATTGGTGATTTTAGTGACTGTCAGTTGAGTGAGAATAAGCAGTTCGGTTGTTTTGATGATCGACACTATGTGTGTCTTCCATGGTTTTCTTTCAACAGAATTTCTTTAACACAATCTATCAATATCCCCTCACTTTTAACTGGACTTCCTGGCATTGATTAAACATTATTTCGATGAGCAAAGAAGTTGAATTAACACCAGCTGAAATTTTGATTCAATATTGACTCAATGATAATTTGCTAACTGGGAAGATATACATACATATTAAAGTAAATAGCTTTAAACAAATTTACAAACTCTTGTTTGTTAGTCTCTTGTGATGTTTGGAATCTATATTTAAATTCAGCGAATCACCTTTTTTTTCATAAAACAAATATAACTCCAATAAAGCTCTAAGAAACCAAAACCTATAAATGTCCAAATGGCTGTGAATACTTGGTTATGATTGGCGGATCTGTCTTCTTGGGTAGGGTATAGCAACTGGTCAGAGTCATTAAAACCAACAGTGGCTCTCTGTCTAATTTTGCAGGAAAATCTATATTACATTATACTGCTTTTACCAACAAAGAAACATATCATATGTTTTTTTGCAATGCACACCGGATGCTTTTGGTTACAAAAAGCACAGCAAAAAAGGCAAACCCAATGGATTCTAAGATATGTGAGAATCTGCTTCAAGGACAAGCAACTTGGATACGGTTACATTTCTATTTGTTCTCTTCTGTTCTTGTCTTGTAAGTCTTATTTTCAGATGATGAAGATGATGGTTTTTCTCACTGCTGGCTTGGTTTACAGAGTATGAAGTCTGACATTTTTCTCAACTATTTGAAGGACCATCATACTGAAGCAAGAGCTGATGTCAGTATGCTCCACTCTAGACTAAAATATTGCAGAGACTTTAATGAGCAAACCTGTAATCCCTGTCACAAAAAAAAAATTCTGGATTGTGGGTCCCTAAGGACATCGGGGACAACTGGGCTGTAAGTACCTACCTTCTTTGGATCTGAGCGTGTTGCTTGGACCTGTGGATATCTACCATCTGTGGAGTTTTGTGTGGTTGTAGATGTAACAGAACTCCATTTAAAGCAAACTACGAGGAGTACATTAGAGCTGCGTACAAATCAACCTTGATTCTAATAACCAGTATTGTTTTAAAGGATGAGATGAGACTATTTTGATGTTTCTCTCATACGTTTTTGTACGCTCTTCCAACAGAGTGTCATGTTGTGGTGCATCCAGAATAAAGACTCTACATCCAAGTTTTTGGAGGTCTTTGATCAGCATTCATAGAGACAAGAGCTTCATTTTGAAGTCTAAGATGTTATCTGCTGGATCTGCTTGTACTTAGTTATTTGTTTACATTTCATTTTTGTTTATGTTTTTTTGCTGATTGAATGAAATATGATATCAGTAAAAAATTCTGAAAATTAGGGGAAATTGTTAAAATATTTTTAATTCATATAAGTTGTTGAGCTAGAGGGTGACTTTCTGAGAGACAGCAATGCTACCTTTTACATATGGTTAATTCTGATCTAACAATCAAAACAATTGAACAATATAAATAAATAAATACAAAATTGCTGTATCACTTTTTATATGAGGCATTATGTGAGGTTTTAAATGTACAACTGTAGCTACAATCACTATGTAAAGTTCCTTACAGTGGATACCCTCTGTAATCTTGGAAGCAACATTGTGGACAGTTAAAGATGGATAATAGAATGAAGCATGTAGAATATCTGCAGTTATCAGAAGAGATAGTTAGAGAAGCAAATGCTTCTGCAGCAACAAACCCTTTAGTAGTCTAACACGAATAGTAGTTAATCATGCCATAAGTATAAATATACATAAGAGTGAAGATATTACCCTTATGATCTCCTGAATCGTTTTTTTAATCAATTTTGTTTGGATGCACAACGATGCTGCTTCAAAATTTATATTTAGATAAATAAAGCTGCTAGCTAGCAGGATATTTATAGCATGAATATTTCAGCATGTTTTTTTTTCATTAAAAACTGATAAGTATTGGGCATCATGTTACTGCATACAATGTTTCAATGGCTTGTGTTTAGGGGAATAGAAGTAAGCAAAGAGTAGCACTTTATAATAACTACACACTACTAATTATTAATTTATCATTAACAAATTGTTAATAGCTAATTTATAAAGCATTGTTTCTTTGTTAAGACACAAGTATAAGCAGTTGATAAATTTAACTTTAAGTGTTTTATTCCTGGTTTTTAAGTGTTCACATAATATGCTTAATAACATTAATTTTATGTTTTATTCAGGATCAATTATTCATTTATAAATTTAACTTTTCAATATGTAAAAAACAGTTTGTGAAAAAATTTTGTTTGTGAGTCATGAGATCATTTAGGAACATGTTAATAAATTATAACTATTTAAAAGCACTTTAATACATCTTACTATTCAGATATATAGTAACTGTTGCTAAGTGTGATAATAAATGCTTTACTAACATATGTTCCTACTCACTATTAGTCCAGGTAGTTCTAAAGCATTTACTAGCTGCTATTTAACTAGTTAGTGTGACCTCTTCTAAAGTGAGGACAAATTATGACTTATAAAGTAACAAATGGAGATTTAAATGCTCAGTTTTATTCTAAACCAACAAAAAACGCACAGCGCAGAGGGAACCCAACCACTGAAATATTTATATACTCATATTAGCATTCATATACTCAAACTATAATAATTTTTAAGGCTTTACAAAGCATAAATAGTCCTCACTTTAGATGAGCTCACACAAACAGTTAACAGACAGCAAATAAATGTTTTATAATTACATGAATTACAGTACTATTATGTGTTAAAAAAGTATTTATTATCACACTTAGTAACTGCTATAATATATCTGAATAATAATAGGTATGAATGTGCTTTTAAGTAGTTTAATAATCATTTATTAACATGCTGAAAATAATCTCATGAATCACTAACAGCTAATAACTAATTGGTTTTTAAATAGCAAAAAATGTAATTTATAAATGATTATCTGATCCTCATTAAACCACGAATTTAGTGTTATTAAGCATATTATTTAGACGCTTAAAAACCAGGAATAAAGATTTTAAAGTTATATTTATAAACGGCTAACAAATGTATAATAAAACATTAATAATATTTGTTAATGCTTAATAAATTGTTAAATGCTACCAAGAAAATAAAAATAAATCCAACATTTACAATGTATATGGTATAGAAAAGGAACAATTTAAGTGTCAAATAATTGATCTAAATATCAATTCATTATTTATAAATATTTCTCTTCTGCTCCATGTGCTATTTTTTGCAGGAGAAAATATTTATGGGCTTTGGTCATGGATTCAAGTGGAAATAACTACCCATTCACAAGCTTGTTAACTAAGAATAAACTTTCCTAGCAAGCTTAGAATCAGGTGACTGAAAAGCAGTGTTCAACACTGGAATTATATAAACTGGTGTTAAATTATATCAACAATTGTATTAACATAATTTAAATAAATTATCAATAAGAGCAATTAGGGATCCTTTCAGTTTCTGGGAGTTAAATTATTTATTTTGTGAATTGTGCTAATTTATTTCAGACTGTTTCTTGAATTAAACCATTGTTCATCGTACTTTTTTGTACTCTAACCTGTTGCTGAACTTCTTAGACATTGACAAACAGCATACTAAGTTTGATCATTTATTTATTTCATTTGATTGACAAAATTAACTGATAATTCTTTACAGAATGTTTTACATCATCATCATCCTCATCATCATTTCATGAACAATTCTTTGCATTCATTACATACATACAAAGAAAACACATAGTAAATCTTTAGGTAACAGATTCATTATAAAAGTTTAAGGATGTGGTTTAGTGCTGTTAGTCTTCATGGAGCAATGGGTTTAAAAAAATATTTTTAATACAATCATTCATTTACCATGGCATTTAAAAAATAAAAAATGGTTTAAGACAGATATATTTTTGTATAAAGATTCAATTCAAAGTGTATTTATACAGCTCCAACAACAACAGAGAACCAGGGTGCTGGACAAGGAAAACACAGACCCAAACACACAAGAAATGCAGAATAAAATAGCAAACAAATTAATACAATTTGTACAATCAGTTGCTGTTTGTCTGCTCCGGACACATCCTCCGTAAAAGCCAGATGAAAATAATATGGCAAACATTTATCTTTCTTTTAAACATTTAAACAATTGTTTTTTTTTTTTGTTATCTTGATTCAACTGGTCTATTTCATGTTCTGGTTCCTATTCACAAGTATTTACTCACTGATTGGGTTTTGCATATTGCCATAAATGTTTTTCTACCAACCCCATGGCTTTTTAGCTCAAACGTTTCCTTATCTATTTAATGTTGAAAGACTCCTTCAAACTGTTTTCAGCGTTCTGTTTTGTTATAGAACTCCAGGCTGAAGGGATATCAGCAGGAAGTGCACCGTATAGTCTCGCAAATTCTTTGTTGAAGCGGACCATGATATATTTCCAGTAGTCTGAGGCCTGTATGCTAGCATCAGCTGGGATGTGCCAATCTGGGAAGATTTCTCTGTATTTCTTGTAAGGATGGCTCTCATAATTATTCTCCGAACAGAGAAAATGAGTTTCACTATGGACGTCTGTTGAGCAAATGTCTGTCACTAATTTTTTATTTCTCACAGATCTGTATCGGCCAAGTCCCTGAGGCCTGTGAACTGAAGCGCAGTGCTCACTGTGAGCTTCTCCACCAGCTTCACATGGAGCTTTGCAGAAGGGACACAGTTTGCCACAGCCAAACACTCTCTTGAAAAGCTCTCGCTGAGGCTTAATTTTGAGCTTGCCTAGTTTGTCTTTTATTTTGACCTCAGTGAACCGTTCCTTCAATGCTTGTTCCATCTCCTGTACAGACTGAATTAGCCAACTAGCAAAAGGCTCTATAGATGCATTGTTTAAGAGCAGTACTGTGTCTAGTGCATCTTTGGGCATTATTAGCTTTTGCTCAAGCTTCTGGCAAATTAATTGAATGAATCCCTTTATTTCTACTGCACCAGTTTCACTCTGTGCCATTTTGACTGTTTCCAGTATCTCACTTGTGATTGCTTTAAGATGAAAGCCTTCCAGTTCAGAAAGCTCTTTGCCTTTTGAAAATTGTTTGATGATTTGGTTCAGAATCCATTCATTAACAAAGGTTTCATATGAGCTGATGTATTGCTCATACTTTGCGAATTGATCATCATTAAGAAGTTCCTTCAGCAGTGTGTACTGAAAAAACCCACGAGTGCTAAACTGGAATGCATTTTTGCCCTGAATCATTTTGTCAACAATATCAGGACCTAAGGAGCTGTAGAGAAATGTTTGAACTGCCGGCTCCAAGCAGAGTTTAGTAAACTCTTCAGCTTTTCTTTGACACTGATCTCGATTGTGGAACAAATCTTTGAAATCATTGTGATATTTGTCTTTAAAATGATCAAGGCATCTTCGTGGGTCATTTTCCCGAATGAAATTATCATGCAAGTCTTGAAAAGATCTTGCAGAAAAGCCACAAATGTGCAGTTTCAGGGACAGCTCGAATTCATCAGTGAAGCCCAAAGTTTTCCTGGAAACCATTTTTTGATCAATGATGTGCAGAATCTCCTGAACGTATGTATCATGGAAATCAGAATGGCTTGCAGTTTTGTCAACAACAAACTCAGTGCATGCTTTAATGATATCATCTGCAAGGTTTTGCAGCTCCCTTGTAGAGTTGTCATTGATAACACGTTTTATCCACCTTGTGATAAAACCATCTTTAGGAATTATGAATGGTGACTGTCCGTGATTATGCAGATTCTCTCTTGATAATCGCTCAGAGATAGAACTTCCCTTATGTTTCATGTTTGCTCGAAGTTGACTATTAACTAAATTGAATATTTTTTTTTTGTTCAGCCCAGTAAATGACAGTTCTGTTAAAGTTCCATGCCATATTTCTTCGAAAAAAGAATCAAGCTGTTTGTCAGTTATATGTTCATTACTCTTTAAGTTTGTGTTTTTGCGTAACTTATCCAGTTGGCTCAACACCTTTTTCTCCATTCTATCCGTGAATGTTTTCTTAATGTGGTCAAGATTATTCATTCCTCTCCTAATGTCCACAACTGCTTCGAGCTGTGTCAGCAAAGAGCTTTCCGTTTCCCTCCTGAGACACTTTACACTGCTAACAAACTCTTCTTTGTACTTTTCTACAAGGTAAACATGCCCCTCTGTTTGTTCAAAGTATTTGGAAAGGTTTTCCATTGTTGTTTTCTCCAGTGTGTCAAGCTTTGTGACAGCTTCCTGTTTTAGTTTGAGTAAAAGATCTTTCAGATCGGACTCCTCTGATTTCAGTTTGAATATCTCAAAATTTGACACTCTGGTTTCAGCTTGAGTTAACCAAGAGTGCATGTTTTTCTTGAAAGACCATTCCCATTTATGGAACTCTGTGCAGAGCCGCATGTAGGCATCAGCCACCAAGCTATTCCTGAAGCTAAATATGAAATTTTCATATTTCACTGCATTCCACAAGCTTTTTGTCCACTCCAAAAATTCTGTTACATTGCCTCCTGATCTTTTGTTGTTGCATTGTCCAATTTCAACAATCAGTTTCTTTTTAAGATCATAGACCACTTCAGAATAGCCAGCATTCACTGGAGCCATTGGTGGATTTCCATGCCAGAGGCCAGGAATATACCAATTGCAAGTCTCTGGATTGTATTCCATCACATCTGTGAATCGTTTATACTCCTCCTTGTTCTCCATTTTAGCAGCAGCCTCAGTCATCTCATTCAGCTGCTCCAGCAGGAGTTTTCGATCTCTCATGTTCTTGTCATGGGCTGACACATCAGCAACATTTTGGTGGACAAACTGACACTTGGGTTTTTTACCAACTTCCTTCATTCTGATGAAGGCATGGACAACAATCTGCAAGATATCCTTCATTTCTGTGGAATTCTCCATAGCAATGTTGATGATTGTGACATCACTAAGTCCAACAACAAGAGTCGCTAATTCGTTGTCGTGTTCATGGCTATCATCAAGTTTTGCCAGTTCTGGAGATTTCAGCCCTTCAGTGTCAATGATCATTAAGAAATCACAACCAAGGCTTTGTTTGATTTCACCAGTCACTTTGATCAGTTGCATAAAAGCTCCTCTTGTACATCTTCCGCTGCTAACAGCAAACTGTACTCCAAACATAGTGTTCAGCAAGGTGGATTTTCCTGTGCTCTGGACTCCTAAAACTGTGACCACCATGATTTTGTTATTTGGTGTCACTATAGTGTTCAGACAATGCAGTACATCAGTCACCCATTGAAGAGGAATATTTGATGCATCTCCATCAACCAGCTCCATAGGAAAACCTTCCAACAATAGCTGGGCACACAACCGGGGCAAGTGAAGCATCTGTTTCCGTGCTTCTTCACTTTCAGGAAGTGACACTGCAGCTTCGTAAAGTTGGCCCATTTCACGCAGGAAGTGCTCTATTCCAAGAGAACTATTGGAGATCTGTTTGTCAAGCTGTGCAATTTCCTCTGTGTTTTCGGAAACTTGCTGACATTTTTCTTTGTATTGCTCTCGGAGGTTAGAGAGGCTTAGTCTGGAGAGATTGTCAAGGTTCATTCGCATCCACTTCAAAAAGTAGGCCCTCTCCTGGCTTGACCCTGATAAGCCACTAACAAAACAGTTCATTGCCTTTGACATATCGTGGTCA
This sequence comes from Danionella dracula, assembly GCA_900490495.1. NCBI lineage: Eukaryota > Metazoa > Chordata > Actinopteri > Cypriniformes > Danionidae > Danionella > Danionella dracula. Next base: position 652,860 of record UELW01000146.1, read on the forward strand.
CTTTGTTGCTTCCTGAGTTCATTCTTTTTCATCTGCAGATCACTCTTGTACATCTCTATGTTTCGATCTCCAGCTTTCCTTAATCGGCATTCCTCTTTCTCCAGTTTTGCCAGTTCTTTCCATACTTTCCCCTGAAGTGGCAGCTGTTCGTCTTTGAACTGCAATGTGTTCTTTATGTTTTCTGTTAGGGCATTTGCATTCATCTTTGCTGTCTGACAATCCTGCAAGTCTTCATCAACTTGAATCCCAAGTTCATGTGCTATGGTGTCCATTGCCTCAATGCATGCTTTGCTTGAGCATGTTTTAATAAAGGAATTTATGGTAGAATGTAGATTTTTTACAAAATTGGCATCATTTTGATTGTTTTTCACAATGACGTTGCTCTTCTTCAAGTCCATTTCAATAGCTGCTGTTTTTAACAAATGTAAGTCGAGTGATTTGCTTTGACCATTTCCAACTAAAAACAACTGAGACTTTGAATGTTGGTTTGTGAGTAACTTGTAATTTGTGTTAAGATTGTCAAAGAACACAAAAACTGCACTGGATATCTGACTCAAGAATGAGTATTGAGTTTCAAAATATTGGATGTCTCCTCTTAAATTTGCAAAAGCCACAGGCTCAGGAAAAACATCAATATTTTTGTTTCCACAAGGTAGATACCAGCTCATCTCAACTAACCCGTTTGACATTTTCCTTGGAATGTCTCCACAATCCATATCATGATGGACAAAAGTGTCATGATATTGCTGGGGGTTGCTGAGCAATTTGTTTAGGATCTGAGATTTGGAAAGGCTGCAATCGCCAAGTCGTACAAAGGAAATCAGAGGAAGCTTTGAGTGAACGACCCTGTCCTCAATAAAACCTCTTGGATCTGTCAATGTGTGAGGTCTAAATTTCTTGACAATATCCCTCATGGCCCAAAGCATGAGCATACACTGTTGATTGTCACAATTTGGAAGAAGCAAAGGTACAGAGAACTGACACATTGACATTTTCGAAACCATTTCCTGTTGAAGAAAACCATCAGAACAAAGAAACAGAGCAGTCACAATGTCTAAAGGGTTTACACTATTCTGATCATTCAGAGGATTAACTGTGTCAGTGTAAATATCTAAACTTGACAAATCATCCATCTCATCCTGTGAATATTTGACACTTCTTGCTGTCACATTGACCATCATCAGTTTCTTCAGGAAAAGCCATGGCAGAGATGATAGAGATTGGGCTGACTCATCTGTCACTGACCTTGTATCAATCTGCAGCACATCACTGAGTGAGAGTTTGTTTGGAAAGTACTGCTTTAACCCCAAATCCTCCAAGAGACTCTGAAAGTTTGTTTCTGGGAAGGAAAACAGGGATTTAAAAATTATTTTAAACTTGTATCGTCAATGTTATCAAAGTTTAAAATAATATGGTTAATGCATACTGGTTTGGACATATGTGACTGCTTCTTTGCTGCAAAGGCCATTTGGAAGCACCCTTGTGATTCGAAAAGTGTACTTGTTTCCAGGGCAAAGTTCATTGAAAACCACATTTGCTAATTTTGTTTTCACATCTTGAAACTGTCTTCCATTCTGACTGCAAACAATGTGAAATTCTTCGCATCCAGATCCTTCGCATCCAGATCCATCCCAAACAAGACACACTGATGTGGTGCCAGCACTTTCCACTTTGAAATTTTCTGGTGGAAGAGGTCCTTTAAACCAATAAAAAAAATTCCGTTAGTAAAAAAAAAATTCATACCATTTTAAAGAAAGATGCATGTAAAGGTGTTTACTAGTGCATGCTTTCACTTCAGCTCCCACACTTCTTTCTCCATTGTCTGACAATGAAACAAGACTGAAAGAGTATTCAGTCCCTGGCAACAAATCTTCTAACTCTATTGCTACATCATTTACAGTAGCAGTAGCAGTAGTTGCAGCCAGGAGATTAGTGTAGGTCAACTCAAATGTAGATATGCTGTCTGGTCGTTCCCAAGCAAGAGTAACAGAACTGGTCCGAATAAGCTGCACAGAAAGTTCTCTTGGTGCTGGGACATCTGTGAAGAAATACCAAATATAATCAAAGCCAGAAAACAATTTTTTTTCTATAACAATATAAATAACCTGACTTTATTTTTAGAAACCATTGATGAAAATGAAACAGTTAACAAATAGGTCGGTTGGTTTAATGCCTCAATTAAGTTTTTTTTTTCTCTCTTGTTAAGTTGACCTTTTTGTTATGGGCCTATCATTAATTTGAGGACCCACATCCAACCAACATAATCCAACTGCAGCACAGTGACCGCTAACTTTCTATCGTTTATCAAACTTATCATGAGAGAGAGCACAAGGTTGAATTGGATTGCACTCATGAGTTCAGCAGGGTCAAATGAAGCAGCTAGTATTTCCTCAAGAGCCTAGGGAATTGCAGGACTGCTGCACCAATTCTGAGACATTTCTAGGGGCCAGGCTTGCATTCAGATGTTCCTCAGGTTTGTAAGAGTGCCAGAAGATCTCAACTAAAAACCCTAAGTGAGCTCCCCTTCCAATCATTACTACACCCTTTGAAAGATTGGGTATGGACATAGTTGGTCCTGTTAAAAAAAGTAAGACAGGAAAACGATTCTTGTTGGACATCACTGACTATGCTACAAAAAACCCTGAGTTATTTCCATAATAGTCGATAAAAGAAAGGGTTGTGGCCTTTCCCTTAGTTCAGTTCAGTTCTTTTCAAGAGATGGTCTTCTTATGTCTACTTTATATCTTTTTTGCTTAAGCAAATTTACCCCTTGAGAGAACTTTATGGAAATCAAGGGAGAGGACCTTGGTCCCTATTAAGAGAAACCTGGAAAGGAGACCAGGGGAAAGAAGAGCCTATTAGTGTGATTTCCTATGTCCTTCAGATGTGAGAGAGATAGCTGAGGATGATGGAATTGGTTACATGGAAAGAATGTACCAGAAGGCATGTTATGATCGGTCAGCTTAACAGCGAACCTTTGAACCAGGTCATACGTCTCTAGTGGTGTTGCAACTACTGAGAGCAAGTTATTGGCTAAATGGCATTTTATGTTTCAGGAATACCCAGGCCATACAAAACTCATTGAGCATGAGAACGTTTTAAGGGGTGGTTTTACTGTGGCAGGAGTTCTAGGATAGCAGAACGCCTTCAAGGATCACTGAAAAAGAAAAACAGGGTTTCCTCTCGTTATCTCTGTGAAGTCTTTTGAAGGGAAGGGGGGTGTGATGGCCAGCTGAATAGTGTTGGTTACTAGGATCATAGATGGTGCTGGTCATCCCAGCTGTGGACATCTTGTTGGGGGTTTGCCAGGAAATGACTTGCACTGTGTCCTCTTGGTGTCATGCATGGTCTCTTACAGTGCCAATAGGTAACCATGGCTAATAGATGATTTACATGCGCTCACTATAAAAAGGAAGCAGATTTCTCTCATACTCGTACTTTGGTGCCAAACTTACTCCCGTATTGCGACAAGCAAGCACCCTGCAAGCTGTGTGTGCTGCTGAGACCTGCAAGTGATTCTAAGGTTGACAGAAATTAACGATATCTATGACCACTGCCTTGAGTTTCTAGAACACAGAGAGGCAGAGGAATCAGTAGAAGGATTGGAGTGTTCACATAACTGTTTCCTTTCTATAACGTGCTCAGATCGAGGCTGACCAACAATGGAATTGTCTCTGCCTGGTTCTGCTAAGCATGTCTGAAGGTCTGAACACACCTATTCAAATTGAAATTTGGATGGCTTCTCTGGGTTTTTTTTTTTTTTTTTACTTCAAAGCTGCTATTGTTGTAGTTTTTTTCTCTTTTTTGGGCCCTTTGTCAAAGCAGGTTGAAAATACATCAGATTTATTTTTCAATATGAACAATATAAATGCATAATTTAAATTAATGTTTTAAATGAACAAGAGTCAAAAGAACGAAGCATCAAAAAGAATTAAACTTCCCATTACTGCTTAATGCAACAGTTAAACACCTGGACGCTTTATAATCTTTGTGTGCTTTGTCGAACAATTGTTGATTGTCGAACACTAACAAGACTAGTTTCTGAATGTCCACATTCTCCCCATTCATGATTTCGTCTCTTCATCACTTTTTTTCTTCACAGTGAAAGAGTGTGTATTTCTTTTAAGGTCACCATACATTTATGCACGTGTATGCGAATGTAGATTATGCACCATCTTCTCAGTGGGTGGCTTGCCTGACTATGTTGATGTAACGACACTTTGTGCCCTTAGATGGCACTCAATGTGACAAGCCAAGGTTCAAAACATTAAAAACTCACGATTGCCCCACAATTTCATGGCAATGCCATACCATGCCATTGTGTATCTTATTAAACAACTTTTCATGGCCGGACACCACCATGATGAGCTTTTCACTCTCCATTCTCTTCTGTAAACTTCTTCTGCTCTATATCCTGTCATAAGTTAACGCAACAGTGTGTATCGAACCCCACCCAGTGCACTTTTATGTCTCAAAAAAAGCCAGCTTTCATTTGTTGACCACTACATCACGCACTGCGAAAAACCTGGACACCATGGCAGAACAAAACGTCCGATGGCCAGATGCTTGAGCTCCCTTTTGTGCCTATTATTTTGGGCTCAAGGCGTGTACGTATGCATCATTTTGCACTGATTATACACGTAGGTGTGTGGTGGCCTTTGGAGTGCACTTGCCCAAACTCAAGGGGCTAATAATATTAACTTCAGCATTAATTTTTTTTAATTTTTTAATTAGACTTTCTCTAAAAGAAAAAAAAAAACAAAGAGAGTTGGACACAATGTTGAAAAGTCTTCTTTTCTCTGTTAAATATCACTCACAAAATATATTTTTAAAAAACACCAAGTAAGTAAATAAGATCATGTGTGAGGGAGACATTAAAGGCATTGTCGGCTTAGAAGAACATATAATAAGCAATTTAGATTTTTTTAGACAGAAGAATGGAATGTCTGTAATATTGAAGTTACATATAGACTTTTTTCCACATAGCAATTCCATGTCTTAACATTTTACCTTTTACATTCGGCAGCATTTCCCCTTGGTCAGACTCAAAGAGATTTTCTCCCGATGAACTCGGCTTTTGGTTCTCTTCGGGGTATTCGTTGGCATCTTCAAGTTCCTTCAACAGAATTTAAAGGATTGTATTTTGGACTCACTAAACATGACAGTTTAATGCACATAGCTTCCAGTATATGGTAATTCTGATTTTAAAAGAAAATAATACTTACATCATCACTAGAACAGAACATATTTGCTGTTGCAACTGCTGCTGGGGAGTTTTTTTGACCCTCCAGGTCTAAAAGGGTAACACATTTTGTTATTAGTAATACTTTATATAACACTTATAAATCTGAGTAAAATGAATGTAAGTACATTTAGATTTCTCTTAAAGTGCTGTAAAAAAAATCTGTTTCTGTGTCGAAAGCCTTCAGTTAAAAAGGCTATTTTTAAAACACTTTTAAAAAATTACATTTATAATTTCATTATATCCATTTAAATTCAAAGTGATATAAAGCTGAATTCAGTCTAAATGGCAATACTAATCTAAGTTGATAATTTTTTTAGATAAAACCATGATATATATAGAACAGATCAAAAGTTTGGACACCTCATTCAAAAAATGTTTTCTATTTTCATGACTATGAAAATTGAAAATGGTAGATTCACACTGAAGACATCAAAACTATGAATTACTTGTATACATAACCAAAAAAAGAGTGAAACAGCTGTAAATATGTCATTCAACGTAGCCGCCTTTTGCTTTATTACGCTTTGCACACTTTTGGCGTTCTCGATGATCTTCAAGAGGTAGTCTCCTGAAATGGTCTCAATTCAGGAGAACACATTTCTCCTGTTCTTAAGTCTCTACACTGGCTGCCGGTCTCCTTCAGAATAGATTTTAAAGTTCTGCTGCTCGTATATAAGTCCAAACATAACTTAGCACCTAAATACTTAACAGAGATGATCAGTGAATACACACCAAACAGAGAGCTGAGATCCCACAGATCTAATAAATTAAATCTCCCCCGGGTAAATTCCAAACAGGGTAAATACTCTTTTAGTTGCCATGCAGCCCACAGATGGAACCAACTTCCAGAGGAGATCAAAGGTGCCAACACTTTAGTCACGTTTAAATCCAGGCTAAAGACTCTCCTGTTTAGTTGCGCTTTTGTCGACTGAGCACCAACGTCCGAACAACTATTTTACCTCTGTACTTCAAATCTTAATCTTTGTTTTAATCAATGTTTTAAATTTCAGTGTTTTTAATCAGTTTGATTTTATATGACTTTTTTTATGCTTGATTTTAATAAATGTACTTTCTTTTTACTCTTTATTTCCAATGTAAAGCACTTTGAATTACCCTGTGTACGAAATGTGCTATACAAATAAACTTGCCTTGCCTTGCTTTCTACACATTCGTACAACAGCACACCAGGCACTCCAAGAGTCTAAGAATCCAAAGTCACTAATTTGTTGGAATACCTCCCATGCACAACAGTCCTTTCAGCTAGTCCTTTGATAAATATTTAACAAGGGTTAGGGTATGTGCCCTCCTATGTAACATGCCCATCTTAATGCAGTGTATGCTGTTGTTTGGCAAAGCCTTGGTCAGCATTCTCGTTATCCTAAAGCGAATCTTGCCAAAAAGAAAACTTAGCTTGAATAACCTAAAATCATAAAGCCAAAAACACACAAACAAACAAACTGAACAGAATAAAATTAATGAACTGAACTGATTAACTTACTACTTACATGTTATTTTTGTTATTTTGTTTCAACTGAAGAAACCCATGTCCTGAAGGTGAGTCAAAAGTTGCAACAATGACTACGTTTTGGACAATCCCAGCTACTTATACAACAGACCGAACCATTTCACACATAAAAAATTGGCTTCTTTTTTATTACTAATCTTAGTACTTTTGAAAAGCTGTGAATGTTTGTATATTAAAGTCTGTTTGTGCTGTCTGGGGCTACAAATTTAGGCTACTCCTTAACTAAGATAAAAATAACAACTAAAAGATTAACAGTGGTTTAGTCCTTCTGCTAAAAGGAAACCGTGATTTTTATGAAATAGAAACTGAAAGGAGTTCTTCAGATTTCTTGGAAATAGCTTCCCTCCCTCTCCAGAGCCATGTGGCAGCAAAATATTAGTGTGAAGCAAACATGTGGGTTTCTTAACAGTTAGCAGCTCATGATTCTTCCAATTTTGAGATAAAATAATAAAAATGCTTGAGTAATAAACTGAAATGAAGTGATGATGCTTTGTTTTTTGTAAGCTTTAGTTATTAAAATATATTCAATGTCTTCACAATCATATCACAACCCAGTTTATTGACAACATTTGTCTATGTAATATTTCTTTAAAAACTCCTCCAGAATGGTGTGAAAAGTAACTGGCTTCATTACTTCTTTTTAAGTTCCTGGATCACCTTTTGAGAAAATGACCCTGTTAAACTCAGTTGCTTTGTCCATTTTGCATAAAAAAAACTATAAATTAGCCGTGTGAGTCTTTGCCAGAGGTTGTTAAACCAATCTAAAAAAAAAAATCTAAAAGTCAAGGAGCAACTCCAAGAGAGACCAAAGTTCACAGCTCGAGAAGACCATTGGTAGGAAGGAGACTTTTTAACAATGTGGATGCGCTTTGTTTGTTATTGTTTGCTAGTTTGTACATTTATTGTCATGCTTGTTTGTTTGTATAGGTTTATAACCTGAGCCCTGGCATGTCCTGGGAACAGGCCCACAAATAAATTAAATTTTGTGGAAATCAGAGCTTTGAGTTACCCTTTTCTTTCTCAACATGTGAAGGCCCTTTTTCAAGTTTGGGCAGTTTGGTCAAAAATCTTTGAAGAACTTGACAGAGGTCACTTAGAGACATTCACTTGAGTAGATTTTTAGGGTAACTAGTACTTTTTGAGTACTTTAAAGTAACTAGTCAAATTGTGTACTTCTAATTCTTATAAGTTCACACTCTTTCAGTTTGAACAAAACACATGCAGCTTTCCAATGCTTTTTTTTCATCACATACACAATATATGATTATTTAACAAGTTGAGTAGTTAACTAGGATCAGTGTGTAAAAAAAAAAACTTTACAAGTATTTCAAATATATAAAAAGTCAAATATATAAACAAACAGTCTGTTGAGGAGGAGCCTCTCCCCTAATGAAATGGTACACACACCCCTTTGTTTGTTTTTTGAGTTGTGAGTGCACGCACCTACTCATGGTTCCTGGTTTAAACATAATATTCCTCATTCCCCATGATAATATATTTCAGCCCATCCAAAGAGGAAATATAATGATTTTACCTTTTGTATTGTGCAGCTCCCCTGGGTGGTGTTTGCAGGCCCAAATGGGCATGCTGGCCAAACACAATAGAAGCAAGAAGGGGCTTTTATTTTGAAAAATGTTCCTGTGCCAACCCTGAAGTTGAAATGGGGAGGTCAAAGCAAGGGTATAAAAAGGTCCATGAGCACAGTATTTGGAGAGGGAAGTCAAGTGTGAGCAATGTTAGTGCCACAGACAGTTATTAAGGACGTGCCATCGTGCAGAATTTAATTGATTTTTTGTACAGTGTTTGTTTTTGGATATTTTTCTCTGTGGGTTTTGCACAATAAAATCACTTTGCACCGAAGAGCGCTCTCGAGTTTTGCCATCTTTTTTTTTTAACATCTTTGACCATCCTAAATGTCCTATAAGCATGCAGCATAAACAACGTCTCAATACAGTCAATACAGATTATTAGGAAACTAAAACTAAACTTTACCTGAGATTTTTAAATTAAAGCTACAGCTCCATGGGTTTAGTTTTTACTTGTGAATTCTATTGAACTTACTCACATTGTCTAACAGAGAAAACGCTTCTAACTTTTTAAAGTAAATTTTATACTCCACATTTTTTTCAGTGTAGCATTATTAACAACACTTTTAGCAACCATAACTCGAAGCAATGGGCACAAACCACTAAATAGTAATCGACGAATAACATCCTTAACACTGACTCCACCTCTAATCTAAACTCTAAATACTAAGGTCAGTTTTTCTTACTCTTGTCTCAGACTCGTTTGTGTTTGAACTCGGACTTGAATATTGGTCTTAACTGATGCATATTATGCTATAAAGTCAAGTAAAAAAAAACAAAATAACTTTCCAGATGAGACATGGCACTGACATCGAACATCTAATCGGACGCGCTGTCAATCTTTTTCCCTCACAAATCATTGGTGTTCACAGACACGAGGTCAGAAAACATAGCTAAATGTAGATACATAAATCACCAAAGACTTGCTGCACAGAAGCGAAAGCATAAAGCCTTTACATATTTTGCAGCAAAACCATGTGTAAAACGTCCTCTAGCCCCCAGTGGCCAGTCAAGAAATTGCAGTTCAGGTAATTCCTATTTTGCATCAGGAAGGAAAGTAGGGTGTTGTTGTTTGAGTTAGACCTGTTTTGGACTTTGACTTGGACTCAAATAGCGTTTAACTCATTCTTAACTTGGTCTCGACTGTCCTGGACTTGAACTTGTCTTGAACTCGACAGCGGCAGATGTGACTAGAGCCTTACTGAGCACAATCCTTTTGATGACTTTTTAAACGTGTGCTTCCATATGCAGACTGCAATAAAAGCTGTGTTGAAACACTTACTCTGTTGTAAGTTAAGTCTTTATCTGATCTGAGAACAACATTGCAAGAGAAAAAGTTATCCTTGACATAATCAGAAGATAATTTAACGAAGATAAATGAATTGCAATGACCTGTAAACCCTTTTCTGCTGGGATTTCACAATGCCAATTTTCTTCAAAACCTCCCTGTGATGCATGGTTCAGAAGAACATGAATGGCAAAGATAGCTCCGCCATAGGTGCTGCTTTGCATGGGATGGATGGTGGCTGAAAAACCTTCAAGTTATCAGTCGGGCTTTGTAAAGCCACATCATGGAAAAAGAGAAGGATGTTCTTTTCTTTGCCATTAAAAAAATAGATATTTTGACACTAACAGCTATGATTTTTTTCCCTCACAAACTGATGGCTCTTAGGATTTCTCTCTTCAGACTTGCTTTTGTGACTTGGTTTCATCTGGCAGGCAGCACAGTGTCTGACAGCTTTAAGGAATGCAGTCAGTTCTTTTACACACATACAGCACCCTCTGGCATCCAAGGAGGGGATCTGAAGAAGATCTGCCAACGTTATGGAGATAAACTGAGATATGCCACATTATATGACAGCAGTCGGCGTTTGGCTCTTTTTTCAGCTTACACGTACAAAAAGTCAGATGGACAGAGAAGGATGGACACGCCCTGGATGTTTGAACCACAGGTAGAGTCATTTAAGCTAAAAATGTAAGCTAAAATAAAAAAATAGCTTTTTAAACATGTTTTACATTTGTCTACTGCTTTTGAATGTTTGGTTGTTTTGTATAAGCTACTTATTTCTCTATTTTGTTAGCTTGTCTCTGCTGATGAAGGTGGAAACATGAAAGTGTTGCCATCTAGTGGTGATATAGACCTGCTGCTGGAGGAGAGCCAGGCTGTACTTGCAGATTATGTAGATGCAGTGGAGTTTGAGCGAGGACAACTGAACCCAGACCAGCACCAGGCAGACAACCAGGACAAAGCAGCCACATATACACTTACAAATGTGGTTCCTCAGATCACAGAGTTGTTGGAAGGTCCGTGGTCCACATATTGTGATCTGGTGCGCCGCCGGTTGAATAACTTCTGCCATGGGACTGCTTATGTGGTGACTGGAATTACTGTGTCAGGGCTGACCATTCGAAGAGGAAAGGAGGATCGGATGGCCGTCCCAAAGCACTTGTGGTCAGCTTACTGCTGTCCACAGTTTGACCGAAATGCTCCTTATGAAGTTCGTTATATGTTTCCCACCTATGCAGCTTATGCTTTGAATGAGAAAGAGGGACACGGTGTTACTGAAATGCCTTTGAAGGCTTTAGAAACTTTTTTAAAAATTCAGACCAACATGGACAAAAGTGGCAGCATCTTTTTTAAAGACTGTCTCACAGAAAATACACACATTATTGGGAAGTGACTTCTTTTTAATGTCACTTTCATGTAAATAATGTACAAAATGATGTAAGTAGGCGCGTAAATTTACAATAAGAATTCAGATCTGTGTGCGTGTCTTAAAACATATCATACATTATGATATGTGAGAAACTCTAAATTATCTGACGATTTCTGTAGTAAAATGTGTAATACTATGTGTAATATGTAATATTAAATGCATGATAAACTCAGTTTAGGAGTTAAGAGTGTTTAATTAAAGACTAATTTCCAGAGTTATCCAGGTATAATTCTGCTTCTCTTTGTGGTTGATTTACATTCTTATCAACAGCAGAGCTCCACGTGTCCATGCTTGCATGTCCTTTAATCATGCTATTTAAATATCACTTAGATAGTGAAGGTGAAGGTAAATGTTTTAGCTGCTGCATTTTTTTTAGTTAAGAGTATTTTTTTTAATTAACCAAAATATTTGTCTGTGTTTGTTTCTTCTTAAAAACATCTTAATCAAGACTATTGGACACTAAAGTATGCTTTTTGTCTTTTTACCCTTTATGCCTTCCTCAAAATTTTACGTTATTATTTAGAAATTTGTCAAATGTCCAAAATATATCCTAAATACTTGAGATAATTCCTGGTCAAATTTGAAAGCTCAAAGCACTCTTTGTGTTCAAATAACTTAAAATTCCATTGAATTTCATTACTGTATTTTTAATTCTTCGAGCATCTGCAAATCGCCCTCATGGTATAATCTGTGATTTTTAATCAAAAAAAAAAACATTAAATGTATTAAATTTACTATAAAACAATAGGAATAAATTCAAAAGAACTAAACAACATGTTAAAAACTGGACTGTATTATAAAAGCCATTAAAAGCAGGTTTGAAGAAAGGAATTTAAGAAGCTCAGTAAGCACTTTGAATCTGCCTACTGTTTAATATTACTCCCAAGCACTGGACAGCCAATATAGGTGTAGAAGGCTTTGTTTTTGTTAAAATATTTTTTCTTGACTTCTCTTTCTTTCTTTCTTATTCATTAAAATTATCATAGAGTTGTATATGTTAATATGTATAATAGGAAGAGAAGCTATTGGAGCTTACATCCTTTTGAACTTGAACATAAATTACATGGCTTTTTAGTTTCTTTACCAATTTTTTTGTTCTGGTTTGTTTGTATTCATGTTTATGCCTCTGCTATTTTGTTTAAAGTGCATTAACTCTACACCATTCGATATTCAAACTCACAAGTAGTAAAATTACCCCATTAGTGCCTGTGTGGCAAACAATAAGACTACGAAGCTAAAAAGCTAAAGTTGATTTAGCTGGTGAAAAAAAGTCAAAAGGATTATTATAACATACATATACTATGAAATGAGCACATGTTAGTTTGGCTTAAAACAAGCCCAAAAAACACAATTGTTTTTATAACTGGGGTTTTTCTCCTTCTGTACAGTACTGAAATCTATCCAGTCATTCTCCTGATCAGGCTATAACATTTTCTGCCAAAGATCAAAGTTCAAAGACTCGTTAATCATTTTTAGCTGGTGACTGTATTTTAGGAGGCAAATCATCATTGACTTATCATTATTTTTGTTTAATCATTCATTCATTCATTCCACAGCGGAATGAACCGCCAACTCCTCTTGCAAATGTTTTCATGCGACGGATGCCCTTCCAGCCGCATTTGTTTAATCATTAACTTAATTATTTATTTCCTGCAAAAGGGTTTCTACATTTAGTTTACCTAAGGCATTAATTAACAAATAACTCATGAAGACATACGGAATTTTGCATAATTGATGTATCGATTCACGACTCATGTATAGTTTCATTTCATAATTAATACTTATGTTAACTCATTATCACTGTATCATTAATTCATCATAAACTAATGGTTAATTTATGCATTCAGTAATGATGAGTCATGTCAGCTTATTGTAAAGTGTGTCCAATATTCCAATTTGTTAGAATAATTCTGAAATGTGATTTCATCATTCCATGTGATGTAGATACTAAATGTAAGATCCGTCAAATGCATGTATGGCTGTGTCTGTTCACACTCCGCATAACTGCTAATTCTCATTCTTTACTGATCAATCGTTTAAGATTTTGATTAAGAAATGTGTTCCGCTCCTCACATTGAGCTGAGACACTGTGACATTTTGCTTTGTCATTTACTTTTGTTATTGTCATATTCTCTTTTCCGTCATTAGACTAAGTCCCTGTAACCACCCCATGTTTGGTTTAAAACAACTCTTGAAAAAAATTTTAAAGTCCAACAGTTAAAGTATTCTCTTCTTTTCTCTTGCTATGATGTGTTACATCTCCATATGCTCTCAATCTGCTTGATTAAAAATAAGTACAAAACTTAGTATGTAAACATAAGGAATTAAAATTATATTTAAATGCCTTTGTGTTGTCAGTGTCCTTCTTTTTAGAGATTTTTCTAACATTATTTTAAAAATTTAATGGCAGCCTATTTTCCAGTAGTGCACATTTGAACATTATTCAACATTTTAAAGTAACTAAATATATGGCCCATTAAGTTCACGTCCATCATTTAAAACAATTGATGAATATGTAATTAAAGTCTGTAGATTAATGTTTAAAGTAAAGTTTGACAGAGGTGGTTGACTATGAGAATAGGTTCGAACCACTAACCAGGTTAGAAAGGACCAAATGCAACTGGCTGATTTGCATATATGTAGATAAGTGCACTCAGAAGTCTGTCTTATCAGCTTATGAAAGTTTTATAGTAGATCAGACTCTCCTAGCATAGTTTTGCATATACTTACTCCACATTTGCTTTTCATCATCTCTCATTTTATCCCCCACGCACTAGACACATCTGACAGCAGACCAGCCTGAAAAACATCAAAGAATTTAATTCTATCTGAAATTTTAAGGTGAGGTTCTGTTAGGTCACTTAAAGAACATGAAGCTCCTGGTCTACAATTGGTCCTTTTTTGCAACCGTCTTCACATCTTTGATGCTGGGATCCCAAGCCAGTGTGGTGGAAGACTTCTCTCAAATTCAGCGCTGTAAGGATTTTCTTTACATGGGCACTCCACCGAGAGGTTACCTCAGCACTTTGCCCAAAAAAATCTGCCAGAGATATTTGGACCAACCTCGTTTCATCACCTTCTATGACCAGAAAAAACACATCCCTCTCTATTCCGCTTACATCTTCAAGAAATCTGATGGGGAGAAACGAGTCGATGTTCCCTGGATGTTTGAACCACAGGTGAGTGACACCTTAAAGATAATAATTTTAAGATTGTTGGTTTACCCTGCCTTTTTCATTTCTTATTTTGGACAGTTGGCGACTGAGAAAGGAAGCAGTAACATGGAACCCTTCCCCCAGTCCAACTTGATGCACAAAAACTTTGAAGACAGTCAGGCGGTTTTGGAAGATTATGCTGATGTGGTCCAGTATGAACGAGGCCAGCTGAACCCAGATGAGCATCAGGCTAACCCCTTGGACAAGGCTGCCACATACACCCTGACCAATGTGGTTCCTCTGATCCGGGAGTTCAGTTACGGCCCTTGGAGCTCACATGTTGAAGTTGTCCGTAAACGCCTGAACAATTACTGCCATGGAAATGCTCATTTGATCACTGGGGTGACAACATCAGGTAACATGATTCGTAGTGATAATCTAGATCGTGTGGCCATCCCAGAGTTCATGTGGACTGCCTATTGTTGCAATGATTATGATCACAACGCTCCCTATTCTGAGCGTTACAAGTTTCCTGCATTTGGGGCCTATGCCCTCAACGACCGTGTGAATAACCACATCGTGGAGGTTCCCATCAAGAATCTGGAGAGGTTTCTCAAGGGTAAAATGGAGGTGGACAAGAACTTCCAGATCTTCTACAATGACTGTGTACCAGACTTGTGAACATTAGCACATTAGCTGTGACTGGTATATATCACTAAAAGGATGCAAGCATGATGGTACATTAACATAAATAGATGCAAGTTTTCACTGAGACGCTATTATGCTTCTAAATTCTGGAGATATGCCTGAAATAAAAAAACATATATAATAAATATACCACATATTAATTACTTTTTTGGTACCCTTTGATAAACACCTTGCAAACCTTTATTTGTGTAGGTGTACCATCAATTATTTAATTAAATCAAAGACCATGTCACTCATTTATTTTTTCTTCTAATGTAGACAATGTAGTTTTTTGTCATTAATATGTTAAATTGAAAATAATTACTTGATTAACCTAGCAGAAAGACTGAATTTCACCATTTTGGTTTAAATGTTAGATACACCTTTACTGAATGACCATACCTGTGAAGCTTAATATAATATATTAATAATATATTAATAAAATATTAATATGTAAGTACATGTAAAGAGAACTGTCTGAAAACCCTGATGGTATCACTACATGTAATTCTCTGTTGGAATAAAGTATAGGCGTCTACTGCTGAGTCACGTTTTATTCATCACTTTTTGGGATTGGATATTTGAATAATTTTAGACTTGATAATACAGTGCAATGACAAAACCTTAAAAAAACGTATGACAAAACCTTGAAGGTGATTTTTTTTTCTTGAGAACATAAGTGGGGGGAAACACAAAAACCATGAATAATACAGTTTTGATATACTTTTGAAATGTTTAAAAAATATTTATTATCTTCATTCCCAAATAAGTCACATATATCCATTTACAGCTAAGGTATTGGTGACTTTAAGCAATATATTGGTCATTTCTTGGCAGTAAGAGGCAGGCACAAATTGTAGAAAGAACACTGATCGAGACACCTGACTGGTTTCCATGAAACCCAACTTTGCTCTTGCAAAGTGTTTTTATCCAGTGGACACCCAAAATAGTGAGGGTCCATGACCAGCAGGAAACTGCCACTTTCCCCCGTGCATATGCCTAAGATCCCTTTAGAAGAATTGTCCCGATCTCCTCCCATCATTACAGGGGATCCATGAGTAAGGAAGTGAGTGTGGAGATCCTCTATAATGTGCTCCAGCTCTTTACCAGACCGTACATGTAGTATACGACAAGAAACATCATAAAGCTGGTCAAGAACAAGGCTTGCCTCAAATGTTCCAATCCACTCCCTGGAACCAAGGAATGAATCAGGTTTGTCCCCTATTTTCACCAGAGTTTCTTGAATTTCAGACAGGCTAGGTGGTTGGTTGGGGTGAGCTTGATTGAGACATAACCAAGACGAAATGGTTTGAACAGTCCTGTATCCACAACCCCAACCTCTGTCATCCTTGCCATCACATCCATAATGAAAGTAGAGACAGTCTCCTGATATTAGTGAACATCTGTCACACTCTGCAGGCTGAGGTAATCCATCATGAGCATTCTTGATTAGCACATCCCTCCATGTTTCTGCAATAGGTCCTATCGCACTTTGTCTAAAAGTATATGCAAATCTTCCCCAGTCTATTTCCTGTGAGTACTGACATGATTCTCCGTGCTTTATATCACCCATGAATACAATTGAGACATAAAATAGTTACTGCTGTATTGTGTACACTGTACAATGATTTGGGTTAACCACAAATAAAATAAAGTTGAGTTCCGCGGAAGATGACGGTGACGCGCCTGTTTGTCACTGAAACTCGTCCCTCTTCTCATCGCGCTTTCCACAATAGTTCCGCCTTTCACTGAGCTGTTACATTATTTATTTTACGTTTAATAAGCTCAACCTCTATACTATGTAAATGTATTCCCTTTATAATCAGCACTGAGATAAAAAATGGATAACAGCTATTTAAAACGCGCTGCTTGCTAAAAAATACAAACACAGATAGGCTATTTTTGCGTTTGAATTTTGGTCTAGAGTTGTGTACATGAGGAAAACTGCGCAAGAGTTGGGTCCTGCTAACTACAGTCAATACTTGTATAGTCAAAAGATGCCGCTAACAAATGTGCTACGTTACTGTCTTTGTTTGCTTTGATGACGTTAGATTATTAACAGAGTGCAACCCTCAATCGACCACTAGAGGGCACCCGTCCTTTGAAAGAACCACCTAAACCCATTCAACTCTAGTTTGGGGAAAGCCTTTCTAGGTTTGACCTGTCTATTAATAAGGAAAGCCGTCGTCTATTGATAGAGTGTTTAGAGTGT
Organism: Danionella dracula; assembly: GCA_900490495.1. Classification (NCBI taxonomy): domain Eukaryota; kingdom Metazoa; phylum Chordata; class Actinopteri; order Cypriniformes; family Danionidae; genus Danionella; species Danionella dracula. The sequence goes on from UELW01000146.1 coordinate 669,987, forward strand.
TTGTAGAATGGAAACGAAAACTAAAACCATGTATTTAGTTTGTTTTTGGGGATTTCGAGCGAGAAGAGCTTGCAGTTTTATTTTATTTCAAGAAGAGAAGTCATGAACTGAGATATCAAAAGGTTGTACATTTTGCGAGATATTTTAGCCATTTACAAAAAAAAACTTCAGAATTCAAAATGTTTCTTTCAACTTTGTACACTGATTAAATTCCTTCTGTTTTGATAATATTTGTCCTTTCTATTACTTTAAAAAATATGCAGACATTTTGACAGGAAAAAGAGGTCAGTGGAGGCATAAATTTTTAAGGCATTTTAAATTTTGAGAGTTGTTCGCTTGGTTTGTACATGTTATTAACATTAATTGCCTTAATAACCAATGTACTTATCAATCATTAGAGGTGGGCAGGCTCATTTGCTGGTGATGATGACAGTTGCAAGAACCATTATGAATTCTGTGTGCCGCTTCTAAACACCATTATATTTAACTCGAGTGATTTAGTCACTCGATGAGCTGCTCTAGAAATATTGTTTTCTTAATTTAAAACCAATGACTTCAATGAGTTTCAATGGCTTTGTATATCTTCTTCATCTTGGTAGATGACAGGTTTAGCATATTTTTTTTATACATTTTGTTTTAATCACTTGTTGTTTAACTTATGTTGTCCTGTCTGAAAAACCAAAAAAAAAACAGACCCAAAGTTTCCAAGTTTCATATGATAGTAAGTTTGGAGTTATGTGTAGTGTCTGAATATGGTGTATATTATGGGGCCCTAAAAGTGTTAGTTTATTACCCGTTAGCAAAAAAGTTGGACCACGTTTACTATTTGTCTCCCATATCTGGCATGGATTTGGCACTGGTATATGGAGACCAAACATGGTCCCAGTCTAGTGTTGTATTTAATGTGGCACAAAATACCTAGGTCAGACATTACAATTGTGGCTAACTTGGCTGAAGCTTGGGCAAGGCATTTGTCCCATCTTTGGTCCTTTTCTGGAAACAGGACTTGGTCCAGTCATGTACAGTAAATGAATGTGGTACTTGGGCCAAGCAGGTCAACTTGTAAGCCAGAGCTGGACCTTGTAAAAATTACTATGCGAGTAGTAATAACCAGACAACATTGTACTTTAATTTAGCTGCTCTCAACAAGAGATTTTCCTCAGCAATAGAGTCTTATTTTTGTTAAGCATGCATATACATATGTCTCCAGGGTTTTTGAAGATCTCTTTTTATTCTTCTGTCAGATATAGTACAAGCTGCTTCTGGTCCAACCCAATTGTGCTAAGATGAACATTCTAAAATATAGAAATCCGTCTGTAAAGCAGTTCCATCATCTCAAGCTGTGAAAATGTTCCTGAGAGACCTTGTTCTTGCTTTTCCCATTCGTGTGTGAATAACATATGAAACATGCTGTCCATGATGTCACTAATATCTGTAGTTGAGTTTTAAGTGAAAATAACCTGCTTTTATCATCTTAACAGTGGGTTATTGGGTCATTAAAGCTGCATTAAAGTCAAGGTTGAGAACTTATATTGCCTTATCAAGTGGGTCTTTAAACAAGGCGGGATTCCATTCTGTTTTCTATTGTACAGTCATCACATACCTAGTTATTTTAAAACTGAGTTTTTTTTTTTTTTTACTAAGTTAGGCTGTACCACACGGTCACTGAGGGAGTGTTTCAGAGTAATCTGTATATTTTTAAATTACCGGCCAAGTGTTTTGAAAACGTCCGATTTATTGTTGTCATGTAGACAGTGAAACCGCACTTTTTTAGGTTATGGTCAGAGTCATTGATTGTGGGGATTGCGTTGTTGTTTGCTCCGGTAAAGCATATCTTCTGAAAAGTAAAGGAAAACAGACTTGACACAGATTCAATCAGCACCAGTTTTGAAGAAGAGCTGAATTGAGCCTCAGATAAATGGAACGTTTAGGGAGCAAAATAGCTGTTGTTAAAAACTAGATAGAGAATTGATGCCGTGATTATCTTTGTGAGCTCTTTAGTCCAGACATTGGAGGCAAAGAATCTGTTGAGTGAAAAATAAGGCTAGTTTGGAAGCTTCTGATTGGAGAATATAACTTCAGTGTTGAGGAGTCATTTTTTTATTAAGAAAAACTCTATTAATCTTATTGATTACCAACAGTAGTTTTATGACATGAACTAATTCACAGTCCTTTAATGTTTTCTTATTTTTAAATATGAGTATGTATGATTACCTTGCTTAGTTTTAACCTCATAGTTGTGCATTCTGCGTGTCCACTTATTTAGTCTGCACTCTTTGGTTTAATTAAGTTCACCTGTGTTGTTCATTGAACTTTACTCTGTTGTAGTTTTCTAGCAGTGTTTTTGTCTGGTCACCGTTTTCTGCTGTCACTTCTGCTTTTTTTTATCTTTAGACTCAAATTTGTGTGTTCATTTCAGTTTCATTTCAGAGTCAATCTGCAGATTTTGCATTTTGTTTGAAATAATTTGTCATTGTAGATCATTTGTAGAAAGTTAATGTGATTTTTTAAAATGTGTGAAATTTCACGGGCAAATTGACTAAGATATTGACTAATCACTAAGGCTAGGAATTGTGAGGAATGCCTGGATTTCATAGTTTGTGGTAAAATGTATACTGACATGATTGATTATGTGTAAAATATTAACATTATGCACCATCTTTATATATTGATTTTATTTGTATAATAAAGTAACTTATAGTAAACTATATTATCGTTAAACATATTATTCATAAATATTAGAGTTACAAATATATTTTCAATATATACATAAAGTATGCCTTTTTCTGTTTACAAATTGTCTAAATGTAAGTTCTTATCAAGCTTAGGATAAGAAGCTTAGGAAAAAGCTTAGGTTATTAAGTAGCTTAAAAATTTAGTAAGTGACATGGAGACCTTGTGTCTTGTAAAAACGCCTCGTCATTTGCGCAGGAAACTTTCAAAGAATGAACAAATGAATTTTGAATTGTAAAACAATGGGATTCGCCTTTGCTGATGTGCCAAAAATAACTCTGATTTCAATTTGACACTGGTGGAGTGAGGAAAGGCCAAAGCTAGAAATATCCCTTTATGCTTCCACGGCAGCCAGAATAAGCTTGTTGTCTCTCTGTGTAAAGTGCAGATTTTATCACTTGATGAAGCTCTTTCCAGTCTATTAAAATCCTGACACCTTCTAAAGAGCAGCAGGATATATTTATAGCTGAAGATGGAGGGGTAGGAAGCAGGGTTCAGGGTGAGAGGACGGTGTCTTCCTAAAAGTCAGAAAGCCACGTGGTGTTCGAGAAACAACAGACCATTATCCTCAATACATTTTAATGCATTGTTTATTTAGAGCAAGTAGTTTAGAGCAACCTGTTAAAGAGGAACTTTTTATTCAGTAGTTTGATCCGGTCGAATGAAATTCAAACCAGGTGTCAGGTGAAGAAAAAGGTTGACTTTATGTATTTATACTTGACTTTATGTTGGTTTTTCCCCTGCCATGACTGGAACTACCTGAGAGGAAAGAAAGGAGAGGTTACAAAATATTGTATTTATTGACAAGAATGCTGTCCTCCATTTACACCTCTTACCAACCATGCATTTTGCTCTTTCGTGTGAGGGGAATGGGTGTCCGATTCTCTTTTGAACAAAGAACAAGGGCTAGAGTGAAGGGATGTATACCACTTCAGCCAAAGTGTGGTCAGACCCGCACTTTTAGACAGAGAGCTTGAGACGTATTTCCCAGCATGCACCATGCGATGTGGGAACAGTGTTCTTCAACAAAGATAGCTGCTAGTGCAAAGAAATATAGCCACAGATGTAAGTCATTTAATTCATAACTTGATTGTTTTATGTTAGTTTTCATGTCAAAAGTGCATATATTGCTCAGAAATAGTAATATACTTTACAAAATCTCACACATCTGTCAGAACCATTAGGAGTTAGGCTGATCATCAAGAGCTGTTCCACAAAGCCCACAGAGATGATAAAACAGCCGGGCATGTGGCTGTTGTCCTCTGACTAGTGATGGGAAGTTTAGTTTATTTTGACGCTTCGTTTATTTGACTCTTGTTCATTTCAAAGAATGATTCATTTGAACTAATTGTTCATATCGAGAGACAAATCGAATTTACTTGAAAACCATTATGATGAAGACACAAAAATAGGGGGAAAAATTAGACAAATCTATATAAATGAAGTCGCTCACTGGTGTCTTCTGATTGTTATCAGTGTAGTCCGCTGGCACCAAAGAAAATTATTCACTCCTGAAAAGATTTATTACTTACGACTCAGATTTATTCATGTCACAAATAACTAATCACTACACATGAGTGCCATCGAAGGGCAAGAAGTGTCACTGCATCATCTTTAAACACTAGCTTGTGCACCCCACAGGGAAGCCTTCCAAACGTTTGTGCAAATCTCAATTAGGATAGATGTGTAGAAACCTTTAGTCATACATTTGTTGTTGGATTTTTTTGTCATCTGACAATTTAAACCAAATTGTTTGGAGTTGAATGCTTGGAACCAATTCACACTGGAACGACAGATGGCAATAAAGGTGATCAATTACAAGATTACAACACTTTGAACATTCTAAAGCTCTGCAAACAATGCAGCTGGTTCAGTCAATAAAGGGAAGCTCAAACAGATGCCTCAACTATGACAGGCGTAGCACAAAATGCAACAAAACCTGAAAAAGTGTCTGTGTCTGAGATTGGGTGTGAATTAGCCTTCAGGAAGGGAGGAGATGAGAATGATACCGAGGTTGAAGAAGAGTGCATGTTTCTGGTTCTCGCAATAAAATTAAAACAATAACATTTAACTCATAATTTCAACATACTCTTTAGTTTGCTCAATGATTAATTACTGTATCTACCAATTATTTATGCTCATCACCTGTCGAGTTGGTTTGAAGCTACTGCTAAATAATGTGCTACTTTATAAATACTGTTAATAAAAGTACTTGAGATAGCATGTTGGATTGTTTTCAAACGATTGGTATAGGCAGTATGTTTTGGTATATTTAGATCCTGCTTATACGATAAACTTAATAGGCCACGAGATATCAATCAAAAAACATCACACTGAAAAATAAACTCCAAAACCGGTTATTCTGCCATGTATAAGCTGTGGGAAAACAGCAAACCATTTAGTTTAAAACAAAGAATGAGCTGTGTGATTATTTGAAAAAGGTTCTTATCAAAACAACATCTTCCGACCGGCCACCTTAGTGGCTCCGAGCTTCACGTCCCCATTCTTTCAAGTGAGTTTCCTGTGTTTCGGCGCGCCACTGGACCTCAAACATGGAGCCTGATTTGGCTCTATTCCCATTCAGACAGTGGATGCATTGTCATTCTCTATTTACTATTCAGTTATTGCTCTTATTTCAACTCTACCTCTTTCCCTCGTCATTAGTGATTTCTGACTGCCTTTGTTTACCAGTCCAAAGGGGAGGGCTGTCTGTGGGTCTTCCCACACATAGCCCCTCTTTTTATTGAATCCTCTTCATTTCAATGACAGGGTCCAAGCTTTGGAGTCACTATGCCGAGACTGTCCCACCCTCACCCCCTCCCCAGCCATGACACATGTTCCATAGCACGTACCTTGTCTACAGCTTCTCTGTTTGGCTCAGACAAACACCAGGTTGATCAAAGAGTACCATAAATTATTTCAAACTATGACAACAAACACTCTGTTTGTAGGAAATATACAGCGTGTATTAATTCATGTTTGTAGACACGTGATTACTATGATGCTTGGAATTGGAGTAAAAATATACTGATAGTTTACCAAAAAAGTATTTTTTATATTTGCTGATTTAAAAAAATATATTCTTGTGGGTTCATACTAACAATTTATCGATCAAACGTAGAATTAATAGAGGTTGGGCCTAATACTAGGAAAAAAGCATGGCACAACTTCTGACCAAACAGCCACAACCTTGTTTCCCGCCATCCCTCAGTAAACAGACCTGTTGGAAAAAAAACACTCATGATAGTCAGTGTTGGTTTAAAAAGTAGAAATGTGCCAAAAAAGCAAATCACTGCGAAAAGCAAACAGTTCTCCAAAAGCCTGATCGATTTCGAGAGAGGCACTTTGTAATCAGGATATAAAAAGTCACACAAGTCACAATTTAGGTCTTGAATGCCCTTTAGAGATGGACATATAAACTTTATTGATCCTTGGAGGAAAATCTGAAAGCTTTGAACTCTATTCACTCTTTGTCATGCTTGACAGGCCGAAGGGAATTTTTAGGATTACACAACTCTATTAGTTTTGTAAACTATTACATTAGTAAACTATTGTAAAAAAAATACATAACTGTCTGTTCAAACCAAACTTTTTTATGTTTTTGTTACAAAATAGCTATTAATCAAAAAAGGAACTAATAGTGACAGTGTCATGCAAGGTGTTATTCAGCTTATTTCAGGTCCTATTAATAATGGCATTATGATCAATATGATTCAATGGCATTATGATTTCAATATGATTAAATTGTTGTAGGTTTTCTGTTATCTTTATTATTTCAGTTAAATTGGTTCCAATTGTCAATGTATTCCTAATTAGTTCCTTATTTAGAACTCTTTATACGAGTTCTTTCCAAACACTTCCTGCACTCATGATACATTTTAGTTATTTCATTCCCTGATTTAGTTTAGATCTGGTTTCCCATCTTTGTATTTGATATTAGTTTTTTTGCATTTTCAGTTCTCTTCACGTATTTATTTCCATTCTCGAGTAGTGTTTTCTGTTGTGCTAGAGCTGAATCCAACATTAGAGTAAAAATAAACAGATAATGTTATTTACATCCAAAGCTAATGTTTACATTCCACTGATAACAACTCTAAAAAACAGAAACAGAGGTTGAAATACCGTTGAGACATAAAGCCAGATGATTTCCATGAGGAAATCCTGCTTTCATTAGATCTTCTCTTTAGGACTCTAGGATTTTCAAGGGTCACTATTATTCATGATTTGCAACTTGTGACAAAGATCACCAAAGCCTTGCATGAGGCATTGTTTAATAAACAGTTGCCACGTATTGATGGTTAGTTGAGTAATCTGATTATTTTCTTAATAGATTTGGAGCTATAAAAGTTACATAAAAGCATGGCTTGGAGGTGGTTTGCACAATCTGGCTCAGAAAAACAAATAAATAAAAGATGAAAAAGCCATGAATCTTCTACTGTATGAGGTTGTCACACCCATCAATCAAGTCTTAGGACCAGGTTTTCTAGGTGTGTTTGTCTTGGGAAGAATTGAACAATTATGTAGTCCGGGGAATAAAGAGATCGACTTGTGATCTGAAGGTCGCAGGTTCAATACCCAGATCCACCGAGTTGAAGGTGGTGTTATCGATGAAATACTTACTCTCCCATCTTCAAAAACCACAGCTGTGGTGCTCTTGAGCAAGGCACCAGTTTCCCAACTGCTCCCTGGGCGCCGCACCCTTGGCTGTCCACTGCTCCGGGTGAGTGTTCACAGTGTGTGTGTACACTGGATGGGTTAAATACAGAGCACAAATTCCAGTTATAGGTCACTCCATATCTGGCCAACTGGTCACTTTCACTTATAACCTAGTTCATTTTACTTATCCTGTTTAGTGTTAATGCCATTCTCAGTAATGTCTATGTCATTAACTGAAAAACCGAGACATGCTTAATCGTTTTGCAAGTAAGTTGAGTTTGGGACCTTACTGCGCGTTCACACTAAGAACAGGAGTCATGTGGTTTACAGGTATTTTATATCTTAAAGTTGCCATATCATGCCCCTTTCAATAATTTATATTAAATATTTAATTCCTCTAGACTTAAAAAGCCAGTATTTATCATAAAAATGTCTTTAAATCATCTGAAATTGTTTTGCTCTGCAAAACTAGCCGTGAATCTCCTACTCCTCCCACAGCATACTTCTGCCATGTTCTTGTTAGGTTTTTTTATTATACAGAAATTTCCAACTAATACACTCATCTTTTGTTAAGGCAAAAAAACTTTTGGCCAGGTGGCTATGGCCGTCGAGCCATTCTGAGCAAGAACCAATCTGAATATGATTGGAGGTTTGTTTTTGATGAGTGAACAATACTAAGCATACTAGAAATGTCTGAAAGTTGAGTTTACATGATACAGCACCTTTAAATCAATGGGTAGCTGCAATCTTGAATCTGTGCAGAGATGGGTATTGCGGTGAGAATATGGCAACGAATAACAGAGTGGAGAATTTTTTTTTACACATTTTCAGACATTCAGAAGACATTTCAGACAGCCACACCAACCAATCAGGAGCTTTCTGAAATAATAACAGGATATAAATCACAGGAACCAGCAAAGTTGAAGGGCCAACTAAAGTGTAGACCATTTTTTGTGTACATTCAGGAATGTTCCACACAATTTCCAATTCTCTGTGTCAACACATTTTTGGGTGTAAAATTGCATTTTTATCATAATAAACTTTACAGATTAAAAAGGAATCCAAAAATCCCCTTTATTTTTGAGAAATTACATATTTAATAATTCACATTATTTAAAACAAATATTTAAATAATAATAATAACAATAATAATAATCTAATAAATGAATAGATAACGTCTAAAAAGAAAGATATTTATACCTCAAAATGAATTGTAAGCAAATAAGCGGCTCCTTTTTCATCGGTTACCATAGTAACATAATGACCACTTCAAATTATGTTGAGAAATATTAGCCATCAACAGACTTGCAGAGACTAGGGTGCTTTATTAGTAAATTCTGTTGAACAAAGCTATATTTGTATATCAAGCACCAGTTTGCTTCATAGTTTATACAGGTTTACCACGATTTGTTTTTATATTGGGTGTTATGAAAAAAAAAAAAATACAAAAAAAATCTACGTTTCTCTGTGAAGATGAAAAAGAGCTGTTTATTTGAGGCTATCATGTCATGGTTGTTTAAGATCTTCTCTTTGCTCTCGACGAAGGCGGTCGCATCTATCTCTCTCTCCTTCCCCGTATCTCTCCTTCTGGTTCCCTCTGTGCTGTCTGAGACTCTTCTTGCCCTGCTCTCTAAACTGTAAACGAGGAACTATGGATCTGATTAGCTGGTCTTTGAATGGAATTGACACCATCTTCTCGACGAGAAGCTCAGGTTTGGGGGAACCCATCTGCCCTGCGGGAACGTTTGCTGCTGGCTACACGATGGACGGATGGGAGAAGTGGCTCCTTGTGTGCGTGGCCGCTCTGTCCCTGGAGGACATTGAGGATATCTACTTATTTGGAGCGCTGATCAGAGGGTTTCTGCTGACAGGGTTAAGGGGAGCCCTGGGGTATCATCGATTTTTATAAGGGGGTCAGTGAAGCTCAGAACCCCACCAAGCTCTGACCGGGTGGATTTAAATGGCGGTAAACAGAGCCGTCAGTAATAAGACTGTTGGTATAAACCACAAGTTGGAAGAGAACCAAAACAACTTCTACCGGAGAACAAAATAACGCGAAGCTCTGAACTCCTCCTCAAGGTCCCTACCGCCTTCTGTGCTTTCAGCACCATTCTGAGTGGGCGGGGTTTGTTGATATCCGGATCTCTGCTGCTTGTGAGTGAATCTATCTCCACTTCCCCTGTTCCCATCCTGATGCGATGTTATGTTTATGTAAATGTGCTTGTTGCAATGGCATTTTTTCTCTCACAATGCTCTAAGTAAAGTACAGTGTGAGAGCGGCATTTTTCAGCCACCTTTCCTGTTGTATATTTCCTTATTTAATTTGCTACCTCTCGATGACCTGTCTGACCCCCTGTAATTTTATGTCTATATTTTGGTCGGAGGGTTCCAATTTTGCTGCATGTAACAGTGTAGTGACCTTATTAGTGGTCTTATTAAATTCAATTGCTGGAATAAAGTTAAAAGTCTATTACATTGGTGCCTTCAGATATGAATGCTTCACATTATGAAAAAGTCAATATACGAAGAATACACAAAGTATATTTGCATCATGATTCGAAAAAATGTCAACATACTAAAAATGGCCATGAGAAATACATATTCGACATTTGAAATTCGGGCCGAAGACAACACTGAATAGCACGTGACAGCATTTAATGTGCTACCTAATGTTTTGCTCTACTATTGATCAGTTCCAACCCTGCCCTGCGTGTTTGTGCACAGTATCTAGCTCTCTTATTGGTCGCCTGATGACGTCTTTTCGAAAGAGCTCTTCTTGTCTTCATGCACGCTTTCGGTTATGTGTTGGTGTTTTGACAAAGTATATCTTTATGGGAGCATCACGGTGGCGCAGTGGGTAGCACGGTCATCTCACAACAAGAAGGTCGCTGGTTCGAGCCTCAGCTGGGTCAGTTGGCATTTCTGTGTGGAGTTTGCATGTTCTCCTCGTGGTTTTCTCTGGGTGCTCTGGTTTCCCCACAAGTCCAAAGACATGCGGTGTAAGTGAATTGAGTAAGAACAATTGCCCATAGTGTTAAAGAGTGAATGTGTGTGTGAATGTTTCCCAGCGATGGGTTGCGGCTGGAAGGGCATCCGCCGCATAAAACATGTGCCAGAGGAGTTGGCGGTTCATTCCGCTGTGGCGACCCCGAAAGGGAAGAAAGCCGACATGAAGATGAATGAATGAATGAATATCTTTATGGCTCTCCTCTGCTACCATCTGTTCTCCTTCCCTACAACCTCATCCATCACTTCACTCGAAAGGTAAGGGTTATTATTATTCAGTTTTTTATTTTGTTTTCATTTTTTATTATTATTTTACACTGATAATGTGTACTTTTAAGGATTGAAGAATCCTAGTTAATCTTTCTCTGGTTTTCCATTTTATTTAACATTTTTGTGTTGTTTCTGTGTGGCTTGGAACCGATTTTGTAAAACTTGCTTCGACATACAAACAATTCAGCATACGAACACCACCCCAGAATGGATTAATTTCGTATCTTGAGGTATCACTGTATTACAATATATGTACTTTTAGAAATTGCTTATCTTTATTGTCTGTATTTTATTACAATTTCTTCATAATTACAGTTACACAATAATTATTGGTGTTTCATCAAGATGTACCTTTCCATATTTAATGTTATTGGTCAACACTTTTTGTTGATGATGTTGAATGTTTTGTCAAAAAAGGGTTATAAAAGTGGTTATGTAAATCATTAACTGTAAAATTAATTAAATATTATAGATTTTTTGCTATAACAAATTATAATTTAAAATATCACCTTTATGTGCACCCCCCCCCCCACCTTTGAGCTGTGAGTTTCTGCGAATTCGTGGAGATCAATGAGAGTTCCACAAATGAAGGGATCACCATCATGAAGACAAACATCATTTTTAATGTAAAATTACACCATTTTTTTTATCATTTACTGTTTTATTATATCAATTCAGAAACCTAGATTTCACACATGAAGTTTTTAATTGAACTCAACCTAACTTTTAGGCAAAAATGTATCTGATAAAGTTTTCTTCTTATTACCTGTATTGTATTACAACCCATTGAAGTTTGTGGAAAATAGTTACTTTGAGAGGACGCCTCTTAACTTTTTTAAATCACTTATTATTTGAGTAGAATATGTGAGTAACAATGAACTCCTCCAAAAACAGGATGCTGATAATATCATGAGACTGGTAGTGTATTTGTTTTTTGTTTTTTTATTATTATTATTTTTCAAGCCATGAGTTGAAAATAAAAAATAACCATTAGGGAACCGATGTGTGCTGACAATTCCTTAAAAAGCTTGGGTGGCAATTAACGGGCAATAGACGGAGCTATGGCCAAAACGCGGAGGAACCTGTGAGGATCCGGTTCTGAGATGCAGATAACCAGTGAGTAATTTAAAGCCCCCCGAGGATCTATATATCTTTGCTCTCTGTCCCGTGCGTGCGTGCGTGATAGCTTCCCTCGCAATCCCCAACTGCGTCCCGCGTTTTTTTTTTGCGAGCAGGGTGGTCGCTTACATGGAGTGGGGGGACTTTACATTGAGAGAAACTTGCCAATAGGGTGATGCAAAGGCCGTCGGAACTCACAGTACGTGCTCCGAGGGCAGGGACGCTGTCATTGTTTGATCCGGTGTGCGCCAGAGTTCTTGGAAGCGGCGCGTTGAGCTTGATGCGTTTGCGCTCCAGTCTCTCCATGTCTTTATTGGCACACTTTGAGTTGGCTTTCCGCGATTTTTCTAATTTTTAATCATGTGCTTGAAAAATGCCAAGCTGTTTTGCGAATGTTTCTCGGTTCAGGTAAGAATCTGGTCTAAAACTTTATTGGAAACTTCTTAACTGTGTTTTTATCTGAGTTTGAGTAAGCTATATAGAATGTTCAGATTTCTTAAAGCGTTTTAACAAGTCCTTAACCCAGGGATACACCTCTTCAATCATTAAATTATTTTACAAGTTATTTGGGATTTTTAAACAGAAACTTGTGGTCATGCATGTGATTCTGATTGAAGATGGGCTTTTCAAAATGTACGATTTTTTAAATATATTTTTAAATATGCTATTCCAAAAGGATATAGATATCTTTAGAATTACATGCATCAATGTGCTGGACATTCCCTAGCATGACCAGGCAACTTTATATTCATGAGCTTTAATGTGAGCTGACTCAGTGTAAAAGTGCTGCATCATCATAATTTGACAATGGACCAGCACTTTTTTAAAACAAGGGTGACTTTGCAAAAACTAAACTTATGATATATCACAAGTAGCTTCCTCATTAGGGTTTTGAAGTGTTCAGTGTGGAATGAAAAGTTTTACTCTGCTTCTTTTTAGTTACAATAGGCCTATTTATAATTCTATTTTTTTTTTGCATTAATGCTATGAAAGTGACATAATTTGATCTCCGCATTTGTGCCCTAATGACAGTTTTTAAACTAATTAAACTCCAGGGTCCAGATTCATATCAAGGTCCATCGATTTTTACACATGTAAACAGAGGACTTTCATGGCAGTAAACTCTTTTGCTATCCAAAAATAGATTCTGAAACTTCTGGCATTTAATGCTGACACTTTGCCTGTCACCTTTAACATTAAGGTTCAAGTTAAGAACTTCAAGTGAAGAGGAATGATTGTTGCTTCCGTTGAGATTATTCATTCTTTTATAATATTGTTCACTTGGAATTTAAAGGGTATATTAGATTTTTGTCCAAATGTAGTTATTTGAGAATTCAAATTCTTTGGCATGTGTTTTCTAAGGATATTTACATGTTTTAACTTTAAAAACACAAACATTTTCAATCTGCTTTTTGTTGCATAAAATGCAAAAACTTTGAAGCTCAAAATCTGAAATCAGACATAATCGTTTAAATCGATGATGAATCAAAGTTGTTTCTTCATAAATTAGCCTTTTTGTCATTTCTCTTTCATGATATTGAATAGGTTCTATGAATTCCTTTTGATGTGACAAACAACTAAACTCAAAAAGAAATAATTATTTCAGAAGAAACTTTCACATAGTCAAAAGCATTTGCATCGGGCCTTTTTATAAATTCTATTTAAAAAGGTAGATAATGTGACTAAATCTTAAATTACATTATTAGATATAATATACATAAAAAATTCTAAATAATCCAGCAAATGCATTATTTTCAAAAGGATAGAGTCAACCCTGTTCTTAAATTAGCATAAATGTCCCAAAAATACTACATAGACACATTCTAGGAAATGTACTATGCAGGCTTCACAGTGTTGCAGTTTTAACACTGTTGGCTACTTCACAGAGTTTCCATGCGCATGCGCAGTGTTTTCAAACTCGATCAGAGAACCTCAGCCCTGCATTTAGTAGCTTTCAAACAACCCTGAAGGACCTACTTTACCTGATCAGTCATATTTCATCAAGCTTGCAGCTAAACTTTGCAAGGTGGTGCAGTTATGTGCGCCTTATGGTCTCTGGTTTTCTCAGACTGTCCAAAATCAGATTAATTGATGATTCAAAATAGTAAAAAAGTTAAATATTCCACTGCTTTTCAGATGTAGTTTTTGTTGGAAAATCAAAAACATTTTTAAAAGTGATAATGTGCAAGAAATGAAACCATTAAACATTTTGTTTCACCCTGTATTTCCTCAAAACCAACAAATTCATTTGGGTCACCCTTTTAGGGTCACGGTGAAAGCTTTTCTCACAATATTTCAATTAGGAAAAGACCCCACTTGTTAGCTTAACTTACGTTTGTATATTTGACTAATCCACAATTAAGCTGTAAAATTCTAAAATTGTACACGTCTTAAAATGTGTTCATATCACTCTCTATGCAGCCTTTAAATTGCTGCGTCGTGGCAAAATTAGTTGCCTGTAAGCAAAACTCTTCAATTAGTTGAAGAGAAACGTTAAATTAAATAAAGGGGCTCCAAATGCTACAGACGTTGTCAAATGAATACTATCTCCAGTTCCTGGAAAGCCTGCAGGCATTGGCTGATTAAGTGGTGGACGTGCATTCTGCAACATTCAGAGGGGATCTCTGTTTCTGTAGTCATTCCTGCTTGTTCAATTTGTCATGGTGTCTTCGTGACAAGACAGCATTCTTTGCCAAGATCAGCGGTAATGTGATTTACGAGGCTGAAGCGCCCCCTTGCACTCTTGAATTCTTCCTCATTTCCTTTTAACCAAATTTTTAACCGAACCTGGTGTTCTAGATAGCATGTGCTTGGCATCAGAGCATCTCTGGAGGGTAAATCTGCTGATTAAAAATGCGTCATGAGCCCTGAAAGCTGAAAGAGTGCATTCAAATAGTTCCAAAAAGTGAAAAATTGCAAAATATCACATGTTTTGCCCCTCTGCTTAGTTCTCAATGTACAATCGAAAATGTTGAACCTCTTTGGCTCAGCAGAAAAGAAGATTGTGTGCCTATTGTTGCCAAAGCAAGTATGTATTTTTATCATTCGGGTTTGCTTTGCCTTACACATAAAGATTTGTGATCTGCATGTGATGGAGGATTAGAGGCGGCAGACTAGACATACACAAACACTCTTTCAGTGGACTTTTTCTTAGTGTTCCAGGATAAGCACTTAGTGGGCGTGTCTCCGTGTTTAACGCGTGTTGCTACTTTCAGATTTGTAAATATTTTATGAAATGTAATCTTAATTTCCAGTATTAGGCCTAATGCTAGTTACTGGTTTGTGATTTATTGTTGTCTTGTTGCACCCTTTTCACCTCAACATCTTATCCCAAAGCAGAATTACTTTCGTCTTACTGCTAAGAAAAATGTAAATATAACTGAAAAATATAGCCTAAGATGTAGACATTAACTTATGTCTATTTGTATATCGATTTCTGTGCAGTAGATCTACCCAAAGTGACTCAGGCTACAAAAAGTAAAATTAAGATAGTATAATATATATTTAGAGCATAATAAGATATGAGCAAGCTATAATAACATTGACTAAACGCCAGCTCAGCGATTTTTTTTTTTTTTTTGTAGAAAATAAAGAAGTCTGTCTGACATAATCCTCCCAGAGTTTCCTTCATGTCCTCTGCACATATAGAAGCAGGTCATCAGTTGACCTGAGTGTCTTGGTTGGAATATCTCTTGGTTGGAGTAACTCTGAGAGGTAGTGAGAAGCTAGACCAGAGTTGTAAAAATTAAATGATACACATCAGTTCCAACATGGCTGCTTGTTAAAAAGACAAGCAGCCAATAATATGTTCCCTTTACTTTGTTGGTAAGCTGAAAAGCAACATTGTTCTTGCACTACCTTCTTCTTTTTTTACCAAATAGGATTCAGATTCTTTTTAGTTCATAAAATAGATTACAACTAAATTAAAGCAGATTTAATTTTTACTAATTATTAGTTAAATTACTCTATAACTTTACTAGTTGGAATTAAACAGGATATCGGATGCCAATTTCACTCTCTCTGATATTATTATTGCGTTTACTCATAAAAGTCTGTAACAAAGAATATATTTCCTAATACTTTTTTTATACACAATTTTAACCCGCTCAAAGTCACATCTTAATAATGAGCTTCGCCTCATCCAGCCTCTCTGATACCCTTTCTTTGTCATTTAGAACCCTCCTTTATGCTTTAACCTTATCGAACAGAATGATTTTCAGCCAAGTCTCACTCTAAACTACACAGAAAAGAATCATTCATGATGTTGTGAAACCTTAGAGTAGGTGGTTTAGTTATCCAACACAGTTTTCTAGTGGAGTTAGATTTTAACTGTAGCCATTAGCCCAACCAAATATCATGCTTTCTGTTTGCTATCATGCCAGTTGTATTCTGATTCTGGGAATGTCATCTAATCGCTATTGTACATTTAGTAACAACACAGGTTGACCAAATTGCTGTACAAGTCAAGACATACACAGGTATTTCTAGTGTGTAAAGAAAAAAGAAAGCATCAGGACAGAAAAAAATCTTAAGAGAATAGTTTCAAGTAAATTATTAAAAACGCAATTTAAAACAGAGGTGACAATGAGTAATGACCAAGCTACAATAGGTTCCTATTAACATTTTTAAAAGCAACTATTCAAAAAGCCACTTCGTTAATGAAATGCTTTGTTGATCATTTGACAGATTTTTATAAAAAATGTATTATCTATTATCTATATATTATTATGTATGATACAAATCTTAGTAAAATATTCACCAGTTCTTTCATTGTGATGATTACACATTAAAAGTCTTTTTTATGTATGTTTTTACATAGAAAAAAAAATGTTGGGCATTCGCATCCTATTGTCAGGAGATGTTTTGAAGAGTCTGTTTGTTAAAACTGACTGCATGTGAGAAAAAAAACTCCTCTGGAATGCGTATTTCCTGATTTGAGTGTGAAAATCTCTATTTATTTGTTTGCTTTTCGAATCTCACTCTAAGTTTCTTACTGTGTTGGTTAGGACTCTTTGCCTTTCTGCTGATGGTGCTGGAGTGGACCTGCCCAGGCCTGTCCTCCCCATTACGCCCCATCTGTGACCTGCGTGTCCTCGACCATTTCATTAAGGAGGCTTGGGATGCAGAGGCTGCTATGGTGAGTAGAGCAAATCTAAAGCTGTACTTAGTCCAGGACTTTTAAACATCTTTTCCAATACAATTTTAGGTTTCGCTCACGATGTGAATGTCCTTGTCATTACAGAGAGCTTGTAAAGACGATAGCAGCATTGCAGCAAACATCTCCGTCCCTCTGACCAGAGTCGATTTTGACGTCTGGGAAACGATGAATGTAAGCATTCCTGCATGTCCTAGGACTTGAGCGTGTTCCTGTTGTGCTCACATTCAGTCCCTCATTGTAACACTCTTCTCTGTGTGTCATGCAGATAGTGGAGCAGGCTCAAGAGGTCCAGTCAGGCTTACACGTGCTGAACGAGGCCATCAGCTCATTACAGATATCTAATCAGACCGAAGTGCTACAATCACACTTAGATGCCAGTATTAGAAACATTGCCAGCATCAGACAAGTGTTACGAAGCCTGAGTATTCCGGTGAGTTACATGAGTCTCTTGGAAAAAATTTTTTCATGATTATTTTAAAATAAAAGCCCTTCAAAGCCATTCATTGATGCGTCTTCTCCTCATGCTTATCCACTCTCAACTCAGTGTCACCTTCACTCACCACTGTTGGTCATTCAACAATGGTTCCATTACCTACAAACATTTTGAAATTATGTTTATGTTTGTATTATATTTGAAAATGTGTCATGTAGTTATATAAAACTTTTCCTGAGTTTAAACAGTTTTAGGTATCATCTACTTGAGATTTATCACAGAACACAATGGCATTCAGATACTAAATCTAAAAGGGAAACATACAAAAGATACATTTAATGAGCAATAATGAACAATTCTCTAGGGATGCATCAATAAAAAAAAAAAGTGATTTGGTTGCTTTAATAGCATTTTATGGTAGTTCTATTTCTACCCCATATACTTATCCAATAGAAATTCCTATTTGACTATGTAAAAATGATTGCTTGCTGTCGTGATTGATTGATTGATTGATTGATTGATTGATTATGGCTGTTATCTAAGATGGCTGATGAGCCAGGGTGGAAAGAGGGCACAAATATTGTACTAAAGGTAAAAGAACAGCTACTTTAGCGAAAATGCACTCAATTATAAGTAGGTTACCTATCTAGTAATCTACTTCAGCAAAAGTAAAAAAAAAAAGTTTTATGAAACATTTTATCAGAGCACTTAAAATCTACTCAAGCAAAAGTGCATAAAAAAAGTAGTAGTAGTAGTAGTAGTAGTAGTATATGTATATATGTATATACAACACTCGTTCAGTACGCTTTCAAGTCTAACAGAAGACAAAGACTTTTACAATCAAACGTCTCTAGCTTTTCTGTTCCATGAGACCTGAACTCCATGACCTTGCTTACGATAAAATCATGCTCTAACACTCAGCGTACAGGAAGAGGAAATGGATGTCACACTAATCAAGCACTGAGTACTACAAACCCACGCAACTGTAGGGAAATTCACTATTTGCGTGATTCAGTCGTAGACTAAGAGGTAATAATATTAATTTGTGTATCTTACTGAGTGATAATAACAATATGTTAAAATAAGGATGACAAACATCTATGCTCTAATGAGGGGAAGCATCAAACTGTCAATTATTTAAAGATAACAAATCTTTGATACCTGATTACATGTGAAAGAGTTTCACATGAACACTTTCTCAAACTGTCTCATATAAAGGGGTCATGGACTGTTTTTTTATTACTTTGTATTATTCATCATTATTTTCATCATTGTTTTATTTCTTTCCAAATTGTATAACTAACAACTGATGGAAATTTCTAAAACAGAAAATTATCAGAAACTACAATATTACTCAAGACATATACAAAGGAATTATTTTTCTCAGCTGAAAAGTAGGACGATGAAAAGCATGAGCATGTACAACACTTGCTTAGTTGGGGCACCTTTTACCTGAATTGCAGCAGTGATGCGGCATGGAATGGAGTTGATCGGTTAGTAGCCCTTCTCCACTGTTATGAGAGTACAGATATTTGATGATTGTTGCTCATCTGCATTATTTTTCCTTTATAATACTCCATAGATTAAAGTCAGGTGACCGAGATTATGAAAATGCAGCACTAACTCCAGCTGCAATCCCCTCTCTGTGAATCTGCCCCATATTTTGGAATATGTTTTGTTTCACAATCTTCAAAAAAAATGTCTTCCTTCATCTCTCTATTAATGTGTAAGATGTCCTCCTTGTGTAAGATGTCAATGGTCTCCTTTTGGGCCACTGTTAGTTCAGCTGTTTTCCAGAAGGTTTTGTAGCATATAGAACCAGACTGAGAGGTCATGTAAAATTCTGAGTTAATTTGCTGTTTAGATTTGTCTTTAATATCGAAGCTTTTCACAATATTCTAATTTTGAGATATTACATTTGAGGTTTTCATTTGTTATGTTATAAAAAACTAAATTACAATTATCAAAAACATTAATTAATCATGACTGTATTGAATTAATATAATAAACAAGTTTTACTTTTTAAATGAAATTGCTGAAATAAAATCAACTGGTTCATGATATTCAAATCATATGACCAGCATTTGTGGAAATAGTTATAAAATGCTTAAAAATGCAATGATTTCTTACTTTTGTAACATTCTCTTTTTGTCTTTTAGGAATATGTACCTCCCGTTAGCAGTGACGATGACCAGGGATTACAGAAAGTATCCTCAATATCAGAGCTCTTTCAGGTTCACATCAATTTCCTGAGAGGAAAAGTACGCCTGCTGCTGGCCAATGCACCTGTTTGCCAGCAAGGCGTCAGCTGATAGACAATCCAGGGCAAGGGCCAAATGAATCAAGCTCCTCATATCAGAAGCCAGGATATGGACTGTTATAAGGGATATGATGGGGAAGTTGAAAGACTGGGAGACACAGGCATATTATTGATTTATTCTCAAAGTGAAGAGAAGGCAAAATCAACTGCCCTTCAATTGGTTGGTCTGGAGTCATCACGAATCCACAAGAAATCACTCCTCTTTTCCTACATGGAAGGTTTTTCTGGGACTCTTTTTTTATTGCTTATTTATATCAGAACTGTATTACTTAGAGGTGAAACCATGGGCCTTCCCTGAATGTTTTTTTTTATTATTAAGAGCTTCCTACACCTACCATGGCATCAAGCACCTCCAAATGTTGAACTGTCGGTAGAGATAACATGCACTGTGGGTTTTATATTCTTTATCATATAAGTGTGTTTGTTTGTGCGAATGAATATCTGTGTTGATGTGATTTTTGAGAATGCTGCAGGGAATGCTTCGGGCTTCTATAGAGGAAGGCTGTATTGGTGGATTCTTACGGGTCAGTTGGGGTGAAGAGGAAGAAGGATGAGGTTGCTGCTTGTGTTGGGGAAACTCTCGTGAGAGCTGATGAGTCTCATGGCTGAAACACGCCGAAGAGTAGGGCTTTAAGCAGATAACAGCGCTGCCAGGAAAGATATTGATTAGTGGATGACGAACATCCTGGCTTACTTCCACTTCATGCACGATGCTGCATATTTGTCTTTGGGAAAAGGACGCATGGTTGACATTTGGTTTCTGTTTTTCTGTGGAAATTGTTTGTAGATTTTTGTACATTAGCCAGTTTTTTTTTACACTTGTCAATCGGTTGCTGTCTGGAAGCTAGGAAGTAAGTTACTTCCTGTTAGTTCTTTCTTCTTTGTCATTTGTTTTTCAAGCTCGCTATCAGTCTTTGCTGAAGTGTAAATACAAGGAGAAGACGTTTTGTCTTATGAAGCAAGCTCTGCTTCCAAGTTTAGTCTTTTCTAGCAGTGATGGACAGAACCGTTGGCACACATTAAGCCTAAACTGTTACTAGATTATACAATGTGCAAATTCCTTTTGTCACGCTGTTTGTTCTTAAGAATTTCACTGCATCTTTGAAAAATGTACAGAAGATACTGGTGATTTTCCTACTATTAAAGAGATGTATTATTATTAAATATTTATTTTAACTTAACTGGTCTCTTGTTAATTTCTCAGTATAATTCAATTCCCCAGTCTGTTCAGAAAACTTTTAGGCTGTATTATATTTTTCTCACATAGCCCTTCCCTTTAACATTGAGTGCAAAAGGGGAAGGACTGAAAATGTTATAATGAGGAACACCACTATGAAGCCGTAATAAAATGGCATGACATTAAATCTAACATATATTTTTTTTATTAACAACTTACAAAAATATTGTCCAATATTCGTCTCTTAAGCTAACCTATTGAGTACCTTTACTGTTCTATGGCTAACATTGAACTTTACTTGCAAAAGCGCTAGTATAACTTTTTTGTGAAATATCATTCTACTTCTGTCCATTATCTACTTATGGAATTACAACTAACATAAACGATTGTTTTCAATTTAACACTTCTATAAATGACAAAAAATGACTTGAATCTCTTTTGTCACGCTGGCAGCCATCTTTGGTAAACAGTGTTGTGCATGTTGGGAAATCCTTCTCAAGCCTGACCACACTTTGGCAGAGTTGGGATACATCCCCTTTGCTATTGCCCTTCACATTTGTTCAAAAAGAATTGGGAAGCTCCTTCCCGATACACGCTCACATTGCAAGGGTAAAGATACTAATGGAAGGCAATCTTAAATTCAGTTAGTTTCAGGAGAGCTATTACTAAACCATAACTTTAAATAGAAATTCTAGTGTTCTTAGTCTTTTATGAGATTTGAATATTAGTTCAAACAAAGGATGTTAACTTTTAAGAACCTTTTGTATTTGGTGGACAAGTCCAGTTTGCATTAGTAGCCTTGACTGCATAAACCTTTTCAAGCTAATTTTTTTATATAAATATATATATTTTTTTCCTTATTGACCTTAATTGATACACAAACCATGTTATAGAGAAGTGAATGAAAGTTTGGTGATTTTTATAGGGAGTGGAGCTTGAGCCAAGGGAATTCAAGATAGCCCAAAACCTAACTGTGCTGTATGTCATGATCACAAACACCTAGGCTACAAAGACTGATGCATTACATAAAAATCGTATTATTATTTCTTCATACTATCTATCTTCTTCATCGATCTATCTTCAAGGAACCGAAACAAGCTCATGTTACTCCCCTCTTCATCACTCTTCATTGGCTCCCCATTGCAGCTCGGGTTAAATTGAAATCGCTAATGCTGGCATACAAAACTATCTCCAGATCAGCCCCTGTCTACCTCCATGAGCTCATACGCTCCTACATGCCCTCCAGAAGCCTGCGCTTAGAGAAGGAACAGCGACTTGTGGTTCCATCCCACAAGGGCAGAAGATCTCTCAGCAGAACCGTCTCTCTCACTGTTCCTGGTTGGTGGAACAAACTCCTGATCCAGTCAGGAAAGCAGCAACACTAACAGCTTTCAAAAAGCAACTGAAAACTCTTCTCTTCAGAGAACACCTACTATAAAAAAAAAACTACTACTTTCTTCCCCTACTGCTTAGGTTTTTTGATCAGTTAATACAATTTCTATTGTGAGAAGTTGAGATAGACTTTGACGGTGTAACAAATTGCATATTGTCTCTCCCTAATGTAAGTCGCTTTGGACAAAAGCGTCTGCCAAATGCATAAATGTAAATGTAATTATTTAAATGATAATACTGATGATGATTCTAATATTTAAGTAACATTTCATACAAATCTACTAATCTTAAAAAATTATTTGATTGACAAAATAATTGTCTTCTGTAACGTTACAATTTTCTTCCTCCAGTGTTGCATTCATTTTTCAACAGGATCTTGCATTGATGATGGCTAAATAAGTAGTTGCCAGATGAAAGAGAATTGCCCTTGCCATCCTTATCCAGTATGAGGCTCGTTACGTTTTGCTAAATTAAATTTAGGTGGCAACTTCTTTTTTGTGTCCCTGCACTTGAAGCCCTTTAAAACACAACCCTTTCTTACGAAAGCAATAATTTAGTTCGCTCTTCTTAACAGGATAATAAAAATCTGTTGTTTCACTAGTTAAAAAAGTTTAAGCTAGTCCCGATCAAGCTAGTCCCTTTTCAAAGAAGCTGCCCTGCTGATACAAGGTTCTAATTCCAGTTTCATTGTACACCCTTGCCTTTCTCCTAATTTAACAGTAAACAGTAAAGACAAGGAGCAAGACTTGGGGTCTAAAATGAAGACATTAAATAAATATTATTATATTTAATAATATTTTTTTGTTCTGAGTCAATTGGGGCTTGCCTTAGGTCTAAGTCTACACAAAACTGACAAAAACGGTCTCGTAAACAGCACAAATTTTAATATGTTACAATAAACTTTTAAACAAAAGCAAATCAGGTACACCATTAAAGCAATAATTTTCCCATCATAAGCTCTACCTTTACTTCGTATTTTCCTTGATTATTTTCCAGTTCTCATAAATCTCTCAGAAATAAAGAAATTCATGAATGGTTTGAAACATACTTTGAAGCAATTTAACTTAATTTGCAAAAAAAGTAACTCAAAATAAAACAACACTGCTGCACATGCCCATACATGCTTATGGAGTCTTTGAAGCAATGATTTATTGGCTTGACTACCTTTATGGGTTGGGAAAATACACCTTAATGTGGATGGCTGAGTTGTTTCGGGTCCGCGTTAGAGGCTCTCCGGCTTCTTCTGGATCCTCTGGTTCGAGGTCATCGATGAGCTCCACAGTGGAGGTGTTAGCTGCTAGTTCTAGTGCACCCTGACTAGTTGCTTGGAGCTGCAAGGCAATATTAATGGCCCGGTTGATAGCGAGGCCGAGCCCATGGATGCAGATCTCTCTGTGTGCGTCCAGAAGTTTCTGACACCTCGCCAGCTGGGCCTTGAAATCTGTTTTCATATTGACGTAGACGTCATTCCGGCGTTTGGGTAGTTTTCGGGGAAGCCGTTTACGAAGAGTGTACTCCACTGGGTCCATTTCAAGGGTTGAGCCTTCAGGGGTGGGCAGTGCCAGTGGATTGTGTGGCACAGATGCAGACACTGGGCTTCTTGGCTCAGCCATGTTAATTTACTTGAAAAATGCTCTAGAAATAGTGGCATAAAATCCCAAAATCATTTTTTTTATTTTGTAAAGAAAAAAAAAAAAATTGAAATGTTTCTAAATGTTATAATTACAGCATGTTTAAACCAAGACCTGAATTTTGCGTGGTTAGCAAGTAATTTACATATTAAGTCAATGGATTCCATGCAGAGAAGGTGGAGAAAGTATGACCAGTACTGGTATACGATGTTGGACGAAGTCTGTGGACATCAGTATATTTTACTTTGTTGTGCATTTTTCCGGTTAAACTGACAGAATACTTATTTTTGGAGAGTATAGTTTGCGAATGATTTACTTGATAATGCATTATAGCGGTGCAGGTGTAGTCACCAAGCTCAAATATTTACTAGTCACATTAAGAAAATAACAACAGCAATGGTGGACCCTGATTTCTTGTATCTATTTAGGGAAGTTCTACACGTTCAATCAATTTTGGTGTTTCGAGATTTGTCTCATTGAAAAGCGCAGACTTGTATGTGGGAGTGAGACAAATCTAGAGATTAGATTTTTTTTATATGGTGTTCTTATATCATTATTTGTACAATTTTAACTGTAATTTTGACCAGTGAACCACTTGTTCTAATTTTTAAAACTGTCTCTTTCAATAATTTGGGGTTCTTCAAACTTGTTTGGCAGCTATATATATCCTCCTAAAACAGCTTTCGGGTAAGAAACAATTTTATGTCATGGCTTAGTAGCTAAAACGCTATTTCTCCAAGTTCAGAGGCCCTTCAATCTCTGAATAGGATTTTTTAAAAATAATACACTTCAGAATAAGAGAAGTGTTGATATATTACGGTAACTTGCGCCATCTAAAGGAGGGCGCCAACGGTGTGCTTTTTTATTATGTTTATATAGTGATCGTTTTTAATCAGTAATGTTAGTATGAACGGAAGTTGAACCATGCTAACATATTACAGCCTAAGATTACTCACAAACAAGCTAATAATAAATTTCCATAATTTCTTTTAACTTAATGTGCCCTGTCTTCATAAAACTGAAATTATTTCAGTCAGGATAACTGGGTAATCAAAGCTTAACCACTTGTCTACATCACAATGCCATTGAAATCCATCAGCTGTTGACAATTTAACGTTAGTAGTTTAGTCTTGTCTAGATCGAAATATTTAAAAGACTGTTGCGTGATATAAATACACATTTATCAATGTATCAGTAACGTTACCTTTAATCAGAAGGGCTTGTTTTCTTTGCACGTTAATGTTCAGGAAAACAAATTAAACGGCGGTTTCAATCATTAAGATCCGCTGTCCCTCGTGAAGCGGAAGTTTGTTTACCTCATACCGGATGTAGTACCCTGCTTCAACCCGTTCCGTATTCTTTCAAAATATAAGCTCTCTTAATAAACAATGAATAAATAAAATATGTTTTAATTTTACTTTTCACACAATAATGTTATAAATACTACAAAAAAAATCTATTGTGCATATTTTTATAATATATTGTAAAGCAATTGTTAACAACGTGAACACTTATATTTGTTAACGTTATTTGGCTTTTATTTTAAAAGTAGCCAGTTTGACTTTGGCGGTTGTTGGGTTTCTGAGTAGTATTGAGAAAATGCGTTGAATTTGCACAGGACTCTACGTTTCATGTATCCTTGTACAAATTGTATGGTTTGGTTGTTTGCAGTATTTCTTGGTTTATTAAGCCATGTCTGACACATGGAGTCACATTCAGGCGCACAAAAAGCAGCTGGATTCCCTGCGAGAGAGGCTCCAGAGGAGAAGAAAAGATCCAACTCAGCTGGTCACTGGTGTGTTGATCAAACCTTCATCTTTAGAACTGCCAGTAGTGCTATAAAATGTGTTGTTTTAATAAAATAAAGACATTATATTTGGTGTATGTTTACTGTAGTATATGCAGGTAAGCCAAAAAAATTCTATATACAATAAATAAGTAACGTTCCATATATGTATAATATATACGTTAGACCAATACTAAAACAGCTGAACAATGTGTAAGTTACGCTTAGTATTAAATCCAATCACTCACTTGTTTTTGCAATAGTGAAACTGTGTTTGTGATGCTACTGCTGTATGATCTAGAGTCAGCTTTGTATTCTTATTTTAACAGAGGCTGGAGCTGCTGAATCTGGCGCTGCAAGGAGCGACAGTCCAGGACCGACTCTTCAGACACCTCCACAAGTGGAAGTAGAGCATCCTCCAGATCCAGAACTAGAGAAGAAGCTGCTGGGATACCTTTCTGAGCTGAGCCTCTCCTTACCAACTGATTCTCTAGCAATTACCAACCAGCTAAACACAGTAAGAGAAAGATTGTGTATTTAGGGTGTCCATTAAACCCACATAAAAATGTCACAATTTGCAACAAATAAACTTTTGGAATTAGATTTTATTGAAACAATATACACTCACTTCTCACATGATGACATTTTTTATTTTTACATGTGCTAGCTTGAACTTGTTTGGGTAATTTAAACCGGTTAATCTATGCCCCCTGATTGTTTTTGCATTTTAATTGAGCATTTGTAGAAAATAGATTTTAGTGAGAAAAGTAACAGATTAAAACTAGGATTTTTTTTTTTTAATTTAATTAGCATCGACTTGATTGAGGAAAGTATCGAGACCTCAACATTTTGTTTCTCATAATTATTTTTCGAAGTCTAAACAAATCTACTCTATTTCACATATACTACTACGTGTAACATTTTTTACATTATTACAATTACTCTATTTTTGGAAGAACAAGAGAAAGAGAAAAACACAAATGACTTTAATAAATATTCGGCGAGTAAGATTGAATTATAAGTCACGAAAATGAACCCTGATTCCAAAAATATTAAAGGAAAAGAGGGAAAATAAGATTTCTTCTCTACCATTAAAATGAACAAAAACTTAATAACCGTAGCTTATATGTTTTACCTCGAGAGTTTCATGACTCTTTTAAAAGTTT
Organism: Danionella dracula; assembly: GCA_900490495.1. NCBI lineage: Eukaryota > Metazoa > Chordata > Actinopteri > Cypriniformes > Danionidae > Danionella > Danionella dracula. The sequence goes on from UELW01000146.1 coordinate 696,834, forward strand.
GCAAAAAATGTTAAAGTGAAAGATTTTCCAAAATTGTTAAACACAAATATATTCATAAACTTGATAAACTGTATTTAATTAGCTGTCTGTGTGGTCTTAAAAAGGTTTTGAAAATGTGAAAACCTCATACACTGCTTATATCATCAAATCTGAACCTCTTCAGCAATCATCTGTTTTTATAAGAAAAATACAAATACACCTGTGTGTGTGTGTGTGTGTGTGTGTATATATATATATATATATATATATATATATATATATACACACACACACATATACACACATACATACATACATACATACATACATACAAACATACATACAGCGGGGGGGGGGAATACGTATTTGACACGTCAGCATTTTTTATCAGTAAAGGGATTTCTAAGTGGGTTATTGACACAACATTTAAACCAGATGTAGCCATCAAGCCAAATATTGAAGTCATACAAAGAAATCAGAATATTTAAGTATACAGGGAGAGTCATGATAAATAAAGAGAAATGACAAACTTTGTATAAATACAAATGAATTCTACAAAAACAAATACACATTTTAACTTGTTCTTTTTTTTCTTCATTTACCAAGTCCGAGTCTCCTGTTTCCCATGCATCCATTCAAAGCCTTCTTCTCAAATTTTCTGCTCAAGAACTTATTGAAGTTCGACAGCTATCCATTACTGCCTCCTCCTCCTCTTCCTCCTCAACCCTCGTCACGTCAGTCGACCACACTAAACTGTGGGCTATGATTGGTGGTGCAGGCCAACTCCAAAAAACTGCCGTCAAGAGAAAAACAGAAGACATTGTTCATCAAAAAAGACCTTCACCTTTGCATCAAGCTCCCTCTTCTCCTCCAAGAAAATCCTCAGTTTCGCTTGCCCCTGCCTCAAACTCACAACATACTGGATCCTCTGGGGGGGGAGGTGGTGTGTCTGAGAAAAAGGGACGAAGTAATAAAGTCCAAGCATCTCACCTGGATATGGAGATAGAGAGTTTGCTGAGCCAGCAGTCCACCAAGGAACAGCAAAGCAAAAAGGTATTGTACTAAAGCATTGCATTGAAAGATTTCTTAAAGATATGTGTAAAAGATGAGTGTTTGCTTTCATATCAGATGAGCAGAGAGATTCTAGAGCTGCTGAACACCAGTTCCGCAAAGGAACAGTCGATTGTGGAGAAGTTTCGTTCTCGAGGTAGAGCTCAGGTCCAGGAGTTCTGCGATTGTGGGACTAAAGAAGAGTGCATGCATTCAGGAGACACACCTCAGCCCTGTACCAAGCTACACTTTAGGTTTGTTCATGCATTTAAAGGAATGCTTGTTGATTTATTCTGCATTTAAAACTGGTTGTTCAAAGGTAAGACACACCATTGCTTCCAAAGCCAACTCATCTATACTTGCACATTCGTGAATAATACATTTGACAGAATTCTGGATCACAGATTCCCCCACCGAGACTCCCTAATGTTCTCCCTCTCAGCGTCCTTCCCCCATGGTCAAGCATTTATACATTCTATTCACATGACATTCTTGATAGGAGGTTTCTGGTCTTTCTCCTCTTTTAGCGTCCTCCTGTGTATTGGAATTATGGCTGCTGTCCCCAAATTCCTTAATGACCGACTCCTTGATCTTAAGCTCACGAAGAAGCATCTAAAAATACAATTCTTTGGTCCAAAAGACAAATGAAAAGATTTAAAATAAAACACACAATCCATTAACACAGTTTGACTGCTATTAAAAAACACTCAGGAAAATGTAAGAAAATAAGTATATTAATAAAATTGTGTATTAATTAAATGAACCAAACATGCTTCACATAAAAATGATAATTTTGGCATTATCCAAATAGAATACAATTTGAGATTTTTATGGATCAAAATCTGCTACATAGACTTTCAAATAACTAATACTTTCAATGCCCCACAAAAGTATGATAATATCTTCCAGGGACTCCATCAGGGGAACAAAACACAAGTAAACTAAATATCTAGTTTATGAAGTTGTCTTCGGTGTGGCTAAATGTTCATATTGAACCCATAAAGTGAAAAAATATGTATCCAACTATAAAGATAGGTAATACTTTGTGATTATGATGATTGACAGTGATGTAAGTGAATAATAGCGAAACCAGACAAACAGATAGCTTTTGAAGGCGTAACCTAGACTGAAGTGAGAAAATAGCAGAAAATATAGAGACTTGCTACGGTCCAGTTTGCATTCTAAGGCATTCTCCTATTTAGACGTGCTGGATTGTTATAAACATTTTTACTCACCCTGCTCCCCTAAAACTGATACTTTCCATTATATATCGCTCATATATTGTAACGATTAGCTTACAAAGAGGCAATCGAATAGTTGTGTGACATCGTTGTGGCAAAACGTTATATTGAAAAATAATAGATTTTTCTTTCTGTCATAAGCGCACACGTTTTAATGGTAAGCTTCTATTGGTGTATGTAGGCATCTGTAGGGCAGTTAAAAAAAACTACAAAAAGGCAGCATCTTTGTGCTAATGGTATAGTCTATATTGGAACCTGCAGCAGACCAAAAAAATCCTCATTTGTAGTACACTTTTTATAAAAGAAAGAAAAGCACAGAACATATTTGTAAGTAATTCTTTACAAATGTGCAAACATTTTTTCCCGACTTCCTTTTTGTGAAGGCTAAGCAAGATGAATTATGTTTATGCTTTAAAGGTTTGACATCTTTTCCCAGCAATGGGTTGCGGCTAGAAGGGCATCCGCCGCGTAAAACATATGCCAGAGAGTTGGCGTTTATTCCGCTGTGGCGACCCCGAAAGGGAAGAAAGCCGACGTGAAGATGAATGAATGAATGTTTGACATCTTTGTAATTTTTCTGTGAGTATTACATCGTTTCTTTTTCATTTCCAGGCGAATCATCAACAAGCACACAGACGAGAGCTTGGGCGACTGTTCTTTCCTCAACACATGTTTCCACATGGACACTTGTAAATATGTGCACTATGAGATCGACAGTCCTCCAGAAGCTGAAGGGGACCCTCTGGGGCCACAGGCAGGGTCGACTGAGCATGGGCTGCACTCGGCCGTCGGGGACAGCAATGAGGGAAAGTTGTTTCCATCACAGGTACAGGATCATCAGAATCTGAAAACTGCCAAGAGTCTTAATGACTTTCAGATCTGTTATTGCTGTTATACTATTCTCAATATTAGATCTTTTGTATTAAAAAAAGAAGAATAGGAACAATGATCCTGTGTGAGCTTGAAATACTTGACGATACTTGAATCAGAATGTGTTTTCGAAAAATTTGAAATGGTTTGAAAAAGCTTGAAATAGTTGGAGAGCTTAAATGTACACCTTAAAGCTTGGATCACTGTGTTTGTGACAGTAAGGTAAAGTGTGAGGGCAGTCAGAGATACTTTTTTTTTAAGCTTTGTTTAGCTTTTTAGTACTCATCTATGTCAATTCTTTTAATAACTTCCCTCAACCTCAGCAAATATTAGCTTAATACAGTTTCTCTCATACAGTGTTTTACTTGCATTGCGTTGGATTCACTTAATGTTAATTTGGTTTCATTTGATTTAATCTTTTTATTGTTTAAGTTTTATTTTGTACAATTTTAGATTTTTTTTTGTTTTGCATTAAGTTTATTACTATTCGATTTATTTTTTTCATTTATTGAAATGTGGAATATTACATTTGTATAATAGTGAAAGCATAGTTAATTTATATTATCTAATTTCTTATACATATCAAACTGAATTCCATTTAAATGTCACATTTTATTGGGTTTAATATTAGTTTTTTTTAGATTATTTTATTTTAATGCATATTGTTATAATTTTAATAACATTTGTATTTTTTTCATTAAAATGTTTTTTACTTGCTTTTATCATTTAATTTCTTTTAATTGTTTTGACCAATTTCTTCCTTCCTTCAAATGTTTTTATTTTGTTACTTTTTTAATAAACATTTCACATTTTTATTTGACTCTAAATTCTTAAATTGATATCCTTTGAAATATCTATATCTATCACCTATCCTTTTGAAATATAATTCATTCTATAGCTAAAACAATTGTGCTAAGCTTACTATTTCTGTAACTTAACTAGCAAGCTGTACTTGGCTATTAAAATTTTTTTCACATTTTTCAGGGCACCAGATTGTACAGACTTCTGCTTATTTTCTTAAATAAAAGTTCACATAGACAACTATATAGAGTATACAGAAATATAATAAAGACTTCCAGCTGAAACTTTAAAACTGTTTATATTAGTTTCCTGCTAAAATTAAAGAGGCATCTGAGAGTGGAGGCATGAAAGAACTTGAGCCTATCAGTGAAGTGTTCCTTTAGAATTCTGAGTGACATCGCTGTAAGAAGACTGAGACAGAGTCCTCTCCCCTCTTCTCAGTGGATTTGCTGTGACATTCGTTATCTGGATGTGTCCATCCTGGGGAAGTTTGCTGTGGTGATGGCCGACCCTCCATGGGACATTCACATGGAGCTTCCCTATGGAACGCTGACGGATGACGAAATGAGGAAACTCAACATTCCTATTCTGCAGGACGACGGTTTCCTCTTCCTCTGGGTAACAGGAAGGTATGAGCTCACTGGAGATCACGCCACGCAAAGTGCTTGAGAACTCGCCTACTACTTGGACTGTTTTGTAATTTGTTTGCGTCATAGAAAATGACGGAACAACTGATTGAAATTCTAATTCCTGGTGTTTTAAATTTTTCACAAAGGGGTTCCCTTTGATTGAAATGTCAAAATATATGTTTCATGCGGCCTTTCATTTGCTTAGGAACTAAATGGTGTTGTTTGATTATTGGTAATAGACGTTCACCATCTCTTTTTGCAGAGCTATGGAGCTGGGCAGAGAGTGTCTAAGCTTATGGGGGTGAGTAGTTTTGTCCTAGATTGTAAGGCATGGTTCACACCTAAACCAGCAGTGCTTGTTTTTTATCAGGTTGATGTAGTGATTCCTAACTGGTGGCCGAAGGCAAATGATTGGTGTTATTTTCAATTATTCCACATGATCAGGAACACTAAATTTAGATTAAAATACAAAAAAACATCTGTGAGATTTAATCTAGTTCAATCAGATGCATTGACTGACCAACTTAGCAACTTTGTCAATAGAATTAGTGACTTTTCAGACCCCTTCGTGTCTTTTTTTCTTGGTACAAGAGACAAATCTAGTGAATCGCTCTCACATTTTTCGATGACTTTTAGCAACTTCTCATGTTATCATTTTGTCTCTTCACTGCACAGTGTGAGCAGTTCACAGAGATATAAACAGCCTCTTCACTCTCAGCACTGAACAGAACCCCGTAGCTCTCTGTGAGAGCAGCAAAGAGAGACTTTGCGCATGCAAAAAATAAGCCATTATCCTCAGAGATATGGGAAAACTACATCTTTTAACGACATTCTTTTTCAGGATACACTTGCCATCTCCCGTCACCTTTTTATAAGCAAGAAATATTTCTGATTAATATTTAATTTTAAAAGGATGCCAATCTACATTTCAACATGATTATTGGGCAAATTTCTGTGTTCAGAGTATCTTGCGATCTGGTGTCTGCATTCGAGTGTTCCTCTCTGTTCTTTATTTTAAGTAACCCTGATTAGTTACACTTTAAATATGATACACACACGCACATACACACAAACAAACAGGGGAACAGAATTGGGATCTATACAAATTTCATAGAAAATGGACAACTGGGCCTGGGAGAGAAAATGGTAAATCTAAAAATTTTTGTCATTGCTTCAAAGTATATATGTGTACTGACCAAAACCTCCCATAATTTTGCTTTAAATGCACGTGAATGCTACGGACAGTTAGTGTTTGTAATAGACAATCAGCTGAGTATCAAATATTTCAAAAGAAATCTTTTGTTACATCATGTACACTAATAAATGTATCTGTTGTTTGATCAGCTATGAGCGCGTCGATGAAATTATCTGGGTCAAGACAAACCAGCTTCAGAGAATCATTCGTACTGGAAGGACCGGTCACTGGCTGAATCATGGCAAAGAGCATTGCTTGGTATGTGGTGTGTGTGGCTGTGAAGAGTTTGCATAATGAGAGGACATTTTAAAATAAATGTTTTCTCTAGTTTGCCTTATTTATATTGATTTTAAAATTGCCACATCAGACTTGAAGCGAGGCGGTAATATGAGTCAGCAAAACACTACAGCGCCCTATTTTGCACCACCCAACCTTTTAAAAAAGCAGTTCCTGTTAGGACTACTTTATTGGAAAAATTGGGATGCACTCGGCTGTCTGTTTTACCAAGACCTGCCGATTTAAAAAACGCTTAGTTATACATACAGAGTTTCCGTGATGTCTTAAAAATTTTAAAACTCAACTTTTGGGCCTTTAAAAGTCTTAAGTTCGCTGTTGTAGTCATTTTTCAAGGGTTTATTTTTCTGATGTTCATGTAAAGCTCATTTGATATATGTTTTTGTTTGTGCTTGGGGTGGCCAGATATTAAGAAAATGCTCTAAAATGCAAAAATAAAAAATTATGGTTAAGGTTGCCATACACAACAAAAACCCTTGTGAACTCTCATAAATGTGTAAAATCTTAAAAGTGATTTTTAGGGAAGTCTTATGACTCAGAAATGATTTTTTTTTATTATAAAGGATGCCAGAGATTGTAAAAATGTATATAAATGCCAAAAATTCAAAAGTGATTGAGGAAATGCTACTAATGTTAAAAAACATTAGTAGCATTTGTAAAAGACATGATAATTGTTGCCAGAGTTAAACATGAGAAAGTCTTTGTAAATGCTCAAAACACAAAACTGATTATTAGGGTTTCGAACAATGTATTTGAAGCATACTCTTTATCATGCAAAAAAAAATAGTGTGAGTCTTTGATGTTATAGGCCTAAATTACAGTATAAACAGTCATAAACATCTTAGATTTGACCTTATCAAACTTGCAAAAACCCAGAACATTAAATTTAGCTCAAATCACATCTCACGAAGAGCAAACCCTGGCATGACTCTACATGTAGTAAACTAGCATTAAGAGTGCTGTTCAGTGCTTTTGGGCAAAAAAAAATGCAGAAGGGTGTAAAAAAAACTATAATATTTTTGATCTCTCTCTCTCTCTCTCTTTAGGTGGGAGTTAAAGGAAACCCACAAGGTTTTAACAGAGGCCTTGATTGTGATGTCATAGTAGCCGAGGTCAGTTTCAACCAGTTTTATTGATTAAATAATAAAGCATTTGTAAAGATCAATGTGATAAATGAATACAAACGGATCCCGTTTTCCTCACAAGGTGCGCTCCACTAGTCATAAACCAGATGAAATCTACGGAATGATCGAGCGTTTGTCTCCAGGGACACGGAAGATTGAGTTATTTGGTAGACCACACAATGTGCAGCCAAACTGGTGAGAATTTTTTTCTTAACATAGCAACTCTTGAGTCCGTTTAACTTTCTGCATTATCTTCTTGCGTTCGTTTTCCAGGGTAACTCTCGGGAATCAGCTGGATGGCATTCATCTTTTAGATCCGGAGGTTGTTGCTCGTTTTAGGAAGCGGTACCCCGATGGAGTCATCTCCAAACCGAAAAACATGTGAAGACTGTGTGGATGTACAGATATTTGGTAAATCTACAACAGGAGTTAGAACTGATGCACAGTTTGATGCAGAAACAGACTTTTAGAACTTTTTTTATTACAACATGTTTAGTTCCATACACTCTAAAAATCCACATAAAATCTTCAAAGGCAGCTTTTCTGTTAAAACAATAAAAAAGTTTTTTTTTTCTCAAAAGTAGTTGTTTTATAATAAGCAACAGAATAAAAATGTCATGTTTTATAAAAATGCAAGTAAGTGTTTTGTATTTCTAACTGTAATACAATTGTTATTGTTTCACAAAACATTAAAAACATGATTGTTTTCCACATGTGATAAGTGTTACAGTGTGATGATGTGATTTAAAAGAAATGATCACAAATGTTAAAAACTTGTCCTCATGAGAAAGAAAAGATGCATGTCATTACTGAAAATTCCAACATGACAACCACAACCAACATATTTGACTTTAAACAAACATGTGGAAAAAGGAAATTATTTTAAGGAACCCACACTTATCAATATGATTAATACATGAGGCCTATCATAAAAAAGTTTCAATATTGCAAGAAAACATCTTAAGCTTAGCATGCAGGTGTAGTGGAGAGGTTTTTAATCTGAGCTAGGAGTTTTTGCTATTCACAACCATGATTCAAAAACATGGATTCCAGCTGGTGACTATAAATATCCCACAGAGGCGATTGAAAGGCAAATAACCTGTTAAGGTTTTCCACCAATGTGAGTGAAAAACTTAGTTTTTACTTTGTGAGAAAAAGTGTTTTACTCCAATGCATACTCCCTTATACATTAACTTATTTAGTAAAATAACAGTGTTTAAAATGGGTGAACAGGTTTGTGAGTGACAGTAAAGAGATGCCGCCATGTAATTAAGATAAGTTTAGTTAATAACAGATAGAGCACTGACTCTGTGAAATTAAGCAAATACTTTAATATAAAGGTATTTTGAGGATAACTTAGAAGCTCACTGACCAACTATGAAGCAATATGGGGAAATTCTAGTGACTCCTAATATTTAGTTGTCCTAACGGTTCCAAATGACTGGAGCTATTATATATTCCAGTAAAAATGTCACCACATTTCTATGCGAACGTATACAAATAAATTTTGTTCTTGCTTCTCTGTTAGGGGCTTTCACATCTCTGTTGATGCTCAGGGGGAATACACTAACATGCCGAATTTCAAGACAATAATTTTAAAGTCATATTTTTGTCTGCGTTTTTATAATCGTTATGGATCTTATCTATACCAGACTTATTTTAAGTCTCGAAAGTACTCTGAACATGTGATCAAAAGAGCCACCTTTCATTTGTTGACTATGAGATCACGCACAGCGACAAACTAAGATGACGTGAGAGAGAGCAGGATTTTTTTTTACCTCGCACTGATCTGACAGCTTATTATTTTGGGACGGACCATTATTTTGGGCTCGAGGCATGTACATATGGGTCATTTTGCACTGATTATACACATAGTTGTGTGATGGCCTTAACTCTACAAGAGTAGAATTCCACTTTGAAAACAAATACTCAACCTTGAGCTACGATTCTGTATCATGTGATGCAGTGTAACTTTTGTGATGAATTAAGTTAATGAAAATGTATTCTACTTAGCCTATTGGTCTGGTGGTTCCACTTTTAGCTTACATTTGCAGCTTTTGTGAAGTTTAGCACAGCTTCCCCCTTTTCGCCACACTTCTGGGTCCCGTACCCTTCCCTCAGCTTGCCTAGAAAGCTTGCAATTCTAGGAAATTACAAGTAAGAGCGAACTAGTGAAATCATGTCTGAATACAGATCCAAAGAATTGTTCTCAAAAATCAGTAACAAATATCTGCAGTTACAAATTACACTGGTGTAAAAAGTCACTTCACATCTTGTGTGCATGTTGTTTAGGGAGTGTTCGAAGCTGTGTTTGTGTTCCATTTATGATCAGCATTAAGACAAAATGTGGATTTTGATTCTAAATCACATAAAAGTGTGCCATTCACTTTCATGGCTTGCTCAAACAGTTTAGTTTTTATTGTAAACTTTGACAAACCAACCAGAAGCATTCCAATCAGAGACCATTATAAAGACCTCTGATACTGCAGGCTAAAAGAAGCACTTGTTGGTAATCGTGTAAACAGAACTCAATATACATTGTGAAAACACCAAGCTACAATTTTGTACCACCGTGTTGGAGATATCCAAACACTCCCTAAGGCATTCCTATCCAGCTGGAGCTGGACTTGTTCCTTTGTTCACAGGTGAGACAAACGTCCTCTTGTTCTTCCTGAGGGCTCATCCATCAGCTCATCCAAGTGGGCTTGACACTGGGTGCTAGTCATTCTTTAACAGATTTGTTTTTCAAAGAAAAAGTTAATATGTCGCATCCACTGCATTGATGTTGCTGTCCAGCTGGTGTCGAAGTGAGACTCGAGCCTTGTGGGAGAAATAGGCTTGTGGGCAATTAACGCTGTCCCCTTCGCTGCCCCAGGATGTGGTGGAGCACAGCCGAGGCTTCACCTCTTCACTGGCCACTGCTGGAGACACATCCAGAGGGTAAGAGCTTTAGCCTTTTATAGTATTATTTATTAAGACACTTGGTGAAAGTGGATTTTTTACTGAGAAATCAAGTTCTACTCTATCAGGTTAATTAAATAGGCAAGTTCAAATGAACTATTTAGATTTGAACTCTTACTACAAAGGTTAAACATGAATGTTCATTAACACAAGTGCATTTATTTAGTTATTATTTACTTGAATTTTTGGAATCTTTCACATGTTTGGTTTTGAGTTCATAAATCCCAGAAAGCATTGTGCATGCAACTGGTAAAATGCCAGTCATTGGCTACAGACACACAGTAGAGTTCTTGGCTACTAACTTTTACTAAATGTTTTGACAGTTTGACCAATTGTAATTAGATATTACACATGCCATTTTACTGCATGCCATTGATAATCATTCATAACAAAGTTTATTAAACCATTCTAATAAAGGCTTTTATCTTGGTATTCAAGTATATGTTGATCATGCAGAGGATTGTTGGAGATATCTGCTGTTTGAGTAACAATTGATCTCAACTAACTGGAAATAGTAAACCATCCATACTTTTCCTAAACCATAGTATATTGTGCATACTTTTGTTAATTTATATAAAAAATAGTAACACCCCAACACTAATTTCCTAATATTTGTATGATTTGATAGTGTTCAAATTGTGATTCTTAGAAAGTGATAATTGAATAAGCTTTTAAAAAAGAACATTAACATGTTACTTCCATACAACAGTACGTATACAAAATATATTGTGACCAACAAGCAAGGCAGGGCGATGCAAGTTTATTTGTATAGCACATTTCGCACACTAATTCAAGGTGCTTTACATTGGAAACAAGGAATAAAAAGCAAGTACATTTAATAAAATAAAGCATAAAAACAAGTAAAATCATAATGATTAAAATTTGGAATTTAAGACATAGATTAAGATAGAGAAGTGCAGAGATAAAATAGTTGTTCGGTGTTTGGTGCTCAGTTGACAAAATGCTAGATGTGTTTGTTTCTGGGATTTCAAACATCAACATTGGCTCCAAAGACCACATACTGCAGCTTCAATTATGCCACTTTTCAACCATCCTGTTTTGTAACATAATGGCTTTTCTTGGCAAGCTTTTGTTTCCAATGTGTTCTATTCCTCAGTACCGTGCTTTTTATTTACTGTTTGGAGGAGGTTTTAAAAGCGATTGGAGTCAAGTAATTATTCTTTTCTCTGAATAAAATGAATAGCATGCAAGTTCATATCACTGATTGGTAAATTGCTGAGCTCATTGATCAATCACTGAGCTTATTGATTAACCAAAAATCACTGTATCACCAAGTGGAACTAGTCTTGTCTAAAACAAACCCACTCAGAACTGATACTGGAAGAAAACCAGGTGAACCGTGGTGTGTCGAATTAAATCATACCAAGTCGAGTCATGCCTTTATTAAAATCCAGAAAAATAGCAGCATTTGTGGGATCAGGTGTGTTTCATGAAGGTTGAAACTATTTTGGGTTATTGCACTCCTGGAGCATGGCCTGCTTTAAAATGTTCAACAAATAAATGCTACAAGTAAAAAGTAGCTGATACATTTGCATTAAGTTATATATAAATATATATATATATATAATAATCTTTATAGCAAGACTGTACCAACCTGGCTCAGTAGAGCATTGCCTTTTGCACCTCTCCTTGCTGCGTCTGTGGAAGGGAAAGCACTGCAGCATTTTCACTCCCATTTCGGCAGAGGGCGCTAAAGGACAAGACAAACATGTTAGACCAGCGATGACAAAACTTCCCCATTAGAGGGCCAAAACAGGATTAGTAAAATGTTTGTCACTACAGTGCTTTTGGGTTTTTGTTAATATTAAAAGACAAAATAACATATTGTAAATTTTGTCATATAATTGCTAGCAAAACAAGCAAGTACAAGCAGCGTTAACATGTGTTTATAGCCCTTCAATTTGCCAGTAGCAGGAGCAGAAAACCTATCCAAACTATTTTGTAATTTTATTAATTTTAAAACAATAGCAAAAGCGAAAGAAGTAATCAAGCGGTGTTACTCTCCTATTTTTTTCTTTTAGATTTTTGGGTTGTTACAAAGAATTTGTGTATACATCTGAAAAAGCATTGCAACTGTAAATATGTAGATGTAGAAGAAATGTATAGAAGAGAATGTAAAAAAAAAAAGAAAAAGTTTATCTAGAAATCATATGTTATCAACTACTGGTAATGATGCAAATTGGCAAGCCAAACTTGGTCCCTGTGCCCCAGTTTGTGCAACCCTGTGTTAAACAAAAGCAGGAGTTCCATAACCTGCAATCACAATGTCTCAGTTTAACCAGCTATTTTAGGTCATCAGGTAAACCACTCCTGTTTTCCTGATAAATAGCCGTCTGTACTTAGCAAGTAATGACTGGCTTCTTTTCTAAGACTGCTGTAATCCTTTCTCTGTAATGTCTGCGTCCGAAGACCTCTTCTGCTGACTAAACCAAGTCACGTCAATGATAATCTGAAAGCCATATCATATTAGCCTAGCCATAGTTTGGACATCACTGTGATGTATATGGGTCACAGAGTAGTATTTAACTTTATATTTTATTCGTATTTAAAATTGTGTTTAGAAATCTTTATTCTGCGTGAAAGTCCCATTTGTGCTCATCTGTTAAACATAAAAAGACTGATTTTTATAATGTTTTTAGCAAAAATGCTTATGTGCTGCAGGGTGACCAGTGCTTCTCTTATCAGTCTTTTCCCAGGTCCTTCTGGCCTTTGGATTGTAGAACACAGAGTTAATGATTAATTTTTAATCACTACGGCTTTACTTATAGAATATTGCCCATGAATCCACCTTGACCCACTAGTTTTAAACACTTATTTTTTTGTACACACACAGGGCTTGACTTCATAAACGTTAATCAAAAACCATCAAAAACCCTTCCAGAGTTATTGATGCACTTAGTATTTCCACCAATCTAGAGATTGCTAGAAACTAGCAAATACACATTTTTGCAGTTGAACTGGTGTCACAGAACCGTGTCTCGACTTGAGCGTTCTCTGTCAAACATTACACTCATTCTCGTTCACACCTGTCCCTCCCTTTAACATCTCTGCTCTCATAACGCAAAGGTATTCTGCCTTGCTTTTCAACACATTTAACATACATGCGTAACTTGTTTTATAGATGTATATACTTGCAAAATCCTGAGAGAAAGTTTAACTCTTTTCAGAGTGTATTTGGTTAGAGTTAAAGTAGACTACAGTGTTTGTAGTTGTTTCCTATTTAATGCAACAAAAAAGTTTAACTTAATAATTTTAATTGAACTTAATTTAGAGTAGAATAAAAAAAACTCAAAAGTACATTCAATTCTCTAATCTTTACTGTGTACTAAGGAATGTTCACTGTTAGGTGATGTAACTTAATATTTTAGAAATAGCACATGTTAAATGCTATTTTACCCTGCAGATGGTTTCCATCATTCATTGCAACATTCCATAAAAACTACAAAAAAAGTACATTGTGTCCAAAAACTTTTAGCCTGATTTGTTTTTCCTCATTCATTTTTTATTGGAAACAGACAATCCCAAACTGATATTTCTATCAATTCTCGTGCCAATCACATGCTATTGATTACTATGTAATGCTTCTCACATATTTTCTCAGAACATATACAGCACAGAGGAGACTGCCATGTTTCATCATGAATTATTTGTTTTGTCGTCTTCTGGTAACTTGAATCAAACTAACAACATTCTTGGTATCTCTTTTTTTGGAAACTAACTGCACTAATGATTGTGGACGTAGAAGAAGCTAAGGTAAAACAAGCATGCACAGCCTTATACGGTAATGCCTTCAGGGTTGCAACCTCAGATCAATGCATGCTCAAAACCCTTCGCTAAACATCTAGAGAGCAGAGGTTGTGGATCTGCATGCCTGTGTTTTCTCTCATAGCTGAAGTGTCTCTGGATGACTGCTGCTAGCAGTTGGGTTTATACAAACCATCATTTCATTTAACTGTTTTAACTCTTGATGACCTCTCAAAGCTGGAAAGTAGAGGACTACATTTACTCAAGAGTCCTCATGCACTACTGTAATCGTATGCTTTTTGTGTACTCCTTTTGAAAAAGTGTGCTTGTACTTTACTTCAAACAAAACTTACTCAAGTAATTCTCTACAGTTCAAACCTGATTCTTTACTTGAGTAAAAAAAAATGTTGCTGCAAGCAATGGTTAAAAGCCTGGAAAAGTCTTGCATAGGATCCCCGGAGGCCGGTGTATGAATATTCAATTACATTTAGAATTACACAAAATGTTATTCGTAGTCTACCTGGGTGATTTTATTTCCTTGGGTCAGAGGAGAGAGGTGGGTTTCTTTCGAGATCTCAATCGTTTTATTCCTATTCTCATTTTGCCTCTTGGAGTTATATTTTTGTCTTTTGTGTAACTTTCATCATTAATGGTAATTTATGAGGTTTTATGTGTTCAGCTTTTTGTGTTGAATTTTTATTTCTATTATTCTGTTCCTCAGGTTTTGAAGTTCATTCTGGTATATATTCTGAATAATTTGTGTGTCCCCTCGATTCAATTACAGAACATTGTTGTTCTAATCTTGTGACTTTGCATTCTCTTTATTCAATGGGTAACTTGCTGCCTGTCAGTCATGACGATATGTAAAATGGCATGGGATTGGTTGTTTATGAGTCAAACATAATAGTTGGGCCTCATGGTTGGGTCTTGACAAAAAAAAATCAACCAAAACCCACAGACCTTTTCGGAAGTTATGAAAAATCATTAATTAAAACTTTTATTGTGCTTCTTTTTACTTTCTGCCTCTGTCGCTCCTCCTTTTTCCATCGATATAAGAGAAAAGTGACGGAAAGGCCACAGGAGAGATGTCCACAATTTATGTCATTTTATTTCTTCTCTCCAAAGCGAATAAATCAATCTGGCAGTTAATGTCCATCTAGATCCTTCCTTCAGACTACGCCGGTTACACCAGTACCTACTCTTATAATTGCAAACGCTATGTCAGGGACGTACTCAAGCCAGAATGGGGTGATCAGAACCCAGATTTTGTATTCAAATATAGATCTTCACCTGGTTTAAACATTTAAATGATCAAATATCTGCTTTCCCTCCTTATCGCCCCTGACTCCATTTTTTGACATGCAATGACATTTAAGAATGTGTGCGTTCCATCACAGCAGCCTTAGAAAATGTATAAATTCAATTCATTACCTATAGACAACAAACTTTGATTCGGCCAATCCTTTTTCACTGGTAAGTGTAAGCGGATCGTTCGTGGTGATATACATCCAAGACTCACAATGCACGCAGTGCTTACAACAGTGTGATCGGAGTCTTACAAACAAAAACACCTTAAAGTTACATGAAAAATACAGTGTAGAACATGCTACTTCTGCATAATTTGCTTAAAAGTTGGAAAATATTAAAACTGGTCTCATTTTCCAGAAACTCTTTTTTTTTTTTTTTTTTATTGACTAGCTTTTTAGACAAGTAACTTATTACTGTAGTAATGATAGGATAAAAGTGGCCAGATTGTCACAAGTTCACAACTCTTTATTTCTCGTTTATTACAGTTTTCTTCTGATGTGTTTACCTGCATGGGTTACACTGGGTCAAGCTCTCATTTACTGCAGCAAATGATAACGATGCAGTTAGTTCCTGATAGATAAAACCAACCCTTGCTCTACTATTTTATTATTATTGGATTAGCTCCATGGGGAAATATTGAAACTTTAGTTGCAGGGCCTATTCACTGTATCGTTCTAATGCGTTAAAATGATTTACATTCCTAAAAAGAATGAAAACAGCAGTAAAAAAAGTAGCCTTTCAAATAAAGCAAGTTTAAAATAGTTTTTGTGAATAAATTGGTGTAACGTAAAAACCTTGTTCTATTTTGAAGCGGTTTCAAGCAGTTGTACTTTAGAGGTAGATTTATCCCAAAGGGTGCAAGAACATTTATCTTTGAATAAACACTTGAGAGTTGTTTAAATGCTGGCTACAGACTCAAACTGCTGTAATGTCATGTTTATAACTAGTTTTTCATGGCGAAGCTAATTTAACAAGCAATAGCTAACTGATATTAAAAATATCTTTACGAGAGTATCATGGCCAAGGCAACAGCTGCGCAGGGAGATGATAAAAAGCAAGCTTAATTTTAATTTGCATAGGGCAGTCAACTTTAAACACAAGTAAACGAGATATGCCTGATCCACTTAATACCCAAAGAATCATTAAGAAGTGATCTTCAGCCGACTTCTGAGTGAGCACACTATTTACTATTTCTTTAAAAAACCTGAGTAAGATCAATTTTGTTAATATCTGGTGTATTTACAGGATGTTCCAGTCTAAAACTTGCAAAACTTAAAATCCATTTTCCAAATTTTCTTTAATCACTTCTCTTTAATTTTGAAAAGTTGTCGCAACACAACTTTTATCTTTCTGCAGCAAACTTGGTAAGGGTTTTTTTTAGGGTTTGTTTTAGTAATGTAATATTTATTGGTGATCTTGATGTTTATGGTCTATTTGAGATAAATTCTTCTCCCCGTTGATTTTGTTTACTCTTTTAAAGAGAGTGAATTTCCTCAGTAGTCTATATGATCATCATCTGAGCCAACAACTCTCCATTTTCTATTAAATTTAGCTAGATCCCAATTCTGTTCACCTGTGTGTGTCATCAGCCAACAATAGTCCATTTTCTATTAAATTCAGCTGTATCCCAATTCTGTTCACCTGTGTGTGTCATCAGCTAACGCTTATCCATTTTTTTAATGAAATTTGGCTAGATCCCAATTCTGTTCCCCTTTGTGTGTGTGTCATCAGCCAACAACTGGCCATTTTTCAATAGTTCGTCCTCTTGGAACTATTAGGTTTTATCTGGTTTTCTAAAGAATCAGAATGTTTAAAAAAATAAAGGTTTTATAAAGAATCAGAATGTTTAAAAAAACAAAAAATATTTTAGCGAACTGAAACCTTCTAGGAGACGAATTGTTGGTTTTCCTAAAGAGTTAAGCTTGACCCCGAGTTCTGTTTAGCTGTGTTTGTCAACAGTCAGTGCATGCGCTAAGCTAAATAATTACATTATGAGGCATATGACCTTAAGAGATTTTTTATATTCATAAAAACAGAAATGTGGTTCTATAATATGTTTAGCTTGTAGATTTGAAATATGCCAATAAAATAGTATAATTTCTATAATGCATTGCGAAATAGTACATTTATTTAATGCCCTTTTTGACTTCTTAGCAATAAGCTTTTGAATGATTTGATGATGGCTTGAATGTTATCATGAATTATACACATTAACATTGCTAAATGTTAAATTATGCTAAATTATAGCTCTGTTGAGAGTGTCTCTAAACCAACCCACCCTCGCGCTAGCCAGGCTGCGCGCGCACACGCTCCGTCCTATTGACTTGTGTTCTGTGGAGGCTATGTGCGCTACGTGACGCTCTGGCACTGCGGTGATCCACTTGGGCTACTGAGATGAGTGGCTGGACTAGTACAAGCAAATGCTCGTAAATTATTCATTAAGAATGGATTCGTAAGGAAGTTGTCGACGTCATTCAGGCTTGGCTCAGAAACACAGTTCGTGGAAAAGTGTCTTACATAAAATCTAAAGTGAGGAGATCAGCAGGAGTTCTGGAGTGACCTAAAGCTCTTAACGCGAAAAGTGACAGTTATAGCCTGCTGAAGCCTGACTTTAGTGCGAAGTGAAAATAAAAGTATATGCTATAGGTATGCTATTTAAGTAACATTGTGATTAATGTAATCAACAAAAAAAGTGAACCTGGTTTGCACCAAGTCTAACGAAACAGACAAAGCTAATATAGACAAAGAAATATAACAAACATATATATATATATATATATATATATATATATATATATATATATATATATATATATATATATATATATATATATATATATTGGTGTTGAGATACTATAAATGATGGATTCTCCGTGTTAGAGTTAGAGCAGTATAGCATCCAATTCTACTACTACAGTACTACTATACTGCTACTAAAATAATTAAATAAAATGTTTAGTTTAATGGTGAAAGTGTGATTCTGTTTTTTATCAGTTATTATAAAATAACAAGACATTAATTTAGATTTTAATTGGATTTCTGAAAATATACCTGAAGTAGTACATGACTCACGAATTTCCCAATTCTGGGGAAATTATGACAATTAAGAGTTGATTCCTCAAACATCTGACATCAAAGACATCAGTTTGTATAGTTAGCATTTTTTATTTGGATGTAAATGGATAGCAGTGCGTTAAACAAACTTAAGCAATCAGGTGCTCAAAGCAGATGGTACATGTTTGCAGTTTGTCTAATAAAGAATTTTTATAAGAAAGAAGGTACTCACTCTGTTCTCCTGGAAAGTGTGTCACCTGTAGATCTTGAAGATCTTCTTCCAGAGAGGTTGAAGCTCACGGACAGCTCCTGGAGACGACAAACCCGTTCTTCAATGACGCGGATTCAAAAAAGCTTTAGGTCTGAGCGCACGGAGCGGTCGGCTTTAAATAGCTTATCTGTGAAGCACGCCCCCCCCCCCCAACTCTCTCTCTCTCTCTCTCTCTCTCTCTCTCTCTCTCTCTCTCTCTCTCTCTCTCTCTCTCTCTCTCTCTCTCTCTCTCTCCTCTCTCTCTCGCTCTCTCTCTCTCTCTCGCTCTCTCTCTCTCTCCTCTCTCTCTCGCTCTCTCTCTTCTCTCTCCTCCTATCTATCTCTCTCTCTCTCTCTCTCGCTCGCTCTCTCGCTCTCTCTCGCTCTCCCCTCCCTCTCTTCTCTCTCTCTCGCTCTCCCTCTCTCTCTCGCTCTCCTCTCTCTCTCTCTCTCTCTCTCTCGCTCGCTCGCTCACGCGCACGCGCACGCGCACGCGCACACACCCTCCTTTTTTGCTTTTTTGTCACATGCTGGCAACTACACAATTGCACATGCATACAACAAATTTGATTATTCCATTTTCCATTTCAATTCCATTTTTGTGTTGTTTTAAAAATGTGTTTTGAATTAAATCATATTTTTTCATTTTTAACAGAATTGGAATCTTAAGAACGATATTTCTCATGTGGGGCTATAGGTTATTTTCACACGTAATGCATGTTTACTATTTGTGTATATGTATGCAGCACCTATAATTGCCAATTGTCGAAATGACGATTGTAAATATTAACAATTTGTTATTGAGTACTGATTTGGAAGTTTAGCTCATTTGGTGATTTGTTCTTTAGACTCTTGTTCACTAAAAATAAGGAATCGTATTAATGGTTCATTGATATCATTTAAATGGAATAAAATTTGATGAAAATTTATCTAAACTTACAAAGACCGAAAAAATAGAAGAAACTGGGTAAATGAACTTGTTAACGCGTGTCGTCTGACTCTTAACAGTGTAATCTGCATGCACCAACGAAAATGAATCGCTCCACAAAGAGTTACTCACAAGTCACAAGAAGATTTGTTCTTTTCATGATTGACACACTACCTCTGAGTGGCACCCAAGGGCAAGGACCGCAACTGCGCCACCATTAAACAGCAGAGGTGTGAAGCAGGTGAAAAGCTCCCTACAGAGAAGGATTCTGCAAATTGTAATTTGTGTAAGTGTTTAGAGACCTTAAGCATGCACTGAAATCTCTGGCATAAAGAAGTTTTTAGGCGCAAAGTTTTTGACACAATTAAAGCCTGTCTGTCCGTTTTGGAGACATCTGGTTGAATTAGGGACGAGAATCATATTCCATATTTTGGAAATGAATTTTTTATGTGTAAACATGACCTGAGTGTAAGCTGCATCTGTGTCCTTGAATTACACACTGTGGACAGAGTGAGGTTAAAACTGTGTATTACATTACACTTTTTTATAATAGCTTTATTCCTGAGCTGGCTCTAATAAAAATATTTTGAGTTCTGAAACTTTCCAGGTTTTTTTTTGTTCCATCAGCTTGTAGATTTTTTTAAAAAGTCACCAACTTTTGTGTTTGTCTGTCAATGACCCCTTTAAATCATTGTTAAGTTAACCGATAAATAATACTTATGTTTTTAAAAAGAGGAATTGTTGCTGGGGTTTTTTTTTTTTTTTTTCAAGATGTTGTACTCTTACTCTACTCTTAAAATTACTTGTTTTTGTTATAGCAATTATATCTAATATTATTTTAGATGCTTTTAAATATGAAATGTATTGTTGAATGAATGTGTTCTTGAAAATTTCAGGCTTCAAGGACTTATTCCCAGATGTAGTACTAATATTAAACTTCAGGCACTAACTGAACATTTGAGATGCTTTTTTAAGTCTCTGGAAACTTCTTAAAATTCAAACGAATGCTTGAAGGACCAAGAACAGGATGTATACCTGCAACACCAACATATTTGACTATTTACACCCTTATACCTTCTATTTCCAATTACATACTCCCTTTTCTGATTTTAGCAGTGGAAATTTACAGAGCCAAATTCCAAAGGAGCAACAGATTAGAATTCTGAACAGCATCTCTCTGGGTTGAAAGGCTAAACCCCTTTGCAAGCCCCCTCCTCTGCACCCCTGCTGGTAATTGGTATTGTGTGGCTGTGTTAGAGCCAATAGCATTAATGAGTTGTGTGCTCCACATTCAGAGCCTCAAATGTACATTTTCTCTTTGAGGTGACCAGAATCACTAAGTCATTTATTTCCTCCATTCTTTAAGTCTGGATCTACACTTTCAAGTGTCTTAAACTAAATTTAAAGGGCATTTATTTGAATTTAAACATTTTATGGATGGAAACGTATTTGTGTGAAGACAGTTTTATGATAATATGACTAAAGCGTCCTTTTCTGTTTTCTTTTAGTGAGACCAATTTGAAGCTCAAGTTCCTTTTCACTTCTCGTCTCACCTGTTTCTCCTGTTGAGCTCCTCCCTGCCATTCATCAGAGGTTGACATTTACAGGAAAAAAATGGGTGAGGAAGGAACAGTTGAATAAAAGCAGTTGAATAAAACTTTAATTAGTTGAGTTAATCTGCTTGGTATTCATGCTGACCACTTGTGATCTCATAACATTCGTGAAAGACAGAACTCTCAGTTGATAGATTCTTTTCCATATTCTTAATGTTATTAAGCCCTCTACATGAGACTATACGAATCTGAAACGGCCCACTTGAAGAGCCAAACACTGTTGTTCTGTAATTGTATTTTGCCGATATTCGCAACCCCTGCAATCTTTCACGATGTAGTAATTACATGTAGTGAAGCAAGCAATGAACTCCTTCTCTCCCTTAGGAAGCCAAAACAGAAGTGACTAAACCGACCAAACACTTGAGAGTCATCCCTAAAGATGAAGAACTTTCTATGGACATTCGTACAGCAGGGAAAATATTTAAAGCCTTGTTTTAGATCTCCTCTTTTTCAATTATTTTGACAAAAATTTAGCATGCAGAAACACAGAAAGGCGATAAAAGATTCAACAATTCTGAGATGAGATGGAAAAAAGAAAGTACAACTAAAAAGGAGATTATTAAATTAGCGCACAACAATAACAAAGTATATAATGCATCATAACACATAAAATGTGCCACTTTGCATGTATGGTTGTTATTTTAAAGTAAACAAATCTACTAATTGTCTAACAAGTGGCATATTTAAGTCATGTTTGTAAAAGGGAGGGGTCTTCATTCGTGCATATTTAGTGACGCTGCATTGGAGTGACTGTTGAAGACGTGAGAGGATTGTTGTTAGCTCAGTCCATGTCCTGCCTTTTCTCCCTTCTTGGTCTTCACTGCTAAAAAAGAAAAGACTAACAACTTCTATGCTTCAAACCCTCTTCAGAAACCTAACTATTCCAATTGTTCTAGAGTAACATTTCACAAAAGATAGCAGGTTTTTTCTCTACCTTTTACAATATGATTTTATTCTCCAAATCTACTTTTATTGCTGAATTGAATGCCTCAAACCCCATCTTGGTGTGTTTGAAATCTTGGCAAAGAATCGGTTGTTGTTCTTCATTTATTAACTGCTCTGGATAATACTATTGTAGTTAGATCCAGTAGTAGCCTGTAAATCTAAAGAAAGTTTTAAAGAAACTATGCAACAGCGTAGACCTTTTAAGACTTCAGAACTTAGATGTAGGGGTTAATGATTTAATCAAAATCTATAATGCACAGTAAACTATAGCTGTTTGCTAAATAAAGATTCACAACTAAAAGAAATGCTTAAAGCGCCATTATTAAGCACTTGGCTAAATTTCATCGCCTAAATGAACACACCCCTTTTTTGAGTTAGGCTCATTCAACAACTCTCCACAGATATAAAAAAAATTTTAATTTTAAAGGTTTTTGTTCAACTATTCTTCTGTTTTGAGGGTGACCTTTTTAGCTTAGCTTATCAGAAGCATTTGCATACCAATGAATGGGTCAGAACAATCAAAGATTTTACTAACGCAATCTCTTGAGGAAGTAAATCTTTTTTCTGGCTTATTCTCATTCCTGGCTGGATTGAGAGTATCGTTCCAAACAATATTGGCCTGGAAAAAGTCTACTTTTAATTTTGTATTGTAATACATAACATAGAGAGTTCCATTTATAGCAAATATATAATTAAAAAAAAGTTTTAAAATAGCAACAAAAAACATAGTCATTCTACTCGGCTATGCTACAAGTGTTTTCACGAAACTGTAAAACACAACAAACAAACTTAAAGAGAAAGATATAAAATTAGCAAAAAGAGAGAGATGTTCCTTTAAAGTAAAAACACTGAACATGAACATAAGAGGTGGAGAAAACAGTGTTTTTTAGTATGTAGCTGTGATTAGTTTTAACAAGGTGCTGATAAAAAAAAACATTTAAGTACATTCAATTTTAAACTAAAAGTTAAAAATGCTTTGCCAAACCTAAAACGTAATGATTGTCTCCCGCTTTATATTTATGTCAACACTCTCACAGGAAGATGAGTATTTGTAATGAGTATTTACTCTCTCAGACCGCAGAGGTTTGCTCACAAGCTGTTCCTCAGAGCTCAGAATATCTGCTTTAGTCCGGCTCAAATCACTCCTTACCAGTTTTCCCTCCTCAAAACTGCTACCCCTCCCTCCATCTTTGTCCCTGTCAACAATCCACCTCCCCAGAACAAGTATTCCCTGGGGTGCATGCCAACTCACAACATGTCTCTGTCAAATTCCTTCATTCACATGTCCAGTAACGTCTGCAGATTTCAAACATAATGAGTCACGCTGAAGAAAGCATGCAGCAACTTGAATCGGTCTATCTACTGTTATTAAAATCCTAATATGTTAAGCAGTGCACCTTAAAGGGTGACACACTGTACAGATAAGGCCAAATGAGCACACTTTGTGGGTAAAAATCTTTCTTACGGAATCTTTATTTATTAAATAGCATAACATTCCTTCATGCACCATCCAGTTTTCTCCGCTCAACCTCTCTCAGCTTTTGTCTGGAGTGTATTGTGTATGTTCTCTCTCTCTGATTGGTTGATCCACAATGAATTGGCCTGGCTGGATCCAAACTCCATGAAAGCTTTTATAAAAGCATTGGGTTTCCCTCTTTAATTACATTTTTAGGGTTTAAATTACCGAATGCTGAGGTTCTAAATGGTGTCTGGATGTCCATGTGTGCTTACATGTTCAGTCTGTGCATTGCAGTGAGGACAGGACATCTTCTGCTGGAACATGCAGTCTGGTTTGAACCAGATTTCTATATGTTAAGCTGACGTAGTTAGTGTGTACTAAGACGTTCTGCCTCCTCTCTCTCCACTCAAGCCATGTGCGGTTGTTTACTGTGATCAGCAGCCTTGATCTTGGGTATAGAATCTATAAGCTTGTTTTCAGATTCTCCAGACTTTATCCTATCTTGAGCTTTGAGGTGTTTGTGTACAGGATTAGTCAGGAGTATAATAGAGCAGCATTGTTGTCACAAAGATTAGTGGTTTTTAATGTTGGACTGTAGACTGCAAAGTAGGTCAAATACTGGGTAGCTTTTTGTAAAGATCTTCGGCAGTATTTAATTTCTTGAAAAACATTTTTGATAAACTAGAGATTTAAACCAATGAAATCAGACTTAATCTCACACTTGTAGTTTTAGATACTGCTTTTAAACCGAAATAACAGAGACGTACTTCCAATCCCATTATTCTTTACTTAAGCATTAGTGAATAATACATTTGACAGAATTCCGTTGATCTTTCCGCAGTGGCCATCTCTCTATTCTCTCCTAGGTTTGGCATAAAAGATGCCGTTTCTTTCTGGTTTCTCAGTTTTCATCCCTGAACTGTCCTGCAAGAACCTTCCATGACTAGATTCCGATTGGCTCCCAGGGCATCTCCCAGTGCTTCGATATCATGTTCAAACATGTCTCTACAATGGAGGATCTCCTTGGATCTCTGAACAAAGCAAACACACTGATAACAAGTATAAATTTAGACAGACCATGATTTTGTATGCCTTCATTCATACAGTTTTTATTTATTAATATAAAATATTCTGCTTATTATAGAAAATAACTATGGTGTAATTTATACATTAAATTATGATAATTAACCCAACACACAGCACTCTTGTCATACAGCCTAATCATGTGACATAAAAGATAATCACATTTCTATGGGGTCAATAGGTAAAGAAATGCAAAGAGTTGTGTTCTTGTGACATACCACTAGTCCTGTAAACAGATGTCCTTGTTTGTAATGGATATGCAACCTTTTGATTTGGGTTTTAATGTTGGCATAGAATGCACAAGTTGTAAATTGTGCATTTATTTGCTTATAATGCTTAAATAGTTATATCTGTATTGTTAAAACATTCTTTATTTACACCGTAAAACAATTTGGAAAACACTATTACATTTACAAAAGTATCCGTTTTCAAAATACCGGTTATCGGATCGTAATTGCACGTTGCATGTTCTTGACAAGCTTAATGGTTGACTGATACAGTGTAATAGTGCTCAAATAGTCAATCATTTATTTTAAAATAAAAGCTCTTTTATTCAGATTTTAATAATTCTTTATCTAATTCAAAAGCTTCATTACATTTGTAATCTTGGTCTGTTACGTAGGATGTAGTTTTGCAGAATTCATAGCACCAGTAATTGGCTGATGACACTTACTGTCTTTGCTCGACCTGTCAAGCAATTAATGATACCAAGTTTTAGAACTTTCATCTTTGAAACCTGTACCAGATACATTCCATCATACTCTTCTGTCCACTCCACGAGCCAAAACTGTGCTGCTCATTCTATCCCAGCAGCTGATCTCTGAGGCTGATGGTGACTAACAGCTGAGCTGACAAATAGGTCAAACTGATACTACATAAAATAAAATACACCAAGTGTACCAAACGGAGTAAACTAAATTTAAACAGGCTACTGACACACAATCGAAGGTTAGTTAAAACTATTATTCAAGTATGAATTATTTTAACAAATTTGCACAACAATTATGAGAGTTTTAATTATTAACAAATAACTGTCAAATGTGAGTTTGAGATCACATTTACTATGTAAACTTTTCTAATTATGGCAGAATATTCAAATCTTCTATACTTTCAATATTTCCCAGCTTGACTTGTTAAATATAGTTCCGTAGTCAAGCCACTATGCAAACAAATAAATTCTGAATTTTTAAGATTGATTTCTATTATTTTGTAATAGAAGCATGTCGTTTCTAACCACGACATTGGCTAAATCAGAGCGTTAACAATGTGTATATCAAGACTTAATCTGATAAATTAATCCCAGAAATCCCCCCCAAAAGCTTTGAACTTTGAGTCACCCCTGATGGCCCCTGTTTTAATTCTACATATTAATTACTCAAAAAAGTAGGTTTCCTTGACATTAAGCTTTTGAGTGCAATCTATTGAGTTAAGCATACTGTATTACTTTTATTTGTGCCTCTTTCTTGTTGCAGTCGATGACTGTTTAGACAGCTGCATGCTTGGCCTTTACCATCAGGAGAGTCCTCTGTGGGTTTGAGCACCTAAAATTCCAGTTTGCTCCAGTTTCACAAATAGTCAGCTGAATGAAGTTATTGAAGTGAGAGAAGTGACTATCTCAGGTATGGCTATTTAAGAGGTTTACTATGATGACGCATCAGTTTAAAAGATGATGGAAAAAATGAAACATCCTGTCGAGACATCCGGAAAAAGAAAGGCCTCTGGGATATTTCGTAATCTGTAGAAGAAAGATCCTTCTCATGCATTCTGCATGCTGACCATTTTAAAGATATAGGTATTTCCTTTGAGTTTAGAATTCAGTCTATCAAACGTATGAGTTCACAAAAGAAACACAAGACAAATGATAACATTATGTTTACTGTAAAAAGAAATAAAGTCCAAATGTATACACTCAAAAAAAGACTTGTCAGACTTACTTAAAAATCTTACATTCAAAAGAGCTTTACAAAGGCTTAATGTGAATTTAGAGTTAAGCAGGAACTATTAAATAGTTCCTGTTTTAAATAGTTTTTTTGAGTTGTAATAGAATTACCATGTATATGGGTGCAACATGTCTTAAGAGACCAAGCAAACCAAAAACAGCATCATGATTTGAAAAAATAGCATCATGATCATAACAGCAATAACTACTTTCATTACCTCTAATATTTTTAACAGCTATTTAAGAATGAGCGTAACAGAAATACTGTGCCTTGTGTTGGGAAATGCAGTATCATTCTCAAAGTTGAGTACAATATTTTTAAACTATGTCCGTTACATACATAAAGTACATTTTAAACAATCAGTTCCTCATCCCACAAGGTCATATACCACACAAATAACAAATCTTAATTTGTTGTGGCTACTCAAATATACATTTTACCAACAATTTTCTGTGTTTTATAATTGTGGTAAATATTTCTTAGGCTATTAGGTAAAACCAACCAATAATTTTTTCAGCATTGGGATTTGCATTTTACACAACTATGGTAGCAGACGAAACCCTCATTAGTTTTGTACACATATCATAGTTTCCTTATGTAAATGTAATTACAAGGGTGCATTTAATAAAAGTAGCAACAGTGCAAGTTCCTTTTTTGAGTGCACAATATTTATCCTAAAATGATTTTTTGCAAGATGTATACCCTATTAGAATTTTCAGTAATAATAGAATGAATAATACAGACTCATTTCACACCCTGAAACTTTGCAGAGATCATTTAAATTGCAGTGTTGAAAAGCAGTCTTTTGAGCAAGCCATTCGTCGTCCCGGATCAGGTCACTAATGTGTGCTGTTGATATCCCCGTCAGTGCTTTGCACATTTACAGACCCTCGTCATCCTGTTGGCAAAAATCATTCACAACAATTTCAATTAATCATATCATTTCCGCATTCTTTTGTCTGTATGGTTATACTTTGTGAATTTGCTGTTCTAAACAGTAGTTGTCTTTAATCCCACAGAACAAAAATGCTCTGATGAATGTCAAGTGTGTTGGTGAAATTGCCTGTAGAAAATGTGTCTGTACAACCTGTGTCACAGTGTTTTGATCAGTGTAAGCTAGACACAGACAATAGCTTACTCTCTTATTACCCAATTAGCAAAAAAAAAAAATTCCAATAGTCTGTCACATCTGGCATTGTCACATGGTATGGGGGCCAAACATCTGACAGAAATGATTGCTTTTACTTTAGCACGAAAGACATGCAGGCCTTATATTTTATTGTTAACTTGGCTGCATCTTGGGTCGGTCATTGCCAGTGTTGTCAGATTGAGCCGAATTGGGTTGCTTTGGGTAATGTTGGGGTGGGAAAATTGGCCTCTATACAATTTGGACTGTTTTAAAGTATTTCAATATATTTTAATATTTGACTTAAATATAAATTCTATAGATATACATATAGATTGACATAGACATCATTTTAAAAAAATAGAATTGTATATAGAAACATAATTTTATTTATTCTCATTTCAATATTTCTTCCATATATTATAAAATGCATTTTGAAAATATAAAATTAAACTGATATATATTGAAAAAATTATTAAACATTGTATATGTGCATATATATAGTAAGGAAGCTTGTTTGGCCATTTTTCTATAAATTTTTCTGTAATATAACTGTTTATAATGCTATAATGTATAATGCTCTTTATTTTCTTGAACATAAGTGAACTGTTAACTGGAAATTTGGGCTGGTTTTTATTAAGGTGGGTAGGTTTTAATTTGAGTTTGGGCTAGAAACAATCCCTCAGATCTTGCAACCCTGGTCATAGATTGTGGGTGGCCCTCTGTGGCAAATGTCTGGAACCAGGACATTATAAACCAAAATTAATTGAGTATGTCGAGCTAAGAAAAAGTACTTTAGAAAGCCAGAGCTAGATCAAGCAGAATTAACTTTGTGGGTTGCTTTAATAATTGTGTTAGAAGACAGTGGTGTGATGTTTAGAATATGGTTGAAATTATACCGATTTGCTTTTTCGACAATCTCCACAAAGGCAGCCCATACATCCGTTGACCACCTGGATGACACAAAGGATCAACTGAATGCTAGAGAGACCGAGAAGAATGGAGAAGAGCACAATGTGCCAGAGAACCATGTTGTCTGGATAAACACACTGGGACCAGATAGACTTATCCACCAGGTAACTGCTGTTCCTGTTACAAGAGAAAAAGAGAGTGAGGAGTACTATTTGAACTTTTAATGACTCTTGTGTCTCTTTCAAACTCTAAAAACCAGGAGCTTTCCGATTGGTTCATGCATGATTGTGTAATTCTAT
The DNA here is from genome assembly GCA_900490495.1 of Danionella dracula. Taxonomy (NCBI): domain Eukaryota; kingdom Metazoa; phylum Chordata; class Actinopteri; order Cypriniformes; family Danionidae; genus Danionella; species Danionella dracula. Next base: position 725,660 of record UELW01000146.1, read on the forward strand.
TTTCCTTTTCAGGCCGCTCAAAGCGGCTTGATGGCTGTAACTGTGCTCATTGGTCATAGCCCCACCCACTAACCAATCAGATGAACTGCTTATGCAGCTCAATGCCCAGGAAGTGTAACCGTAGAACCCCGTCGGATAAAATGATATCTTGGGCCTTTGTTTTTGACTCACCAAAAGATGAATGTATTTGTCAGAAATTGGAGGATTTTCTGTGTGCCAACAAAAAAAAACCAGCAGGGGGCGTAGTGGAGGCACGGTTGTGGGAGGAACATGAGATACACTGCTCGTTTTGCAGAGCACAACCATTTGAGATTATTTAAATGAATTATGATAAATCAATCAATTATGATAAATAGTGCTTTTTGATGGTTATTAAGAACCAGTGAAAGTCTAGAGGGGTCGAATGCTTATTATAAACTATTTACATTTGCATATAATTTGCATAATATGGAATCTTTGAAGCATATCTTTCTATGGTCATGAGTGATTTTTAGTTAGTATTTAGTTATTTGTTTAAAAGGACAATGTGTACGGTTTTGTTTTGAAAGAACTCAAGCTTAGAATTGTCCCTTTTACAATACACTTCCATGCTGTCAATACGACAATGTGAAATGATATGCTACCTTGCTAATGACATAATCAAAGGTTCCTATTTCTTATCTTGTACTAAAAATATCAAAGCTACTAGAATTTTATTTCATATGGATATAACTTCTGTCATGAGAAAAGAAAAAGACTAGTCATTACCCCATTTATTGACAAACATAACAAAATAACTCTAATTTGCCCTGATAAGTGTTCTCTGAGTTCTCTGCGGTTCCTTTTGCTCTTCTCCAAATTTAGAACCTTATGAACCTTTTCTACCTGTTTTTATTGTATGTCTATTTTTATGTTCCCTTCATATACCTTTGGCATATTAATTAATTTCGGTGATCAGATGAGCAACCAAATGAAAAGTCAGGGCTTCCTTAAATCAATCGCAGAAAGAGCGTAGCTTTTCTTCCTAGAAAAGTTCTATATTTTCAAAGTTGTGGTATTCTTTGTGAATGACCCTGTTTTGATTTTTTTTATGAATGTATTTCACCACAAGAGGTCACAATTTTGAAGCAAAGTTTACCTTAAACACAAAAGAACACTTCCAAACCATATCAAACCAAAAATCAATTGCAACAAACAACAAAAAAAATTTACTTTTGTGTAATACACAATATAAAGCACAAATATTTTATAAGCTTGTGGATGAAACATTTTTTGGGGGGATGAGTTATCTTTATTGTTACATTCTTACCCTTTCAGGTCCTCAAATGGATATTTAAAATCTCCGTCCCCAACATCACATTTTGGCCCTACTGCCAGCGCTGCGATGGCAACACAGGCACAGTATGCCGACCCAAGAACACCAAACAAAGACGAGAACACAGAACTCAGCATCTGAAAACAACAGCAAAAAGTGAGATACTGAAGACAAATACATTTGCTGAAAGTTTTTGAAAAACTGCTTGAACTAGTATAATTCTTGTGAATGAGTTTGCACAGCTTGACTCATGTTTACTCACACGGCAACGGTTTCCACAGCAACCAGCTCCGCAGCAGCCTTTGCCCCCGGCTCTGATTGCTGAGCAGCTTGGACACAACATCTGATGAATAAAAGCAAGTGGCATTTTAATTGAACAGAAAAAATTTCAATTGTTTAACAGATTGAAAAATATTGCATGCTGCTGTACAACTCAAATCCAAAAATGTGTATTACCACATTTCTATGAAAGACCTAAATGTATTTAGATCACAGTATGTTTACTACAAAACATATATATATTTTTGTATTTTTAATGGGACGATTTATACAATTTCCAATTTGACTCAAAATATTTTGGATTGAGGAAACAATGGCCAAAAAAAACAGACATTTTAAAACATTTTACTGGATAAATGTTTATGTTTTGGTCTGTGACATCATTACCAAAATCTGGTGTTTTAGAAAGCCCTTTAGAGAGTGAGGCAGAGGCTCTTCAGACTCTTGAAGAGAACACAAAACTATTTTTCTAAATGTTTTAACAAGCACAAGAAAAAGTTCAAATATTGTGACTAAAAAATGAATTGATTTTCTTGAGAGAATAATGTTTTAGAAAGCACATTTTATTTTATTGACATCAAAGTCATGACATGAGTAATACACCTTAAAATTTCCCACGTGAGCAACAGGTCATGGCTCGCAGATTATCTGTTTATAACGTCACTATCTCTCTTCTCATCTTTGAGTACATAGCACATGAGCAGACATGTTCTGGATGGTTTTTGATATAGACAAGAAAATTTAACACATCACAGACCCAAGGGACAGTTTTCAACCCAAATGCAACATAAACCGAAAATTTCATTGAAAATTTTAAAATATCATGTGCTGATGTACAACTCAAATCCAGAAATGTGTATTTCACACTCCCCATCTCGATAAAAAATTGCCTAAAAACTTATTTTTAAAGATTAGATTATAAATTGTTTTTGAAAATAAACACAGAAAAAAGATCATATGCAGTTTTTACTCTTTTAAATTATTTTGGGATATAAAACAAGTGATCAATACAATTTTACTGTGATGTTTCGTTTAGTCAATGACAGTCGCTGATTGATGATGCCATGTTATACAGATTTTCTGCATTAACTAATTGTGACTAGAGAGCTAATTAACATGTACATTTTTCATGTTTCTCCATGAAATCAAATAGATTTTTTTACATCTATATCCAATATTTTTTTTTATAATAATGATAATGACAGTTAAACTTTTCAAAAGTTTTAAAAAGCAGCTCTCATTTTATAAATGAAGGCAAAGTGACCAGTTGGCCAGATATGGAGTGGTTCATACTCCAAATTTCAGCTTTACTTTTAACCCATCCCAGTGTACGCACACAGCAGTGAACAAGCACACCATAAACACACATTCGGAGCAGTGGGCAGCCACGATTGCGGTGCCTGGGGAGCAGTCGAGAAACCGCTGGCTTGCTCGAGGGCACCACAGCTGTGGTTGTTGAAGATGAGAGAGCAAGTGTTTCATAACTCACACCACCTTCAACTCTGGGATCTGGGAATTGAACCTGTGACCTTTTGATCACAAGTTGATCTCCTTCTTCACCAGACCACAACTGCCAACACACAATAAACTGTTCCAATCTTAATTTTCCCAGCCCAACCTAACCAAAAACTGCCCAATTGGATCGAAAACCACTCAATCTTGCAGCACTGCTCAGAACATTCACCCATTTTTAAATTAGCATTTTCTTTTAAAATTAGAAACCTAACTATAATCATATAAACCTATACTCGCACTAATATTGGCTTTTAACATCATCTGCATATTCAAACAAATGTGTGCATCAAAAAAGAGAAACAAGAATTGTGTTCATTGCACTGAAATGCCACCTGTCCCATTTGCTGCTGAATGCAAACTGAGTCTTCTTTGTCTTCTGTAACTTTATCTTACGAAGCGGAAGTCACATTTTATGATAGTCCAACAGTGCTGTCATGTTCTGCCCTTAACGTGGACTTTGGTTTTAAAGTGTAAAATGGTCAGAGGATGGTTCCTCAACCTAATGCTGCCAACTGGTTCTTTTGTGTGTTTTTTTATTGTTACTAGACAAAATTTTGGCATTATAGCAGAATGTTATAATTTAATATTCATTCATTAATTCATTCATCTTCATGTCGGCTTTCTTCCCTTTCGGGGTCACCACAGCGTAATGAACCGCCAACTCTCTGGCATATGTTTTACGCAGCGGATGCCCTTCCAGCCGCAACCCATCGCTGGGAAAATAATTTAATATTATATATATTTAAATGTATTACAGGTCACAGTGTAACCTTATAATGTCATGGTTTGTTAATTGCTGCAAAAAGAGTATACTGAAAGTCAACAACACTTTTAAAACTTTTTTGCTGCCGTCAACTTTTTAACAAGTTCAATTTATTTTGAGAAGGATTGGAGATGGTGGAGTATGGAAAAGGTGGTTTGTGTCTGTTATGGAGCAGGTACAAAATCCAGCTTAAACTAAGCCTGTTCTTTCAATACAAAAATATTTTAGTCCTAAATTCTAAGGTTGCCATATCATGGCCTTTTAAATCATTCATACCCGAATAGTAAAATCTCAAGGATGAAAGCACACTGACAAATTCAAATTCAGGGAACATATAACTTATTTTGGTAGAAGAGCATGTATGCTATCAGAGACAAACAAACAGAAAAACCAGCTCTTAGCTAACTAACAAGTTTACCATGAAAGTGCCCTCTATAGATATTTAACCCATACATGAAGCCAGTACTTGCGGCACTCTCTTTTCTTGCTGATTTTCACTCTTCTCTCAGGTACCAAACCCCTCCTAGTGGACCTTGTGCACGCTGGGGATTAGAGCTTTATTGTAAGAGCCTAGATTTTTTTAGGGCACTTTCAGACTGGCATCTTCAGACTGGTTTTTAGTTCAAGGAAAGGTTTCCATACCTCTTCCAGAGGTTCAAGAACGGCTCAAGCAGTCTGGCAGATAGATGTCCAGGATATGTGGCTAAAAAGAGGAAGTTGCCAGTACTTGACAAGATGTATTCACTCTTCATCAGCTCAACAGCATACATAAAAACTGAGGCTTTTGGAATTTTGAGTGAACGTTAAAAGGAACCTGGGTACAACAGGAGCGTAGAACAACGCTGGGTTCATGTACAACAAAGTTCGGGACGTGCTATGAAAACCAAGCTACGATGTACATAAGTGTCTCAGAAATGGAACAGACGTTACTGTGTGAACAATAAACTTGGGGTATTTGGGACGAGGAGTGATTGTTTTTGAAAACAGAACAAAAGTTCTCAGTCTGAAAGAGCCCTTATCCAACACTCAAGAGTCAGAGCCTCGCTGCTACTCAGATCTGGAATACTCTCTGTTTTGACCTCAGAGCAGCTTCTGATTTTGTTGTTTTTAAATCGTTTTACTCAAATATTGAGTAAAAACTCATTTTTTAAAAGTGGAATTTGGGTAGGCCAACAAAGTGTTAAAACGTCTCTGGTCTTTTATTTTCTCTCGTCCTTTGATGTCGATTGTATTTTTTATTATTTGGGTCTTTGTACAGCACCCTTGCAACAGAAATTCCATAATATTGCACTAGCTAAATTAACATTAGATTTTATTTTATTCTATTTGGTTTGATTTGAAAGAACTTTCATGGAACAAACAAGTGCAGCTATTTTTTAAGGATCAGACACGTCAGCCTTTAGATTCAGGTCCAATATAAACTTGTAGACACTGTATGTTTGATTGAAACTAGTCTCAAGCCTAGTTAACACAATAAACCACAACATTGCTATTAGATCTCTATTAGCTTTTGGCTTTTCAGGAAGGTTACCCCCAAAAAACAAAGGAAAGTATTGATTGAGAATACTCACAAACACTCCTCCACCGAGAATACCTCCCATAAGCCAGACCTCGGTTGAAATCTGTCCACTCGCCAGTTTTTCTCCGTTAGGGAAGAACAAAAGCAAATTGGCTGCCATACATAAGAAGGCAGATGGAAGAAGCATCAGCCCCACTAACCGTGCACACTTCCCCGTACACATCACTGCGATTCTGTATTTTTATAAACCTTCGAGCGAAAGAGAACTGGTGGATTGTTGTGCTTGTCTCAGCAGAGCACCGACAGTGACCGATACCACAGAACGCCCTTTGAGACATGACAATATTTACAGTGCTTTTATCAGTGCAGTTTATGGTCTGATAACAGGCCGATGGGTAGCAGATGGAGTAACTGCTGTGGATAGTGACTCTCGATCCTGGACAATGCTTAGTTTGTTATATCTCACTGATCATGTGCAAAATACGGGGGTTTGATGGTTAATTAAAGCTGTTGAGTACAGAAGAGAAATAAAGAACTTTTAAACTTTTTTGAATCATGACTACTTGTGTTACAAATGAGAACCTTTACAGTACTGTAAAGGCTACTTCTGCATTCGAGTTTTATCTTAGTTTCAGGAAATGTATCAATGCATTATCAGCTTAGTCATGTAAAGAGTTTGCAGAGTACTGAAACGTACTAGACGTACTGTCCGAGGAAGTCTTCGCTGATGAGGTGAAGGATGGGGATTTGATCGTCTGTTAAAAATTAACGGGGTGCTGAATTTAATACACTTAAGCAGCAGAGGGCTGAGAAAACAATCTGGTCAGGCTACTTGTATAATTCATTTATTCATTCATCTTCATGTCGGCTTTCTTCCCTTTTGGGGTCGCCACAGCGGAATGAACCACCAACTCTCTGGCACATGTTTTACACAGCGGATGCCCTTCCAGCCGCAACCCATCGCTGGGAAACATTCACACACACATTCACACTTTAACACTATGGACAATCGTTCTTACCTAATTCACTTATACCGCATGTCTTGTGGGGAAAACCGGAGCACCCGGAGTAAACCCACGCGATCACAGGGAGACCATGCAAACTCTACACAGAAATGCAAATCAACCCAGCCGAGGCTATAACCAACGACCTTCTTGCTGTGAGATGACCGTGCTACCCACTGCGCCACCGTGACGTTACTTGTATAAAAGTCTTTATGATCTTAAGTTTATAAAATGGAAGTTTCCAAACTTTAACAAGTGAAGCTCTTTAAAGGGCTCCTGCAGGTGCATATCATATAATTCGAATTTGTTTTTTAAGTAAGAAAAAAAATATTTTAGTAATTCCATTATAAGAAAAAAATAATAATTGTATACTATATTGAATATGGCTTGAGGTCTCTACACACCTATTTGAATATAGAATCAAACAAACGTTTAGATAGGTTCTCTGCAGGGTGCATTTCGTAAGCTACTATTTAATGCGTTGATGCAGTGATACTAATCCTTGCGTTGTGATGCCGCTCATAAGTGGTGATGTGTTGTTTGTGAAAATAACTAAAATGACATGCTAGTATATAACTCTTTTTTTAGGAGTAAATCATTTTCTTTGGTGTGTGCAGATTACACTGATAATAATCAGAAGACATGGGTGAGCTAGTTTATTTACCCAGAATATTGTATTGTACACTGTTGTTGAGTCTATAATGTAGTGTTGTTTGTTTTATTATTGTCCTCGAGGCCAAGCCTTGTATTTATGTGTCCAAGGTGCTTGACTGCTTGTAATGATTTGTCTTATTATATACGTGTTATGAAATAGAATTCTCTTTAGAACCTTCTAACGTGAATTTAAACGGTTTTATAATCACCAGCATTTGGAATATGTATCAGTGGTTAAATGTTCAGACTGTCAATATGGCTACTGTATAATCGGGTACATTGTGGAAAAAAGTACGCAAGTACTTTAGTACGCAAATAGTAAATACGTAGTTTTAAAAGCCACGAAGAAGTGCATGAACGTCACATGACGCAACGTGCACGTTACGTACAGTCTGTGGCAGGAGCCTGGATCTCGCGAATTTCAATTTCTCGAAGGGTTGGGTTGTAAATTCTCGAAGTATTTTGGATTGTAGCTGCACTTCGCGTTCTCGGGTGAGTGGTTTTAGGTGTTTTGTAAAATACTTACCGTGATACTGCTGTTGTATGATGTGTTTGGTCGAATTTTCTTCTTTTAACGTAAGCTAGCACGATGTAGCACCGCCATTGTCCGTTAACGTTTTGCTATTTTGTTTCGGTTCTTCCATTTTTAATACTAAAGCAACTTTTAGTTGTGCATCAAAAGAATTTCACTTGTGTTTAAATGTGGGTAAATTGAACATATGAGTATATGTTTGTCGAGTTAGCGTGCGGGATAAATTACCTCACGAGTTAATCGAGAATTAAGAATTATTTTCTGTTCGATTAACTTACAGAAAATTTAATTTGGAGCTCTGCATGCAAGGTACGTATTTAACTGTGCTCGTTGTGTTTTCATACGGTATTATTAATGAAAATTTAAGTTAATTTTTGGTCATAATGTAGATGATTAACATTAATATCCTTGCTTTAGATAGTAGGTAGATTTTCGCGCTTTTTCTGTAGTACAAACAATAAAAACACTGTTTTAAAAGGTTTTTTCTTACACTTGGGTTTGTATGTGGATCTTCTATGTCTTTTTCAGGTAAGGCCTGGAACCTTCTGCATGCAGTGACTAGTGAGGCGCCAGGTGTAATGCTACTCTTCCTTCGAACACTGGGGGGCGCACCCTCTCCGTCTTTAAAACTAAATATAAAAAAAAGTACGGCTACGCATTGAATTCCTGTAAGTATAGCTTCTGGTTTTCTGGTTGGTACTTTTAATTTAGCAGACTGTTATATTTTGTGTGGAATGCTGGCTTCATTTTGTTGCGTTTTGATGGTTTCAAATACACTGTTTTGATTGGAGGACGAGTCTCTATCGTCATATTTTGATCACACCGTCAGTTTTGGTTGTAAAAATGTCTTCTATTAAAAAAAAGTAACCGTAGCTAAAGGTACCCTCTGAATCTAAAGAACCTACAGCATCTACTGTCGCTCTGATATGATGTACATAAACAGTGACACCGTTCCCGGGTTTGCTGTTCGGTTGAATCGGGTCCCTACTTCAAACCCTTTGTGGGTATCGCTTCTCGGCCTTTTGGCTAAGATCAAGTGTCTGAGTCAGAAGCAGAGTTGCGATCGCCTTTTGGAGCCTCAAGCCTCGAGATTTTGTGTCTCGCGGCATAAGCTTTGAAAGGCACAAGTTCCAGCGACTGTCGGAGCTTTTTAAGGTAAGGTAAGGTTTTATTCTATTATTGTGTGTTTATTTATTTATTGGCTGGTTTTATTGTATTTATTGTATTTCTTTTAGAGCTGGTGGTGCCTCCACCATGTCGGCTGCTCGTGTCGGCACTCGGAGGCACCACAGCGTGCGATTTTTATTCAAAAAGAAAGAGGATGGCAGCTTGATGGGGATGTCCAGATTGGACTTCTCCAGAAAGCTTGTCCAAAAAGATCTCGGATTCTCTGTTAATGACATACATTGCCTGTTGACTCTGCCTATGAACCGTGGTTTTGATTTAAGTTTTAAGACTGCTGCCTTGCTGAACGTTTTCTGGTCTCGGTACGAAAGCTTAAAGGCCAATTTTTCCATGTTCACAGTGGAAAAACTGACTGACAACTCCACGAAAGTGGTAGTGGTCAGGATGTTTAATGAAATTGTGAGTGGGGAAGATATCTCTGTCTGGTTGGCTAGATATTGCCAAGTTCTTCGACAGCCAGTCAAGGTTTTTGATGAGGATGGGATCTGGAACTGTGCTTGGAGAGTGCTCATTAAACAATGGGCAGATCCAAGCGAGTTCCAGGGTCTACGTCAAATTCCTTCAATGATTGTGTTGGGAGAGAACAGAGGCTACATAAACTACCAAGGAATGCCCAAGCTGTGTCGCAAATGCAACCAGCATGGGCATCTAGCCGAGGCATGTCAGGAAATCGTGTGTGGCAAGTGTAGAGAAATTGGCCACGGTTTTGAAAATTGTACCAATGGCAGAAAGTGCAATCTCTGTGGTGACTCTTCTCATCTCTACAGGGATTGTCCGAAATCGTTTGCCAACAAGTTAAAAGGGAACAAAATGGCCGCCGCACTTCCTGAACAAACACAAGAACAAAGAGAGGAAGAGGCGGTCCCTGTGGTTTTGGCGGGAAATTCAAATCCTCAGCCAGACGCAGGGATTGGACAGGAAAGTGAGGCGGCCAAAGAGGCAGAGTCACAGGCTGTAGCTGAACAGGGGGAGGAAGCCCCTCCCATTGCAGACAAGGTTATTGATGTAGTAGTAGAAGAAGTACTGGGAGAATCGGCTTCCTCCCTAGTCACCGTCTCTGAGGACAGTGCCACAACTAGTGCGAGTGAGACCCAGATCTCACTCCCTGGTGGCCAGGTGCAGAAAAGGCATGCGGAGTCTTCTCTGAGTAATTCAGAGGAGAAAAGGTTCAGGGACCTGGAGTCATCTATCATGCATGATATGATGCACATCTGGCCCCTGCACTCTCCCAATGAAGTGTCCTTTTTAAAAGTTCAGTTAAAATCATCGTCGCCCATTGAAATGCAAGAGATTGACTCTGCATCAATGGAGATGGCGAGCACTTCTGAAACTTCTGCCCTCTATTCCCAGGGGGGTAAGAAATCAGAAGTGCTACATGATAAAACATAGTTTTTAATCCAACTCTGTAGTTTTTAAAGGCCTTTTAAAAGTAATACCTCGTTTTACCATACTGCTCATGGCTCTCACGATCTCAACCATCAATGTTAGAAGTGTGAAGAGCCCCCTGAGAGCACAGAGTGTTTTATCCCTTTTAAGTACTTTTAAGTCAGATGTGTTTTTATTGCAAGAATGTGGCTTGGCCTTTTTAAAAAATTATAGGAAGTGGGAGGAGCTTTGGACCCCCGGAGTGTCTCTCTGGAGTGGGTCCAATTTTAATAAATCTGACGGTGTTGCTATTTTAATCAAAAATCCAAATATCTTGGTGAAGGGCAACACTGTGGTGAGGGATGGGCGAGCCATTTTAGCAAATCTGACATTTTTAGACAAGGATTTTAACATTCTTAATGTGTATGGTTTTAATGACAAAAATGAGAGGTATGATCTTTTAGAAGACCTGCAGCCCCACATGTTAGGGAAAGTACCTTTTATCGTTGCTGGGGATTTTAATTGCGTTTTAACGAAGAAGGATAGAAGGAGGGCAGATGATTTTAAGGTTGACAAAACATCGGTTTTATTGCAGCAAATAGTCACGGATTTTAAGCTAGTCGACTGTTTTAGAACCCTGCATCAAAGAGAGGAGGGCTTCACCTGGTTCAGTGGTGATGGTTCCAAAGCCTCTCGAATTGACTATGTTTTTACAAGGGACTGCTCGCCAACCGATGCTACATTGACCCCCCTCTTCTTTTCCGATCACACAATGCTATCCTGCACTCTTTCACTTCCCACAGGTGTGACTGTAGGTGGAGGGTTGTGGAAGCTGAACCGCTCCCTGTTGGAGGACGAGGAGATAGCAAGGGAATACAGGGAGCGGTTTAGCCAATGGCAGACCCTCCAGGACTTTTTCGATTCACGCGCACAGTGGTGGGAAATGGTAAAGCAACGGACGGTACACTTTTTTAAGCAGGTAGGGAGACAGAAAAAAGCTAGGGAAAGAAGATGCATGATGGGGCTGCAGAGAAGACTACAGAGGTATTTTAATCTTTTAAATGAAGGTCATGATTTTAATGAGGAAATTAAAGGGGTTAAAAGGGAAATGTCGGTTTTAGCCAAAGTAAAAAGTGAAGGTGTCATTTTAAGAAGCCTAGAAAGGGAGAGAGAAGAAGGGGAGAAATGTACTCGTTACTTTTTTAAAAAGATTTTATCGAAAGGAGGTGCAATTACATCTTTAAATGTTGGGGGGAGGGAGGTAAACAAAACGAAAGATATTTTAAAAGGAATCGAGTGTTTTTATGATAAATTGTACAAAGAAAAAGAAATAGACGAGTGCGTTTTAACTGAGGTTTTAGGCTTTTTAAACAAGAGGGTCGACAGTCAGAATACGGTTTTAGATAAAGATTTTACTATTTTAGACTTGCAGAACGCGCTCAAAGGTTTTAAACGTGGGAAATCTCCAGGCTCGGACGGACTGCCACTGGAATTTTATCAGACCTTTTGGGACGTTTTAGCAACTGAATTACTGACTGTTTTTAATGAATTCGACTCAGCAGACAGACTTCCCGACAGTTTTAGAACAGGGATAGTGACACTTTTACATAAAAAGGGGGCAAAGACTGACCTGAAAAATTGGCGACCGATTACTCTTTTAAATTTTGATTGTAAACTTTTTAGTAAGATTTTATCCATTCGCATGTCGACGGTTTTAGAGGACGTCATCCACCCGGATCAAGCTTGCGCTGTGCCCAGGAGGAAGATCACTGACAGCCTGTTGCTGATCAGAGACTCCATCTGTTTTGCGAGAGACAGAAACATGAGGCTTGTATTGCTAAATTTAGATTTTGAAAAAGCATTCGACCGCGTCTCGCACCAGTTCCTCTTTAAGGTTCTGGCCAAAATGGGGTTTCCAGGGAGGTTCATAGCATGGGTGGGGATGCTTTACAAGAGTTTGGTAAGCAGAATTCTAGTAAATGGGCACCTATCCAAAGCTGTCAACATTTGCAGCGGCGTCCGTCAGGGATGTCCGTTATCTCCACTCCTGTACGTAGCTTGTATAGAGCCTTTGGCACAGATCTTGAGAAGGGACAAATGGATAAGGGGACTTGACATCCCAGGGACCGGGGGACTGAAGGCGACGTGTGTTTTATATATGGACGATGTCACCATTTTAGCGACCGATCTTTTATCGCTACGAAGAGCAATGGACTTGACTGACTGGTACGGTCGGGCCTCGGGGGCCAGACTTAACAGGGATAAATCCGAGGCCCAGCTCTTCGGGCCGTGGGGGGAGGTGGACAAGAGTGGACTAGACATCGTTTTTAAAGACAGAGATTTTAAGGTTTTAGGTGTAAAATTTGACAAGGACGGTAAAGGACTGGGGAACTGGATTGACTTGATAGGGAAAGTGAGAAAAAGACTTGGGTTTTGGGGACTAAGACAGTTGACGTTTGAGGGGAAAATTCTTGTTTTTAAAGCAGTTATTTTACCCCTTTTAATGTTAGTGTCTTCTGTTTTTAGCCCGCCCAGATGCTTTTTAATTCAGTTGGAGAGGGCGGTGTTTTATTTCCTGTGGGGGTCCAAGTGGGAGCGCCTGAGGCGAGAAGTGGTGAAAAAGAGACCTGAGAATGGTGGAAAAGGCCTCCCAGACCCCCACCTGTTTTTAGGCAGCCATTTCACCGCCCTTCATTTTAGATATGCTCTGGCCCCATCCAGAGACAATAAGACAGCTGCAATGGCACGCTTCTGGATGGGGTCCCTTTTAAGAAGAAAAAAACTTTTACCTATTGATCTTAAAGTTCCCGTTTCTTTTAACCTCCCAACGGAGTACAGTTTTATTTCAAAATTTTTAAAGAAACATGTTTTAGAGACGAATGATGCCATGATTTTAACCAATCACAAATCTCTGGTCTCCCTTGTGCAGGATCGGGAGAAAGTGAGTTCCGTTCCGGGCCTCACACTTGCTGAGGCCAAACAAGCTTGGCGGAACGCAGCCCATCCTGCTCTCCAGAACCGCCACAAGGACCTGGCATGGATGGTCGCTCATGAGGTTCTCCCGGTCAGAGCGGTTATGCACTCCAGAGGCATGGCCAAAAATCCAACTTGCCCTCGGTCCGGGTGCAACGCCCCGGAGACCGTTCGCCACCTCCTCTGGGAGTGTGGTGCTGCGCGGGACCTGTGGGCCAGGACAGGCCCCCTTGTTTTCCCGAGCCTGCCAGCGGGTAGAGTCCAGAGGGACTACAAGCTCGCAGTCCTAGGGGTGGGCTGGAGCTCGACGGGACTGAGTGGCGACAGGTTTACCTCGCTCTGGCCCACCCTGAACATCATAACGGACACCCTCTGGACCACCAGAAACTTGCTGGTGGGGAAACGCGTTACGGTGCCCCCCCACGCGTGCGAGCAAATAGTTAGATCAACGCTGCGGGGGCGCCGGATGTCGTCATTCGGATGTGGGGGCCGCGGCTGCACATAGGGGTCCCGCCCACCAAAGCCTGGCCGCCCGTAGATGCACCCTCACCAACTCCGGCTACGGGAGCAGCGGGCCAGCGGGCCGGAGGGGGGGACCTCCTCTGAGGACCTCCTCTGAGGACCGGACATGCCGGAGGTCGAGCTCTGGAGAGCAGGATGAGGCGAATCTTGTTAAGAACTCACCCCGGTTTTGCACAACGGATGTACCATTTTAATTCGTTGTATTTATTGTATTTTAAAATAATGGCATGCATTTGTCTTTTAACATCTGTACTTCTGTTGTTTTTATCTGGTTGGTTTTATCCAAAATATGTTTTTTACAATGTTTGTTATTGATTGCAAATTTTTAAAAGTCCATAACAAGCGACTTTTAATGACCAAGATGTTTGACGCTTGACTGTAAGACATGACTTGAAAATTGTACCAATAAAAACATTTGAAAGAAAAAAAAATCTGTTCTTATCAGTTTAATATCTGATACGTGCCCTACCCGGGCACCATATATTAAATTGATTTTTGGAACTGGGAGATGGAATAGGAGCTTGCTCCGTCCACTCCACGCATCGACCCGGTATTGCAGTATTTCCGGGAACGGTGCACCCCCTCAAAGCGGTGAAAAATCAGATGATATAATTAATTTAAAGACGTTAGAGATGTTTTAAGTCATATAATTAAGAGGTGTACTAACAGATACATATTACATGACTATAAGATGTTAACTATTTTAGAATAAATTTAATTTAAACTCTGTCTGAGAAGTCTGAATACATACAGGATGCCAATTGTTTTATTATAATTAATTTTGTTGTTAGTATTGCTCGATTGTTATATAAATTTGCGTTAGTTATTGTAGGTATTCATCGAAAGGAAAATTTAATATTAGATTTTGTCTTGATTATATTTTACGGTTGAAGGCTGTTGTATGGCAATGCCGGTTTATAGCTTATTGTTTGATTATTTTACTTTTTTAACAGATTGATAAATTATTGTACAGAAGTCGTCTTTACATCTGTTTTGTATTTGTGTTATTAGCCAGTTAGTGTGATCAGAAATTTAAATGAATAAATTCTTTGTTATACAACACACTTCTTAAAACGATATAAATTTATATTTATGGGCTTCGCCATTGCCTTTTTTTTGTTTGTTCTTCGTCCATCTGTGAATTAAATGTGCTTTTATTATTATTTTTTCTTTACAATTGCATTATTATACACTTTAACGTTCATCAATGATTTTTCTGCCTTATGTTGATGAATTTCCCCTTACCTGTTTATTTTGTTACGTGATTTGCTTCATTCTTAACTCTTTTGCAAATCCTACTTTCTATACGTTATTTATAAAACTATTTTAATCAATGGTAATCTGTAATAAAACAGAATAGCTCAGGAAACGAGAGGATTTCAGCAGTTGGGTCTTTTATTATTTTAGGCTCTCTGACGGAAGTGACGTTGTGAATCCTTTGTCGCTGATTCCTGCGTAATGCGTCACGTGATTATTTCTTAACGTGTTTTTGTTCATTCCTGATGTTTTCTGATGCAGTAAACGCCGTAAAAAGCCGTTTGGCTTTGCATTCAACTTCCTCTTTAAAACTGCCAACGTGGAGATTTTTAAAAAGTTGTTTTAGTTGGAAATCATCTCATTGGCTGCTTGGAGCTTCTGTTGCATTGTGGGAAGGTGTGTGTAGTGAAAAATCTGTAAGTTTAGTTGTTTTTGTGTTTAATTCGAGGCTGGTTCTTACTCGCGCCGTTGAAAAAGACCGCGCTTTCTCTCTTCATTCATTCTATTAGAGAGCGATGAGAAGCGAGCCGTCAATCAAAGCCGTGTTCCTGTAAGTCCCGCCCCTTCTCCTCCGCTGTACAACTCATACTTACCTGGCAGGGGAGATACCATGATCAAGCAGGTGGTTCACCCAGGGCGAGGCTTAGCCATTGCACTTCAGGCTTCGTTGACCTCTGCGAATTCCCCAAATGTGGGAATCTCGACTGCATAATTTCTGGTAGTGGGGGACTGCGTTCGCGCTCTCCCCTGATCTCATGGTTAATGATAGAATATTAATATGAGTGGCTAATGACGTGTTTAAATTTACATCATATACAAATATACATCAGGCCCCAGGTGTTTGAGCAAAAAAACAAATCTGATTCTTCACAAGTAAAAGTATATTTCACAATTTAGCATATCTAATTGACACGTGTGACATAGTCTGCATTAGATTCACTCCATAGCAGAGTTTTAAATACCGATGTAAAGGAAATGACAGACAAGAGTTTTCAATCCCATTATTCTTTGCTTAAGCATTTGTGGAGGATAGAAATCTGCTGATCTTTTGGCAGTGGTCATTCCTCCCCTCTCCTGGACCAGGCTTTAAATATAATAAAGGTGGATTCCTGGTCCCTCAGTTTTCATCCCAACAGGGAAGACCTCCCATGAATGGATTCTGATTGACTCACAGTGCTTGAGTGTCTTGTTCCCAGGTCCTCAAAATGAAGGTCTACTTTGAACTTTAACAAAATGCCTGCACACACGTTTGTTTATTTTTTATTTTTTAATCTTGAGAAACACCACATCACAAAGACAACTCGAAGACAACATTCGAAAGATCAGGCCCTTCTTAACTGAACATGCAACTCAACTCCTGGTTCAGGCTCTGGTCCTCTCACGTCTGGACTACTGCAACGCTCTCCTTGCAGGACTTCCAGAAAATGCGCTCAAACCTCAGCAGATGATCCAGAACTCTGCAGCTCATCTTATCTTCAAGGAATCGAAGCAAGCTCATGTCACTCCACTCTTCATCACTCTTCACTGGCTCCCCATCACAGCTTCTGTTAAATTCAAATCACTGATGCTGGCACACAAAACTATCTCCAAATCAACCCCTGATAACCTCCACAAGCTCCTCCACTCCTACATGCCCTCTAGAAGCCTGCGCTCAGAGAAGGAGCAGCGACTCGTGGTTCCATCCCACAAGGGCAGAAGATCTCTGAGCAGAAACTTCTCTCTCGCTGTCCCTGGATGGTGGAACAATCTCCCTGATCCAGTCAGGAAAGCAGCAACACTAACAGCTTTCAAAAAGCAACTGAAAACTCTTCTCTTCAGAGAACACCTACTATAAACAAAAAACTTTCCTCTACTTCCTCACTGCTTTGGTTTATTGATCAGTTGATGCAATTTCTATTTTGAAAAGCTGAGATAGACTTTGACGGTGTAACAGATTGCATATTGTCTCTCCCCTAATGCAAGTCGCATAAATGTAAATGTACATAAAAAAATCTGAGACAGTAGGCAGTTTCTTCGATGTTTGTACAGTGAAAGATTGAACTGATTTTCCTTTTTTTTCCCCACATATTGGAGAACTTTCACCATCTCTGGGTTTCACAAAGATGTGATCAGCTGCTGCTGCTGCTGCCGGGAGGTCCAGGTGCTGCGGAGGCTTCTGTAATATACAGACAGATTTCAGGTAGAAGTTTGTGAAACCCGCACTGTGCATTCAGATGATGCTGGTGTCTTCTTCTGCTTTACTTACAGCAATTTTCCTCTGATTCAGACGCTGTAAGGTCCTGCTGTTAGGCCCGATGTTGGAAACCCACCGGAGACGAAGCTCATGTGTCCTGTCTTAAAACAGTGTTTCAATGGTTTATTAGTTTTTTATAGATTTGTATGTGTGAGTTCAGAATGTATTTGTGTAAGATGTCATCTTAAGTGTTATTCTTCCTCTCAAGCAAAGAAATTGAATGTTCAAGTTGCTCATATAAATTTGTGAAAATGACAATGTTGTGTGAAATATTGATTTAGGTTTGAGGAGTAACAGAGCGGTTTAGTGTGAATGAGTGAATAAACAAACAATAGCAACCACATCCGGTCAAAAAAAAAAAAGTATTAATATAGGCTTTTCCATGCTACAATCTACTTACAATCCTTTAATTGTCTCAAGAAGTTTCAGTGTCTCTTGTTATCCGGTGCACTGGATTATATTTGATAAGCTACAAAGCTGCATAGCGGGATTGATTGTCGTAGTATCACTGCTACCTCAGTCAGGAACCTTAAGGAGAAACACACGATGCACTTCGACACGCACGAGGCATTAGATACTGTGCTTCATCCTTCAGCATAACCGTTAACGTCATCTTAAAGTTATGTTTATGCGCGAGATATCAGAGCTCAGTGTTCATGAATGTGAAAGCCAGAAGCATCGCTCAACTGTTCCGTCCCGCGGACCGCAGCGAAACTGACTCGGACAATGATGAGAGAGAATCAGGTGTGCTTGATGCTCAAATCCACCAACTGTTTTATTCAGACAACAATGAAGGATTTAATGAATGAGAAATTAACTGAAAATAAAGGGTATTTCACATATCTCGATGAAAAAAAATGTAAATTAATAAGGTATTATTACATGAATTTTATAAATTTATGGAGGAAACATTATTTAAACATGTCTTTATTCAAAGAATAACTATGACTTCAATTTTAAAAAAATTTATTCGAACACGTGAAACACGAAGTAACAAATTCCAATATCTGTTTAGTTGTTTTGTTTCACTTAAAATGCCTTTTGCTACTCTGGTGTGCTTTATGTATGAAACTATATATGTTTGTTCCACGTTTGTTTAATTCAACCTTGAATGTGAAAATCTAAACATGTATTAACAATTGCGACAAACAACATATAACATAAGAACCATAAGCTTTCTCTTTTTTTTTTTAGATTGCTTATCTTGGAGCTAAAATGGCCAGGATCTCACTATTAATAAGGTGAACCAGAGAGCATTATATACACGTTTTTGAGACTGTTTTATCATTTTAGTTAACATAAAAGACAATTAGAGTACTCGACTAATCACTGGAGAACATTATAAACGATATCAAACATGAGTAACTTCTTGTGATCTTTTTAGAAATATCAGAAGGGGATTAAACCGGAGAGAGGTGTTGAGGGGAGAACCTCAAACCTACCTCATCGCTGCTGATCATGTATTCTCTGAAGCGTTTTATGTTTTTTTTTTTTTTTTGCAGAGATGTTCCTCTCTTTAATCTCCATCCGCTGTGGCATAGAACAGTAGATATTTTATTCTATTTATGTGCTGAAAGATATAGTGAAGGCTGTACCTCACAAGACAGGAGAAAGAGTTGAAGTAACCTTCTTCATTAATTACTGTGTCCATGTTCACCTTCAGATACCAGGAAAATAATAACATAATCCAGCAGAAGATCCTTCACGCAGAATCCAGGAGGTGCAAACATCATGTTAAGAATGATGCATTCTTTAAAAAGTAGTTACAAACTATTTCATTTCATCCAGTGTCATGTACTCACTACTTCACATGTTCTCCAGAACTTTGTGATATTTTCCAGCTCTCGCAAGAACTTCCCCAGGTTCTGCTCCACCGTGAGAGTTGATGTGAAGCGCTGGTGGCTCTGGTTAGCTTTTGAAAGAAACTCCAACATGTGAAGATTATCACAGAGCGCTTCCGCGGACTGATAGAAAAAACAAGGTTACAATCCACTTTCAGCTAAAGTCTGTTGTTGTCCTGAACAGCCGTCGCTTTAAAGCACTCGTGGGAAGCCTGGAGCTCAGCTCTGGTGAGGCCTCCAGGAGGTTCAGTTGCCTCCGGAAGAACCGTTTGGTCCAAAAGTTCCAGCGGAGCATCAGAGGATCCGCAACATTGGAAAACACCTGCAGTGACAATATCTTAAACACTTCCGATGTCAATAATGACAGGATTTACATTAACTTCACAAAACTAATCATTTAGGATGTGTTCACTCATCTATTTGAGGTTTTATATTTTATAGATTTTCTATGAATATTGTAAATGATTTCAATCATCTTTTTAAATGTGTTTGTCAGCCTTTAACTAATGCATTGTTTTGAGGTTGCTAAATATGCTAGAAACTATTGTTTACAGTTTCCACAGACTATAGTTATCAGTCATGTTTATAAATCCTGATCGTTCTAATGTATAATTATGTTTATTAACTCATATCAAAGTAAACCAAGGTGTTGTTTAATAAGGTCTGTGAAATGTCTTGAAGTTATTGAGTTAATGTAAAACTGGCTCAGGTGAGTGAAAATCGTGCTTGAAACGATCAAAAAGATACATTTCAGAGTTAAACTTTAAAACATAAACTTTTTGCTGGTGTCAAAAAGGGCCGTTTATTGTAACAAACGTGGTTTTAGATGTGCAGGCTCGTGATTGGTTGCGGGACAGAGCATCCGGAGACAGCTCGGCGCTTTTAATGGAGGAGAATCTACAGCCGAGCGGGGGAGGATCAAAGGAGAAACTGCAGACGATTCTCTTCTTCGATTGGCCCAGAGTCTACAGTCCAGAGGGGCGGGGCTCAAGGAGAAAACTGTAGACGCTTCTGCTCTTCGATTGGCCCAGAGTCTACAGTCCAGAGGGGCGGGGCTCAAGGGGAAAACTGTAGACGCTTCTGCTCTTCGATTGGCCAAGAGTCTACGGTCCAGGGGGGCGGGGCTCAAGGGGAAAACTGTAGACGCTTCTGCTCTTCGATTGGCCCAGAGTCTACAGTCCAAAGGGGCGGGCCTCAAGGGGAAACTGTAGACGATTCTGCTCTTCGATTGGCCCAGAGTCTACAGTCCAGAGGGGCGGGGCTCAAGGGGAAAACTGTAGACGTTTCTGCTCTTCGATTGGCCCAGAGTCTACGGTCCAGAGGGGCGGGGCTCAAGGGGAAAACTGTAGACGCTTCTGCTCTTCGATTGGCCAAGAGTCTACGGTCCAGAGGGGCGGGGCTCAAGGTGAAAACTGTAGACGTTTCTGCTCTTCGATTGGCCCAGAGTCTACAGTCCCCCGATTTGACGAGTCTGCAGCAATTGTAGATTTATGGCTGGATTGTGTACAGTATTGAATGTGGGGTTCTTGACTGAACAATTTTTTGGCAGTGGTTGATGGTATTTGCTGCGTTCCCTGATTTAAAAATAAAAAGTGGAGTTACTTTCAGCATTTGTGTCATTTGTTATTGCTGTTATTTCCAAAATAATGTAACATTACATGGTTTATGTTTTAGTTAGCTGTGTCTTTATAAAAAGCTATTTTACCAGATAGTGCAAGAAAGACAATATTATTTGGCTCAAACAAAAAGGTAACAGTGAATGTAAATTCAACTCCAGAAATATTTTAAAATAAGATTTTTAATTTTGGGGGGGTTCTAATAATTTAATGTTCTTGTTGACATTTGTAAATCATTAAGCAGCAAGTATTTTAATTAGATCACAACTCTAGAACACGTTAGTAGAGTGAATTAACTTTTTAACAGCATTTTTATTTATTTTTTAAGATTGGCATTTGAACCCTTTAACAACAGAGGGTAAAAGATGTGTATTGATTCATTTGTATGGTTTTAAAGGTCTTTTTTTAATTTTAAAAATGCATTTCCTGAATTGTGTATCACTTTAAATGTCAAACATATTGAATAATATTAGGTGTACATGGCATGTTGTTTATTATCATATGTTTTTATTATCGTTTGTTTATTGATAAGACACTTTCCATGGAACCAGTGAAATAAAATGATAATTTCAGACATTTCTCTTCATCAGAGATGTGGAAGCGATTCCCGACTGAAGGTTGAATTGAGCTGAAGTGTGTTCTGTGGAATGGGATCTTTAAACCTTCTCTTAACTTTATTTGTTGATTTGAAGGCTCATCTGAAAACAAAGAGAAAGAACTAAAATTGGGTTTAAAGCAGCCTTCCCTCACTGACTTCAACACATTTGATTTAAAGAACAAATTTGATGTTTGAGGGTGCTTGAATTAATATGAAATAATACAAATAAAAATTTATGTGAAATCAAATGTGAGATATGAGACAGATTTTTGGGTTGAGTTTGTTCTTTATGACAATTTAAAATATAAAGTCAAACACGAATTGAATAAATGAATAAAATAGATACATTTTACATAATACATTTTCAGAAAATTCATGTTTGCAGTTGAGTGTTTTATGAATAGTTTTATACTTCTGTTCTTTTTTGTAATGTTGATGTAAATGTTTTTTTTTAGATTAACACAGGTTAAACAGTAAAACGTAAACTATTAATGTACACTATTGCTTCAATATGTTTTATTTCAAATACAATACTGTTATTTCTAGATTTCTCTTGTGTACAAAATACTCAACGTTAGGAAATAACTTAATTTAAAACTAGAACTGCATTAAATGGCCACGAAGAAGACGTGACCTCTGACCTCACGTGTTGTGACCACGTGACTGAGCTTGTAACGCAGGTGTGAGGCGAACTTCAATTGTTGGATATTCGTGAGTTTGGGTTTATCTCTGGGTTTCTTGCTCTTGGGTGAGTGATTTAAAGCTTTTTCTCTAAGTTAATCTCCAGCTAGAAGTTATTTGAGGTGTTTCGTCGAAGTTTCAGATTCTCAGATCGTAGTTTCTTAATCGCGTGTAACGAAAACTCGAAGGGCCGCACGTGACGCTAAAGTTAACGTTAGCGATTATTTAAACAAATATTTGTTATGAAACACTGGTACATTTATGATCTTTGCTTTTAATAATTGATTTAAACTGCTTACACTAGAAATTGCAACTAAATTATGTCGTTTACGCATTCAGCTAACGTCACATATTGTTGTTAAGACTTAACGTCAAGTTTAACGTTAACCTTTTAATGTGAAATTATCAATTAACGTTAAACGTTACTTTACGAGATAAGAGTTGCGCTTCTCATTTTTAAACGTGCTGTTTTTCACTTTTACATGCAGTGATGTAACTTTTGTGTTTAACATTTTTGTGTGAAATCTTAGTTAGTTTGAAGTTGAAAATGCGCGCAGCATAGGTAGAGTCGAAAACAATAAAATTATTTAATTTTTTGTCGTTGTCTTCTGTCTGAGATTTTATTAAATAATTGAGAGCTGTTTGTGATCCTGTTGTTCGCTAGTGACTGACAGTTTAATGAAGTTCATCTTTAGTCCGCTGGGGGGCGCAATCAGACCGTCTTTAAAGCTTGGATACAAAACATCGCGTTTTTTTTTTCAAAGATTCACTGAAACCCGAGTCATCGGTCTCCTCGTAGATATTTACTTTCTGTCGAGGTTTAATCGGTCATATGTGATGAAATCCTATTTTCTTTAATTTTATCTGGAATGAAATCCATAGTTCTGATTGGAGGAGCAGCTCCTTTCGTCATCACAGCAGACTTTTGTCGGGTTTGATGATAAAAAGCGCTGCAGTGAGAGTTCGGGTTTCTTCGGCTCTTCATTATTTGTGTGTTAAACGCTCGTGTGAGAGCGATCACGTGATTCCGTGAACTCTAAAAACGCGGCCGCAGTGACACCGTTCCCGGGTTTGCTGTTCGGTTGAATCGGGTCCCTACTTCAAACCCATTGTGGGTATCGCTTCTCGGCCTTTTGGCTAAGATCAAGTGTAGTATCTGTTCTTATCAGTTTAATATCTGATACGTGCCCTACCCGGGCACCATATATTAAATTGATTTTTGGAACTGGGAGATGGAATAGGAGCTTGCTCCGTCCACTCCACGCATCGACCCGGTATTGCAGTACTTCCGGGAACGGTGCACCCCCTCAAAGCGGTGAAAAATCAGATTCTTAACGTTTCATTAGAAGATTAACAATCGGTATAAAGTTAATTGATGTTAATTATAGGGATGCGGTTAGAATAGTTCGAATATTTACAGTATATTAAAGGATTTTTTTGTTAATTAAATTAATATTGTTGCTTGATTGTTAATAAAATTGCGTTAAAAATTGTAGGTTGAATATGTCAATGTCGGTTTATAGCTTATTGTCTCTCAGTTTGATAAATTATTTTTCAAATCTGTTTTGTTTTTGTGTTATTAGGCAATGTGTGCGATCAGATGAGTCAACTCTGTTATACAACTAATTTCTTGAAACGATATACATTTCTATAATATGGACTTCGTCGTTGTCTTTTTTTAATGTGTTTGTTCTTCATCCATCTGACAATGAAATGTGCTTTTATTATTATTTTTCCTTCAAAATTGCATTATTATACAATTTAACGTTCATCAATGAAGAACTTACGTTGTTGAATTTCCCCTTACCTATTTATTTTGTTACGTTATTTGCAAGTCCTACTTTCTAGAATTTATTTGTAAAAGTATTTTAATCAATGGTAATCTGTAAGAAAACGGAATAGCTCAGGAAGCAAGAGGATTTCAGCAGTTGGGACTTTTATTACGTTTTGTACTCTGACGGAAGTGACGTTGTGAATTCATTGTTTCTGATTCCTGCGTAATGCGTCACGTGATTATTTCTTAATTTGTTTTTGTTCATTCCTGACGTTTTCTAATTCCATAAACGCTAAGGCAATGTTGTTTAGCTTTACATTCAACTTTCTCTTTAAAACTGCCAATGTGGAGAAATCATCTCATTGGCTGCTTGGAGCTTCTTTTGCATTGTGGGAAGATGTGTGTTGTGAAAATTTCGAAAGTTGAGTTGTTTTTTTTAGTTTAATTCGAGGCTGGTTCTCACTCGCGCTGTTGAAAAAGACCGCGCTCTTTCTCTTCATTCATTCTATTAGAGAGTGATGAGAAGCGAGCCGTCAATCAAAGCCGTGTTCCTGTAAGTCCCGCCCCTTCTCGTCCGCTGTACAACTCATACTTACCTGGCAGGGGAGATACCATGATCAAGCAGGTAGTTCACCCAGTAGTGATGGGAAGTTTGGATAATTTCTCCGATTCGGATCTTTGAGTCCCGTTCAGCAAAATGAACGAATCTTTTTTCGAGTTATTTCGTTCATTTTAGTAAAATACCAATAAAATGTTGTGTGTTTCTTCCCAAACACATTTATTATATACACAAACCCGAATCACACTACAAATAAAACAAAACTATAATGGTAGAAGACAAAAAAAAAAACATTTTAATTAAGCCTACCTGGGTCTTTTAGTCTGATTCAGCTCAGCTCTGATCTGTGTTTAGGTTAAAGTCTCATCGTTCTTCACATTTCTTCTCTGATGGTAACGAGTTCAGTCCGGCCCCGGGGCCTTCTGTCACGTGACGCTCCCTAATATTAACCTAATGCAGTTTGAGCCGGAAATCCACAAGATTCGTTCTTTTCTCGAGTCCTCTGGGTCCTTTCGCTCTTCTGTCACGTGACCTTATCCAGTTCAGTATCTTAGTAATACTAATGTAAAGATAAATAGGCCTAATAAATAAAGAAAAAAAATGTGTGCCCATTTCTGTAACTGTGATTGTTTCTGGTTTTTGAGGATCTGTGATGTAGTTCATAAATTAACAAATACCTTCTATTTTTTTTATTTGTCCTTTTACTGTCTTCAGAACAATGAACTGTATAATAAAATAATCCAAGCCTACAAATACAAAGTAACTACTTATAGCTTGTTTGTTTGTTTTTATTCTAATTTTCAAATTGCTTGTATCACAAACAATACACTGACAATCTGATTTAGTATAAATCAGTATAAAATTTATTTAGTTAAAAGTTATTACGTACTATTAGTAAGTGACTTTACAATTAAATGACAACTTGTAAATACTATAGGTAATTTATTATGCACTAAAAATAAAGTGACTCAAAAATGCTTCATGAATCTTAGGCTATGTAACACTGCAGTTCTAAAGTCCATGATATAGGTCCGTTGTGTTGATCCTTCAGATTATACTATTATTTTACATTTCAAAATATTGTATTATATACATACTATACATCAAGGTGTTGTATAATTAATATTTGAATACACTTTAAAACACACCAAACTACAACAAACACAAATACCCTATCTCTGAAAGTGATTTTATGAACAATTTAACAAAAGAACGAAAGGACCCAGAGGACTCGAGAAAAGAACGAATCTTGTGGATTTCCGGCTCAAACTGCATTAGGTTAATATTAGGAAGCGTCACGTGACAGAAGAACGAAAGGACCCAGAGGACTCGAGAAAAGAACGAATCTTGTGGATTTCCGGCTCAAACTGCATTAGGTTCATATTAGGAAGCGTCACGTAACAGAAGAACGAAAGGACCCAGAGGACTCGAGAAAAGAACGAATCTTGTGGATTTCCGGCTCAAACTGCATTAGGTTCATATTAGGAAGCGTCACGTGACAGAAGAACGAAAGGACCCAGAGGACTCGAGAAAAGAACGAATCTTGTGGATTTCCGGCTCAGACTGCGTTGCTTCTGCGCATGCGCAACTGAACGAATCGCTCCCCGAGACAATTCGTTCTTCCGAGTGACAATAAAGATTCGTTCAAAAAGAACGAATCGTTCAAGAACGACCCATCACTATCACCCAGGGCGAGGCTTAGCCATTGCACTTCAGGCTTCGTTGACCTCTGCGAACGGCACTCGACCAATGCGACGTGCAAAAATGATTGTAGACGACCTGGCTCCGTGATTGGTCAGCAGGGTGATATTTGCATTGCCAATGAAATGTACTCATGCTAATTTCATGCATACAGACTGCACAAAAGGGATACAAAAATGAGATAAATTGACAAATCTGAACAACAAGAAATATATTTTCTGTATGTAAAAAGACTCACGGTTATAATAATCGAGCAAATCTCTTACCAAAATTGTTGAGGTTTCCATTGCTCATTTGTCCCTGCTGTATATAATGCATTAATAGATTACTCTTAATTTTTTTTTGTTTTTCTTCTTTTAATATGTGTTTGACAGGTAGCTTTAAAATAAATGATATAGTATAATGTATTCCATTTGGTGATTGCGTGCATATATAGGTTTTATATTTTTGTAATCATTCAAATGCTTTTAGATTTATATTAAATATTTGTAGATCCGTGGGAAATTTCAGACAGAATAAGAAAAGCTCTATAAGTATAAATAGTTAAATATTTTTGTTAAATTATACATTGTATATCTATTAATTATATACTTTAATATCATTTTGTAATTGTTTAAAGTATGAGGTAATCTTGGTTGAAATAGAATGCTTTAAATTGGTATGGTTTTTAGTGTATTTTGTTTAACTTATGTATATATATATATATATATATATATATATATATATATATATATATATATATATATATATATATATATTAACAAGGGAGAAATAGTTTGATTTCATATTTAGTTGGTATATGATTGAATGCAGATGAAAATCAGACAATGAAAGATTAATTCAGGAAATATAAATCATTTAGCAAATAAACAAATGGCTGCATAAAACTGTATAATCTTGTTTTATTCTTCAACATACATAAAAAAATGAACAAATGGAGTATAGTAATAAGTAATTATTTTTTATTAAACTGTATAATAAAATAATTAGTAAACTTTTTGTGTACTCAGAGATGCAGGGTATGGCTGAGAGGGAGGTGTGGCCGGTGCAGCTGCCAAGTGGTGAGATCTGTTTCAGTGCTTTGGTTCCTGCTAAAGATGGAATTACCTCATAGCGCACTGAAGGTCGGTGAGTGTGTGGCCTTTTTTCCGGAAGCTCAGGAGCTGATGGTTGGCTTGCAGCAGCAACACTTTGATGGCGACGCAGAACTCCCCAACCTTGATCATTCACATTTGTAGCAGACAAGGCTTCCTGCCTCCTGATGAACTCGCTTACACACTTGGAATTTATTTTGAGGATTGGAATTCCAAGTTTGCTGAGTTCAGCATCATCCACAGTGACTCTCTGCTGCACACGCTGGTACATTTTTGTGACATGATGCTTCACCGGTGAGCCCTTACCTTTACCTCCACAGTCAGGATGAAACCAAAGCTGCTTGATCACGCTGTACATCAGCCGGTTCTTCCTAGCATCGATCAAGTGGGCAGCTGAGTACCGCTTGCTAAATTTGAGCTTTTACACCACTGATGACCGAGTCTCCTTTAGTGCGGCCAAACAAAGCATTGCCCCAGCTAGCTGAATATAGGCTGTCAAACTGCTGGATGTTGCGGTCATGAATGTCAAGCTTGTTCCAAGCCTTAACAATCCTCCTCCTATTGGCATTGCTTATTGCAAGCTTTCCCTCCTCCAAAGCAATCTCGACGAGCACCTTACTCAGCTCTACTACCTCTTTATATCCAGGGAGGTGATTTGGACCATATACATCTTCCACGCATGGGTCAAACTCAGCAGCCACTGTTTGGTCGGTAAGCCGCAGATTCCTTTTCAATGGCATCAGAGTGTCGAAATCATTGTCTGAGTTGTAGCCTGCATCACCTCCCTCCTCTTCCTCTTCTTCTGGGACTTCAGTGGTGACCTCTTCCTCTTCCTTATCAGTGGCTTGAAGAGTCTCTCTTGCCTGAGCGTAGTGCTCTGGAGCACTGAAAGGTTCTGTTGATTGAGCAAAGAGAAACTCCAAATCAATACGCTCATCTCCAGGAGGAACAGGAGACCTGTAGTTTCCTTCCTCCACCTCTCCAAACAGTTCCTGACATCTTTGGTTCAGCCTATGTATCAGAGGAGAAGCATACACAAGGTGTCGTCTACCCTTTTGACCCTTCACACTCGCTGACTCCCTGTCGGCATTCCAGCATGCAATGCCAGCCAAAAGATACACCTGGAAGGGGACTGCAGCACAATGTGGTCCAGGAATCATGTTTGGGAGGAAAGAATGGAAGCCTTCCAGGCTGTTGCTTCCCCTCACTGTGGTGTACCGAGGAAGACGCACACCATTGCGGGTCACATATTTTTTTATCGTGTACATGTTTCTCCCCGGAGGATTGTGAAGGCATTCCAAGTGCTTCTTTTGATTCTCCCAGACATGGTCGATTGCGGCAGAGTCCTTAAATAGATGAACTTGGTTTTCATCCATCCCAGCTTGTCCCTTCAGGATGTCGATGGCAGGATTCCTGCACACCAACTGTGATCCTCCTGACATGATGGGTGAGATCTGCTTTGCTGACATGCTTGTCGACAATCTGACTGTCTGTCAGATAAGTGTACCAGCTTCGGCTGCCAGAGCGTATTGCCTGTACCAAGAGGGCAAGGTCATCCTTGTTGAAGGCAAACACGGCAGCAGAGAGAGCAGACTTGAAAAGGGCATATTTAGAGTGGTGGTCAGTCCGTAGGGCTGCATCGAATCGATGGATCCAGTGAAAGATGTCAAGCCGTACCAGCATGCCCTTGTCTGTCCACTCACCAAAGAGCTGTTCCACAGATGATGCACCTTCAACATTACAGCAGCCACGGTCCACATACATGAGCTCAGGAGGTGGTTCATTGGCTCTCCTGTAACGCTCCATGAGGCCCTCTGCCATTGGCTTTAACTTATCGAGCGACTCCTCACAGGTCAGGACCGAAATCAGTATCTGACCCAGCTCATTAGCTACATTGGTGCACCACTCTGCTGTGCCCTTTCCCTCTCCAGACAGTTTTTTGCAGATCTGAAAATGAACATGACACACAGTTACATTTATCAAAATGATTTTGAGAACTGACTGATTCAGATGTACAGTTGACCATTGCACTGTAGAACAAATTTTAATCAATAGTTTTAAAGATAATTCTGAAATAGTTCTGAAATAGATTTAATACGTATACAGTTTATAGAGAAACATTAGGTTTGCAGTCTTAAACCAAAAACTATAATTTATTTACAACCGAACACTACATTAATTATTGCTTGTTTGCAATGGGCTGTTTGGATGATTTGAGCTTCATTAGCGTGTACCTTCTTTGTGGAGTCATATTTCAAGACTTTTCCAAAAGTTGACATAATCTGCGTTCTGTAGTCCTCAATGTTGTGGGCTTCAGCAAGCAGATATGCCTTCCTGAGCAGTCTTGGACTTGGCAGCTCTCTTCTTTGTGGCGGTTTTTGAAAGTCATAGCACAGAATTCCTAAGTAGAATAAAAGGATGTAGCTTTATTCCTCAATCATTAATCCAAATTTGTTGAACTTGTGCATAGGAAAACGGATAAATACCTACTTGTGATTGTGCCAGGTTGATTGTATTGGGTGAGGAGGGTGGTGTAAAGGTCTTTCCTTATCAAATAGTCCTCGCAGTGGTTTTCCAGGACTTGTCTCCAAGTCTTGGTCATGGTGTTGCCCTCGGTACGGTCTCTCATGAGGCGGATAATCTGCTTGTCCACTCCGGCGCCTGTAATCGATTAACACTCTCTAGTAAACATTAAATTGAACACTGCATGGTTTCCCCCATAACTTCAAAAGGGACATTTTGAGACTCACTGCGGTGTCAACACAGCAGGAAACAATGCTCGATGAGCAGGGGTCAGCTGGTCAAGAATGGTCGAGTCCCAGGACAGGAATCTACCAATGTTGTGCCCTTCAGACTCCTTGGCTGCCTTTCTGCATGCATTGCATGCCAGGACCTCGGTCAGCATGGAGTACCAGCCAGACATCTGGCAGATCTGCCTAACTGTTCTTGAATAGCCGGAACGGTGCAGAGCAGCATTTGCGTTCGATTGGGCTGGACAGTCTTTTCTTGGACAGCGAAGGGTGTACCGCCAAATGCCAACAGGCCTCCAGAAAAAACAGGGCTAAGAAAAAAGGAGTCTGCAGAGGGGGCTTTCTTTTCCAGCGCTCCAGGTAACTCGGGAGGATAAAACCACATCCTGTCATCCTTCAATGTTTTTCTCTTTTTGATATTTCCATGCTTGTCACAGAAAGATATTTCGCTCTGGAAAAAACCCCTCTCCTCATCCTCCTTAAGCCACTTGATGTCCGCTGCGTGGAGACCATAAGGGCCAGACTCCCAAAACTTACTCCATCCTTCAAGAGAAACCTGGTGAAACAACCACACAAAACGTTAAAATCAGTTGTCAATCAAATATCTCTTGACCTGTTAAGTTCGCTACCGCTGCCTGAACAGTGTCCCCTGCTGCTTTTTTAGAGCTGGAACGAGGCTTGATGGCTGCAGCAGTCTCATCAGCACCAGTCAGACAAGTGCTGGTCTCACCAGCATCTGACTGAGCAGGGACAGCCTTGAAAAGTGTAGACGAGTATTAGTTTAAAAGTTTGTCATGAAATCAAATCAATTGTGATGTTAAATCTTACAAATAATTCTTACAAGTAAGGGTGGGATGGAGCTTGTGCCAGTGTTCTGTGGAGTATCTGCTACATCACCAGCTGCTAAACACTTACATAGAGAAGATTTGAAGAAAAAAAACTAAACAAAACAGTTTCTTCAATGTTCAGATCATGTTTGTATAATGAAGGATTGAACTGACTTACCATCTCTTTCAAAAGAGTCAAGAGCTTCAATCATCTCTCTGTCTTCCATACATTTCTTGTCCTCTGCAGATGCTGCTGAGCTGGAGCTACCAGCAGATGCTGGAGGAGGGGCTTTGTGGGTAACATCCCGCTGCTGCGAAGTCTTCTGTAAATAACAAATCATTTTAGGTAGAAGTTTGTAGAAGCTCTCACTGTGCATTGATGCTGGTGCTTAATGAAAGTTTAAACTATATCCACTGTTTTGTTAACAGGAAATGTGTCTTCGATTCAGATGCTGATTCAAAGTTTCCACAAATATGAAAGCAAAATAACACAGGCACTGACAACAGACTGAAGTTTTTGTTATCAATGGCATATGTGGTTATTTACTTGTGGTTGTACTGTGTAGCTTTATACCGACACTGATATTTGTCTTTGGATGGTTTCAAAGGTAACTCAGCAATAAGTTCTTCTCAGCATATTTCTCAATCATGTACTTTATGTATTGTTGTAAAAGTGAGAATTGTTCAAGTGCTTTGAAGTAACTGAAATTAAAAAAGGTACTTCTTTGAACCTACCTCTTTGTCGAGAATGTATTCTCTGAAGCGTTTCATGTTTTTGGCCGAGATGTTCCCCTCTCTCATCTGTAGCCACTGTCGCACTGAACAGTAGGCATCTTGCGCCACTTTCCTTTCGTGGGCTGAACCAGCCTGCGCATCAGCCTGAAAGGTTTTGTGCAGGCTGTACCACTGCCACATCTCAAGGAAAGTGAATGCCTTGAAGCGACCCTGTCCATAAATGGCTGTGTCCACATTTGTCTCAAGGTGACAGGAGACTGGCGGAAAGAACGAGACGTACTGAAGCAGAAGATCCTTCACCCAGAAGCCAGGAGGATTTACCTTTCACTCCGGGTGCCGGCGCTCCTTTATGTGCAGATCTAGCAGACTGAAACAGCACATTTTAAAATAATTATTGAATTATTATTAATTTTGCCAAATCTCACACAAACTTGCCCAAGGTACTGCACCACTGAAGGAGCGGGTGTGAAGGGCAGGCATCTCTTCTTAGCTGATAACAGAAAATGTAAAATCTTAGGACAAGTGTAAAAACAAACAAACAAACAAACAAAAAAGATTGCAACGACTAATCAAAAGAACAGGGTCACACATCACCTTCTTCACAAACAGTTTCTTTGTCCTGGTCAACTTTTGCATCAAAGCGCGTCTTGTGGGCCGGGGCCTTAGCTTCTTTTGAAGCTTTAAGGATGCACTGTTGCCTATCTTGCTTAACATTTTTTATCTAAAATGTTCAACGTTGGCAACAGTGGATCCATGGCGCTGTAAAGTCCTGTACCGAAGATACTTTTATTAGTACTCAGAATGTAAAAACAATGCTCCATATGACGATTGTTTCATAATGTACAATAGTAATAACATAAACTATATGTACTCATCTATTCATACCTTTATGTTTAGTAGATTTTTTTTAAAAGTTGTAAGTTCTACTTTATATCGATTATCTTCAGTATTTGTACACCATTGTTATTACTGATTCTGTCTTTATATAGAGTCATTGTTTTGAGCTTAAACATACATCAACATATAGTTTACGTAGCTTCTTCTGACTTTATAGGCATCAATCGGGTTTGTAAACCCACATATTGTAATTTTACAGTGTAATACACACTACTCGTGGGTTTTAAAAAGGCTACTTTTACTCATACTTTGGGTATTATTTAGAAAGAACATTTTACTCTACTTTTTACTTATGTATTACTGTGTTATTACATCTACATGTTCAAGTACATGGTCATGTGTTTATTTGAGTCCGTCATATGTTTAATTAAACTTTAAAACGTTTATTATCGCTCTTAAGCAACACAGACGAGTTAGTAAACATCTATTTTTCTATATTTTTTTTAAGAATTTCACTGTGTGTTCATTCGATTGGTGTGCAGGAAAAACGTGTTTCTTTACAACAAAACCCTAACGTTTGAGCAATTGATGGATACATACACGACTAAAAGAATGCGTTTTTGCATTTAAACCCTTATCAAAGTAATGTTAGAAAGTAAAATATTACCTCGGAGGCTGGCGCAGGTGGGTTGAAAGGTGCGCTCGGAGACTCCGGATCCAAAAACAAACTCGAACGCGCGGCTGTTTTTATTCGCGCTTGAAATGAACGAAAATGTTACAAAAAATAACGCGGAGATTAATTGTTTTGTTTATTAGAACGTTAACGTTATAGCGAACGTTGTATTTGACGCGAGGACACGCGACTGGTCGCTGGGCGGAGTCTCGCGGACGGTCCGGCGCCTCCGTTGGTCAAGAGTCTACGCTCTAGGGGGGCGGGCTTCCGTAGACTGTTCGGCGCGCGGATTGGCCGAGAGTCTACAGTCCGCCTTCGAGGAGGGCGGGCGCTCCGGTGCAACCGTAGACAATCCGGCTCTCCGATTGGACGGGAGTCTACGGCGACCGTAGACACCGTAGACTCTGGGCCAAGCTCTCATTTACTGCAGCAAATAATAACGATGCAGTTAATTCCTGATAGATAAAACCAACTCTTGCTCTACTATTTTATTATTATTGGATTAGCTCCATGGGGAAATATTGAAACTTTAGTTGCAGGGCCTATTCACTGTATCGTTCTAATGCGTTAAAATGATTTACATTCCTAAAAAGAATGAAAACAGCAGTAAAAAAAAGTAGCCTTTCAAATAAAGCAAGTTTAAAATAGTTTTTGTGAATAAATTGGTGTAATGTAAAAACCTTGTTCTATTTTGAAGCGGTTTCAAGCAGTTGTACTTTAGAGGTAGATTTATCCCAAAGGATGCAAGAACATTTATCTTTGAATAAACACTTGAGAGTTGTTTAAATGCTGGCTACAGACTCAAACTGCTGTAATGTCATGTTTATAACTAGTTTTTCATGGCGAAGCTAATTTAACAAGCAATAGCTAACTGATATTAAAAATATCTTTACGAGAGTATCTTGGCCAAGGCAACAGCTGCGCAGGGAGATGATAAAAAGCAAGCTTAATTTTAATTTGCATAGGGCAGTCAACTTTAAACACAAGTAAACGAGATATGCCTGATCCACTTAATACCCAAAGAATCATTAAGAAGTGATCTTCAGCCGACTTCTGAGTGAGCACACTATTTACTATTTCTTTAAAAAATCTGAGTAAGATCAATTTTGTTAATATCTGGTGTATTTACAGTTTGTTCCAGTCTAAAACTTGCAAAACTTTAAATCCATTTTCCAAATTTTCTTTAATCACTTCTCTTTCATATTGAAAAGTTGTCGCAACACAACTTTTATCTTTCTGCAGCAAACTTGGTAAGGGTTTATTTTAGGGTTTGTTTTAGTAATGTAATATTTATTGGTGATCTTGATGTTGATTCAACCGAACAGCAAACCCGGGAACGGTGTCACCGCGGCCGCGTTTTTAGAGGTCACGGAATCACGTGATCGCTCTCACACGAGCGTTTAACACACAAATAATGAAGAGCCGAAGAAACCCGAACTCTCACTGCAGCGCTTTTTATCATCAAACCCGATAAAAGTCTTCTGTGATGACGAAAGAAGCTGCTCCTCCAATCAGAACCATGGATTACATTCCAGATCAAATTAAAGAAAATAGGATTTCATCACATATTACCGATTAAACCTCGACAGAAAGTAAATATCTACGAGGAGACCGATGACTCGGGTTTCAGTGAATCTATGAAAAAAACGCGATGTTTTGTGTTCAAGATTTAAAGACGGTCTGATTGCGCCCCCCAGCGGACAAAACTTCATTAAACTGTCAGTCACTAGCGAACAACAGGATCACAAACAGCTCTCAATTATTTATTAAAGTCGCAGACAGAAGACAACGACAAATAAATAAAATACTTTTATTGTTTTCGACTCTACCTATGCTGCGCGCATTTTCAACTTCAAACTAAGATATCACACGACAATTATAAACACAAAAGTTACATCACTGCATGTAAAAGTAAAAAAACAGCACGTTTCCGTAACTCTTATCTCGTAAAGTAACGTTTAACGTTAATTGATAATTTCACGTTGAAAGATTAATGTTAAACTTATCATTATGCATCGTTCTATCAATGCAACACTCCGCATTCAATCAACGTCATTTCAGTCCGAATTCTAGCGTAAGCAGTTTAAATCAATTATTAAAAGCAAAGATCATAAATGTACAAGTGTTTATTAACAAATATTCGTTTAAATAATCGCTAACGTTAACTTTAGAGTCACGTGCGGCCCTTCGAATTTTCGTCACACGCGATTAAGAAACTACGATCTGAGAATCTGAAACTTCGACGAAACACCTCAAATAACTTCTAGCTGGTGATTAATTTAGAGAAAAAGCTTTAAATCACTCACCCAAGAGCAAGAAACCCAGAGATAAACCCAAACTCACGAATATCCAACAATTGAAGTTCGCCTCACACCTGCGTTACAAGCTCAGTCACGTGGTCACAACACGTGAGGTCAGAGGTCACGTCTTCTTCGTGGCCATTTAATGCAGTTCTAGTTTTAAATTAAGGTATTTCCTAACGTTGAGTATTTTGTACACAAGAGAAAGCTAGAAATAACAGTATTGTATTTGAAATAAAACATATTGAAGCAATAGTGTACGTTAATAGTTTGCGTTTTACTGTTTAACCTGTGTTAATCTAAAAAAAAACATTTACATCAACATTACAAAAAAGAACAGAAGTATAAAGCTATTCATAAAACACTCAACTGCAATCATGTATTTTATGAAAATATTTTACTTTTTTTTTCAGAAGTTAATATCGGACACATGTTTGAATTTATATTCTAAATTCTCATAAAGAACAAACTCAACCCAAAAATCTTTCTTGTATCCCACATTCGATTTCACATAAACACATTTTTATTTGTATTATTTCATATTAATTTAGGCACCCTCAAATATCAAATTTGTTCTTTAAATCAAATGTGTTGAAGTCAGTGAGGGAAGGCTGCTTTAAACCCAATTTTAGTTCTTTCTCTTTGTTTTCAGATGAGCCTTCAAACCAACAAATAAAGTTAAGAGAAGGTTTAAAGATCCCATTCCACAGAACACACTTCAGCTCAATTCAACCTTCAGATCGACTCTAGCTTTACAAACCAATCAATATGATTAGGCCATGCTGATGATAACTAATGATTTTTTACTATATTTAATAAACATTGCTGAATTGATGCTTTAAGCTGCATAAACCTTTTTCTTTAAGTTACTCAGTACTCGAATACAAATTGGAGAAGCGTAAAATTGCTTGTGCCTGAGTTTATTTTCTCTGAAGTTGAACTACTTTTACTTTGGTACAAATTTTTGTGTGCTCGTTCACCACTGTTTTTAGGTGCATGACATCATTCAGTCTTACAAAGGTAAATACAAAGTTGAATTATGTAATATCTAATAGTGTTTGTACACGTTTGCTCAAAAGACCCGAAGCTTACGTTGAGCTCTGAATGAGATTTTAAAAATCTTACGACAGTCGGGAATCGCTTCCATATCTCTGATGAAGAGAAATGTCTGAAATCATCATTTTATTTCACTCGTTCTATGGAAAGTGTCTTATCAATAAACAGATAAATAAAAACATATGATAATAAACAACATGCCACGTACACCTAATATTATTCAATATGTTTGACATTTAAAGTGATACACAATTCAGGAAATGCATTTTTAAAATGAAAAAAAGACCTTTAAAACCATACAAATGAATCAATACACATGTGTTACCCTCTGATGTTAAAGGGTTCAAATGCCAATCTTAAAAAATAAATAGAAATGCTATTAAAAAGTTAATTCACTCTACTAACGAGTTCTAGAATTGCATTGAAGCCATTAATAAAACTGTGATCTAATTAAAATACTTGCTGCTTAATGATTTACAAATGTCAACAAGAACATTAAATTATTAGAAAAAACTATGAACCCATCCAAAATTAAAAATCTTATTTTAAAATATTTCTGGAGTTGAATTTACATTCACTTTTAACCTTTTTGTTTGAGCCAAATAAGATCGTATTTCTTGCACTAATTGGTAAAATAGCTTTAAATAAAGACATTCACAGCTAAAACATAAACCATGTAATGTTACATTATTTTGGAAATAACAGAAATAACAAATGACACAAATGCTGAAAGAAACTCCACTTTTTATTTTTAAATCAGGGAACGCAGCAAATACCATCAACCACTGCCAAAAAATTGTTCAGTCAAGAACCCCACATTCAATACTGTACACAATCCAGCCATAAATCTACAATTGCTGCAGACTCGTCAAATCGGGGGACTGTAGACTCTGGGCCAATCGAAGAGAAGAAGCGTCTACAGTTTTCCCTTTGAGCCCCGCCCCTCTGGACCGTAGACTCTGGGCCAATCGAAGAGCAGAATCGTCTACAGTTTCTCCTTGAGTCCCGCCCCTCTGGACTGTAGACTCTGGGCCAATCGAAGAGAAGAATCGTCTTCAGTTTTCCCCTTGAGGCCCGCCCCTCTGGACTGTAGACTCTGGGCCAATCGAAGAGAAGAATCGTCTACAGTTTTCACCTTGAGCCCCGCCCCTCTGGCCCGTAGACTCTGGGCCAATCGAAGAGCAGAAACGTCTACAGTTTTCACCTTGAGCCCCGCCTCTCTAAACCGTAGAATCCGGGCCAATCGAAGAGCAGAAGCGTCTGCAGATTTCCCTTGAGGCCCGCCCCTCTGGACTGTAGACTCTGGGCCAATCGAAGAGCAGAATCGTCTACAGTTTTCCCCTTGAGGCCCGCCCCTCTGGACTGTAGACTCTGGGCCAATCGAAGAGCAGAATCGTCTACAGTTTTCACCTTGAGCCCCGCCCCTCTGGCCCGTAGACTCTGGGCCAATCGAAGAGCAGAAACGTCTACAGTTTTCACCTTGAGCCCCGCCTCTCTGAACCGTAGAATCCGGGCCAATCGAAGAGCAGAAGCGTCTGCAGATTTCCCTTGAGGCCCGCCCCTCTGGACTGTAAACTCTGGGCCAATCGAAGAGCAGAATCGTCTACAGTTTTCCCCTTGAGGCCCGCCCCTCTGGACTGTAGACTCTGGGCCAATCGAAGAGCAGAATCGTCTACAGTTTTCCCCTTGAGGCCCGCCCCTCTGGACTGTAGACTCTGGGCCAATCGAAGAGCAGAATCGTCTACAGTTTCTCCTTTGATCCTCCCCCGCTCGGCTGTAGATTCTCCTCCATTAAAAGCGCCGAGCTGTCTCCGGATGCTCTGTCCCGCAACCAATCACGAGCCTGCACATCTAAAACCACGTGTGTTGTAATAAACAGCCCTTTTTGACAGCGGCAAAAAAAGTTTATATCGATTGAGAAATTTATCTATTTGATAGTTTCAAGAGAGATTGTCACTCGCCTGAGCCAGTTTTACATTAACTCAATAACTTCATGACATTTCACAGACCTTATCAAACAACACCTTGGTTTACTTTGAAATGAGTTAATAAACATAATTATAAATTAGAACGAGCTGGATTTATAACTATATGATAACTATAGTCTGTGGAAGCTGTGTAAACAATATTTTCTTGCATATTTAGCAACCTATAACAATGCATCTATTTAAAGGCTGAATGTGTAACACATGAACACATTAACAAATAATTGTGTAATAACATGATTAATAATATCTCATAAATTTAATGTTTTTTTTTTTCATCAAGACACATGAAATACATTTTAATTTCAGTTAATTCCGCATCCATTAAATCCTTCATTGTTGTCTGAATAAAACAGTTGGTGGATTTCAGCATCAAGCACACTTGATTCTCTCTCATCATTCTCCGAGTCAGTCTCGCTGCGGTCCGCGGGACGGAACCGTTGAGCGATGCTTCCAGGCTTCATATTCATTAAAGTTGAACTTTAATATATCATGTGTTACTCCTCAAGGTCCCTGACTGAGGTAGCAGTGATGCTACGACAATCAATCCAGCTGTGCAGCTTTGTAGCTTATCAAATATAATCCAGCGCACCGGATAACAAAAGACACTGAAGCTTCTTGAGACAATTAAAGGATTGTAAGTAGATTGTAGTGCGGAAAAGACAGTAATAAATATTTTATTTGATCGGATGTGGTTGCTATTGTTTGATTAGAAACTAGCTCACACTAAACCGCTCCATTACTCCTCAAACCTAAATCAATGTTTCACACCACAATGCCATTTTCACAAATCTATATGAGCAACTCGAACATTCAATTTCTTTGATTGAGAGGAAGAATAACGCTTAAGGTGACATCTTACTCAAATACATTCTGAACTCACACATACAAATCTATAAAAAACTAATAAACCATTGAAACACTGTTTTAAAACAGGACACATGAGCTTTGTCTCCGGTGGGTTTCCAACATTGGGCCTAACAGCAGGACCTTACAGCGTCTGAATCAGAGGAAAATTGCTGTAAGTAAAGCAGAAGAAGACACCAGCATCATCTGAATGCACAGTGCGGGTTTAACAAACTTCTACCTGAAATCTGTCTGTATATTACAGAAGCCTCCGCAGCACCTGGACCTCCCGGCAGCAGCAGCAGCAGCTGATCACATCTTTGTGAAACCCAGAGATGGTGAAAGTTCTCCAATATATAAAAAAGAAGGAAAATCAGTTCAATCTTTCACTGTACAAACATCGAAGAAACTGCCTACTGTCTCAGATTTTTTTTTATGTACATTTAAATTTATGCGACTTACATTAGGGGAGAGACAATATGCAATCTGTTACACCGTCAAAGTCTATCTCAGCTTTTCAAAATAGAAATTGCATCAACTGATCAATAAACCAAAGCAGTGAGGAAGTAGAGGAAAGTTTTTTGTTTATAGTAGATGTTCCCTGAAGAAAAGAGTTTTCAGTTGCTTTTTGAAAGCTGTTAGTGTTGCTGCTTTCCTGACTGGATCAGGGAGATTGTTCCACCATCCAGGGACAGCGAGAGAGAAGTTTCTGCTCAGAGATCTTCTGCCCTTGTGGGATGGAACCACGAGTCGCTGCTCCTTCTCTGAGCGCAGGCTTCTAGAGGGCATGTAGGAGTGGAGGAGCTTGTGGAGATTATCAGGGGTTGATTTGGAGATAGTTTTGTATGCCAGCATCAGTGATTTGAATTTAACAGAAGCTGTGATGGGGAGCCAGTGAAGAGTGATGAAGAGGGGAGTGACATGAGCTTGCTTCGGTTCCTTGAAGATAAGACGAGCTGCAGAGTTCTGGATCATCTGCAGAGGTTTGAGTGCATTTTCTGGAAGTCCTGCTAGGAGAGCGTTGCAGTAGTCCAGACGTGAGAGGACCAGAGCCTGAACCAGGAGTTGAGTTGCATGTTCAGTTAAGAAGGGCCTGATCTTTCGAATGTTGTCTTCGAGTTGTCTTTGTGATGTGGTGTTTCTCAAGATTAAAAAATAAAAAATAAACAAACGCGTGTGCAGGCATTTTGTTAAAGTTCAAAGTAGACCTTCATTTTGAGGACCTGGGAACAAGACACTCAAGCACTGTGAGCCAATCAGAATCCATTCATGGGAGGTCTTCCCTGTTGGGATGAAAACTGAGGGACCAGGAATCCACCTTTATTATATTTAAAGCCTGATCCAGGAGAGGGGAGGAATGACCACTGCCAAAAGATCAGCAGATTTCTATCCTCCACAAATGCTTAAGCAAAGAATAATGGGATTGAAAACTCTTGTCTGTCATTTCCTTTAAATCGGTATTTAAAACTCTGCTATGGAGTGAATCTAATGCAGACTATGTCACACGTGTCAATTAGATATGCTAAATTGTGAAATATACTTTTACTTGTGAAGAATCAGATTTGTTTTTTTACTCAAACACCTGGGGCCTGATGTATATTTGTATATGATGTAAATTTAAACACGTCATTAGCCACTCATATTAATATTCTATCATTAACCAAGAGATCAGGGGAGAGCGCGAACGCAGTCCCCCACTAGCAGAAATTATGCAGTCGAGATTCCCACATTTGGGGAATTCGCAGAGGTCAACGAAGCCTGAAGTGCAATGGCTAAGCCTCGCCCTGGGTGAACCACCTGCTTGATCATGGTATCTCCCCTGCCAGGTAAGTATGAGTTGTACAGCGGAGGAGAAGGGGCGGGACTTACAGGAACACGGCTTTGATTGACGGCTCGCTTCTCATCGCTCTCTAATAGAATGAATGAAGAGAGAAAGCGCGGTCTTTTTCAACGGCGCGAGTAAGAACCAGCCTCGAATTAAACACAAAAACAACTAAACTTACAGATTTTTCACTACACACACCTTCCCACAATGCAACAGAAGCTCCAAGCAGCCAATGAGATGATTTTCAACTAAAACAACTTTTTAAAAATCTCCACATTGGCAGTTTTAAAGAGGAAGTTACATGCAAAGCCAAACAACATTGCCTTAGCGTTTATGGAATTAGAAAACGTCAGGAATGAACAAAAACAATTTAAGAAATAATCACGTGACGCATTACGCAGAAATCAGAAACAATGAATTCACAACGTCACTTCCGTCAGAGAACAAAACGTAATAAAAGTCCCAACTGCTGAAATCCTCTTGCTTCCAGAGCTATTCCGTTTTCTTACAGATTACCATTGATTAAAATACTTTTACAAATAAATTCTAGAAAGTAGGATTTGCAAATCACGTAACAAAATAAATAGGTAAGGGGAAATTCAACAACGTAAGTTCTTCATTGATGAACGTTAAATTTTATAATAATGTAATTTTGAAGGAAAAATAATAATAAAAGCACATTCATTGTCAGATGGATGAAGAACAAACACATTAAAAAAAGACAACGACGAAGTCCATATTATAGAAATGTATATCGTTTTAAGAAATTAGTTGTATAACAGAGTTGACTCATCTGATCGCACACATTGCCTAATAACACAAAAACAAAACAGATTTGAACAATAATTTATCAAACTGATAGACAATAAGCTATAAACCGACATTGACATATTCAACCTACAATTTTTAACGCAATTTTATTAACAATCAAGCAACAATATTAATTTAATTAACAAAAAAATCCTTTAATATACTGTAAATATTCGAACTATTCTAACCGAATTCCTATAATTGACATCAATTACCTTTATACCGATTGTTAA
Source organism: Danionella dracula (assembly GCA_900490495.1). Taxonomy (NCBI): domain Eukaryota; kingdom Metazoa; phylum Chordata; class Actinopteri; order Cypriniformes; family Danionidae; genus Danionella; species Danionella dracula. The sequence goes on from UELW01000146.1 coordinate 767,496, forward strand.
TCTTCTAACGAAACGTTAAGAATCTGATTTTTCACCGCTTTGAGGGGGTGCACCGTTCCCGGAAGTACTGCAATACCGGGTCGATGCGTGGAGTGGACGGAGCAAGCTCCTATTCCATCTCCCAGTTCCAAAAATCAATTTAATATATGGTGCCCGGGTAGGGCACGTATCAGATATTAAACTGATAAGAACAGATACTACACTTGATCTTAGCCAAAAGGCCGAGAAGCGATACCCACAATGGGTTTGAAGTAGGGACCCGATTCAACCGAACAGCAAACCCGGGAACGGTGTCACTGCGGCCGCGTTTTTAGAGTTCACGGAATCACGTGATCGCTCTCACACGAGCGTTTAACACACAAATAATGAAGAGCCGAAGAAACCCGAACTCTCACTGCAGCGCTTTTTATCATCAAACCCGATAAAAGTCTGCTGTGATGACGAAAGGAGCTGCTCCTCCAATCAGAACCATGGATTACATTCCAGATAAAATTAAAGAAAATAGGATTTCATCACATATTACCGATTAAACCTCGACAGAATGTAAATATCTACGAGGAGACCGATGACTCGGGTTTCAGTGAATCTATGAAAAAAACGCGATGTTTTGTATCCAAGCTTTAAAGACGGTCTGATTGCGCCCCCCAGCGGACAAAACTTCATTAAACTGTCAGTCACTAGCGAAATACAGGATCACAAACAGCTCTCAATTATTTATTAAAGTCGCAGACAGAAGACAACGACAAATAAATAAAAAACTTTTATTGTTTTCGACTCTACCTATGCTGCGCGCATTTTCAACTTCAAACTAAGATATCACACGACAATTATAAACACAAAAGTTACATCACTGCATGTAAAAGTAAAAAAACAGCACGTTTCCGTAACTCTTATCTCGTAAAGTAACGTTTAACGTTAATTGATAATTTCACGTTGAAAGATTAATGTTAAACTTAGCATTATGCATCGTTCTATCAATGCAACACTCCGCATTCAATCAACGTCATTTCAGTCCGAATTCTAGCGTAAGCAGTTTAAATCAATTATTAAAAGCAAAGATCATAAATGTACAAGTGTTTATTAACAAATATTAGTTTAAATAATCGCTAACGTTAACTTTAGAGTCACGTGCGGCCCTTCGAATTTTCGTCACACGCGATTAAGAAACTACGATCTGAGAATCTGAAACTTCGACGAAACACCTCAAATAACTTCTAGCTGGTGATTAATTTAGAGAAAAAGCTTTAAATCACTCACCCAAGAGCAAGAAACCCAGAGATAAACCCAAACTCGCGAATATCCAACAATTGAAGTTCGCCTCACACCTGCGTTACAAGCTCAGTCACGTGGTCACAACACGTGAGGTCAGACGTCACGTCTTCTTCGTGGCCATTTAATGCAGTTCTAGTTTTAAATTAAGGTATTTCCTAACGTTGAGTATTTTGTACACAAGAGAAAGCTAGAAATAACAGTATTGTATTTGAAATAAAACATATTGAAGCAATAGTGTACGTTAATAGTTTGCGTTTTACTGTTTAACCTGTGTTAATCTAAAAAAAAACATTTACATCAACATTACAAAAAAGAACAGAAGTATAAAGCTATTCATAAAACACTCAACTGCAATCATGTATTTTATGAAAATATTTTACTTTTTTTTTCAGAAGTTAATATCGGACACATGTTTGACTTTATATTCTAAATTCTCATAAAGAACAAACTCAACCCAAAAATCTTTCTTGTATCCCACATTCGATTTCACATAAACACATTTTTATTTGTATTATTTCATATTAATTCAGGCACCCTCAAATATCAAATTTGTACTTTAAATCAAATGTGTTGAAGTCAGTGAGGGAAGGCTGCTTTAAACACAATTTTAGTTGTTTTTTCTCTTTGTTTTCAGATGAGCCTTCAAACCAACAAATAAAGTTAAGAGAAGGTTTAAAGATCCCATTCCACAGAACACACTTCAGCTCAATTCAACCTTCAGATCGACTCTAGCTTTACAAACCAATCAATATGATTAGGCCATGCTGATGATAACTAATGATTTTTTACTATATTTAATAAACATTGCTGAATTGATGCTTTAAGCTGCATAAACCTTTTTCTTTAAGTTACTCAGTACTCGAATACAAATTGGAGAAGCGTAAAATTGCTTGTGCCTGAGTTTATTTTCTCTGAAGTTGAACTACTTTTACTTTGGTACAAATTTTTGTGTGCTCGTTCACCACTGTTTTTAGGTGCATGACATCATTCAGTCTTACAAAGGTAAATACAAAGTTGAATTATGTAATATCTAATAGTGTTTGTACACGTTTGCTCAAAAGACCCGAAGCTTACGTTGAGCTCTGAATGAGATTTTAAAAATCTTACGACAGTCGGGAATCGCTTCCATATCTCTGATGAAGAGAAATGTCTGAAATCATCATTTTATTTCACTCGTTCTATGGAAAGTGTCTTATCAATAAACAGATAAATAAAAACATATGATAATAAACAACATGCCACGTACACCTAATATTATTCAATATGTTTGACATTTAAAGTGATACACAATTCAGGAAATGCATTTTTAAAATGAAAAAAAGACCTTTAAAACCATACAAATGAAACAATACACATGTGTTACCCTTTGTTGTTAAAGGGTTCAAATGCCAATCTTAAAAAATAAATAGAAATGCTATTAAAAAGTTAATTCACTCTACTAACGAGTTCTAGAGTTGCATTGAAGCCATTAATAAAACTGTGATCTAATTAAAATACTTGCTGCTTAATGATTTACAAATGTCAACAAGAACATTAAATTATTAGAAAAAACTATGAACCCATCCAAAATTAAAAATCTTATTTTAAAATATTTCTGGAGTTGAATTTACATTCACTTTTAACTTTTTTGTTTGAGCCAAATAAGATCGTATTTCTTGCACTAATTGGTAAAATAGCTTTAAATAAAGACATTCACAGCTAAAACATAAACCATGTAATGTTACATTATTTTGGAAATAACAGAAATAACAAATGACACAAATGCTGAAAGAAACTCCACTTTTTATTTTTAAATCAGGGAACGCAGCAAATACCATCAACCACTGCCAAAAAATTGTTCAGTCAAGAACCCCACATTCAATACTGTACACAATCCAGCCATAAATCTACAATTGCTGCAGACTCGTCAAATCGGGGGACTGTAGACTCTGGGCCAATCGAAGAGAAGAAGCGTCTACAGTTTTCCCTTTGAGCCCCGCCCCTCTGGACCGTAGACTCTGGACCAATCGAAGAGCAGAATCGTCTACAGTTTTCACCTTGAGCCCCGCCCCTCTGGACCGTAGACTCTGGGCCAATCGAAGAGCAGAAACGTCTACAGTTTCTCCTTGAGTCCCGCCCCTCTGGACTGTAGACTCTGGGCCAATCGAAGAGAAGAATCGTCTTCAGTTTTCCCCTTGAGGCCCGCCCCTCTGGACTGTAGACTCTGGGCCAATCGAAGAGAAGAATCGTCTACAGTTTTCACCTTGAGCCCCGCCCCTCTGGCCCGTAGACTCTGGGCCAATCGAAGAGCAGAAACGTCTACAGTTTTCACCTTGAGCCCCGCCTCTCTGAACCGTAGAATCCGGGCCAATCGAAGAGCAGAAGCGTCTGCAGATTTCCCTTGAGGCCCGCCCCTCTGGACTGTAGACTCTGGGCCAATCGAAGAGCAGAATCGTCTACAGTTTTCCCCTTGAGGCCCGCCCCTCTGGACCGTAGACTCTGGGCCAATCGAAGAGCAGAATCGTCTACAGTTTTCACCTTGAGCCCCGCCCCTCTGGCCCGTAGACTCTGGGCCAATCGAAGAGCAGAAACGTCTACAGTTTTCACCTTGAGCCCCGCCTCTCTGAACCGTAGAATCCGGGCCAATCGAAGAGCAGAAGCGTCTGCAGATTTCCCTTGAGGCCCGCCCCTCTGGACTGTAGACTCTGGGCCAATCGAAGAGCAGAATCGTCTACAGTTTTCCCCTTGAGGCCCGCCCCTCTGGACTGTAGACTCTGGGCCAATCGAAGAGCAGAATCGTCTACAGTTTTCCCCTTGAGGCCCGCCCCTCTGGACTGTAGACTCTGGGCCAATCGAAGAGCAGAATCGTCTACAGTTTCTCCTTTGACCCTCCCCCGCTCGGCTGTAGATTCTCCTCCATTAAAAGCGCCGAGCTGTCTCCGGATGCTCTGTCCCGCAACCAATCACGAGCCTGCACATCTAAAACCACGTGTGTTGTAATAAACAGCCCTTTTTGACAGCGGCAAAAAAAGTTTATATCGATTGAGAAATGTATCTATTTGATAGTTTCAAGCGAGATTTTCACTCGCCTGAGCCAGTTTTACATTAACTCAATAACTTCATGACATTTCACAGACCTTATTAAACAACACCTTGGTTTACTTTGAAATGAGTTAATAAACATAATTATAAATGAGAACGAGCTGGTTTTATAACTATATGATAACTATAGTCTGTGGAAGCTGTGTAAACAATATTTTCTTGCATATTTAGCAACCTATAACAATGCATCTATTTAAAGGCTGAATGTGTAACACATGAACACATTAACAAATAATTGTGTAATAACATGATTAATAATATCTCATAAATTTAATGTTTTTTTTTTTCATCAAGACACATGAAATACATTTTAATTTCAGTTAATTCCGCATCCATTAAATCCTTCATTGTTGTCTGAATAAAACAGTTGGTGGATTTCAGCATCAAGCACACCTGATTCTCTCTCATCATTCTCCGAGTCAGTCTCGCTGCGGTCCGCGGGACAGAACAGTTCAGCGATGCTTCCAGGCTTCATAGTCATTAAAGTTGAACGTTAATATATCGTGTGTTACTCCTCAAGGTCCCTGACTGAGGTAGCAGTGATGCTACGACAATCAATCCAGCTGTGCAGCTTTGTAGCTTATCAAATATAATCCAGCGCACCGGATAACAAAAGACACTGAAGCTTCTTGAGACAATTAAAGGATTGTAAGTAGATTGTAGTGCGGAAAAGACAGTAATAAATATTTTATTTGATCGGATGTGGTTGCTATTGTTTGATTAGAAACTAGCTCACACTAAACCGCTCCATTACTCCTCAAACCTAAATCAATGTTTCACACCACAATGCCATTTTCACAAATCTATATGAGCAACTCGAACATTCAATTTTTTTGATTGAGAGGAAGAATAACGCTTAAGGTGACATCTTACTCAAATACATTCTGAACTCACACATACAAATCTATAAAAAACTAATAAACCATTGAAACACTGTTTTAAGACAGGACACATGAGCTTTGTCTCCGGTGGGTTTCCAACATCGGGCCTAACAGCAGGACCTTACAGCGTCTGAATCAGAGGAAAATTGCTGTAAGTAAAGCAGAAGAAGACACCAGCATCATCTGAATGCACAGTGCGGGTTTAACAAACTTCTACCTGAAATCTGTCTGTATATTACAGAAGCCTCCGCAGCACCTGGACCTCCCAGCAGCAGCAGCTGATCACATCTTTGTGAAACCCAGAGATGGTGAAAGTTCTCCAATATATAAAAAAGAAGGAAAATCAGTTCAATCTTTCACTGTACAAACATCGAAGAAACTGCCTACTGTCTCAGATTTTTTTTTATGTACATTTAAATTTATGCGACTTACATTAGGGGAGAGACAATATGCAATCTGTTACACAGTCAAAGTCTATCTCAGCTTTTCAAAATAGAAATTGCATCAACTGATCAATAAACCAAAGCAGTGAGGAAGTAGAGGAAAGTTTTTTGTTTATAGTAGATGTTCCCTGAAGAAAAGAGTTTTCAGTTGCTTTTTGAAAGCTGTTAGTGTTGCTGCTTTCCTGACTGGATCAGGGAGATTGTTCCACCATCCAGGGACAGCGAGAGAGAAGTTTCTGCTCAGAGATCTTCTGCCCTTGTGGGATGGAACCACGAGTCGCTGCTCCTTCTCTGAGCGCAGGCTTCTAGAGGGCATGTAGGAGTGGAGGAGCTTGTGGAGATTATCAGGGGTTGATTTGGAGATAGTTTTGTATGCCAGCATCAGTGATTTGAATTTAACAGAAGCTGTGATGGGGAGCCAGTGAAGAGTGATGAAGAGGGGAGTGACATGAGCTTGCTTCGGTTCCTTGAAGATAAGACGAGCTGCAGAGTTCTGGATCATCTGCAGAGGTTTGAGTGCATTTTCTGGAAGTCCTGCTAGGAGAGCGTTGCAGTAGTCCAGACGTGAGAGGACCAGAGCCTGAACCAGGAGTTGAGTTGCATGTTCAGTTAAGAAGGGCCTGATCTTTCGAATGTTGTCTTCGAGTTGTCTTTGTGATGTGGTGTTTCTCAAGATTAAAAAATAAAAAATAAACAAACGCGTGTGCAGGCATTTTGTTAAAGTTCAAAGTAGACCTTCATTTTGAGGACCTGGGAACAAGACACTCAAGCACTGTGAGCCAATCAGAATCCATTCATGGGAGGTCTTCCCTGTTGGGATGAAAACTGAGGGACCAGGAATCCACCTTTATTATATTTAAAGCCTGATCCAGGAGAGGGGAGGAATGACCACTGCCAAAAGATCAGCAGATTTCTATCCTCCACAAATGCTTAAGCAAAGAATAATGGGATTGAAAACTCTTGTCTGTCATTTCCTTTAAATCGGTATTTAAAACTCTGCTATGGAGTGAATCTAATGCAGACTATGTCACACGTGTCAATTAGATATGCTAAATTGTGAAATATACTTTTACTTGTGAAGAATCAGATTTGTTTTTTTACTCAAACACCTGGGGCCTGATGTATATTTGTATATGATGTAAATTTAAACACGTCATTAGCCACTCATATTAATATTCTATCATTAACCATGAGATCAGGGGAGAGCGCGAACGCAGTCCCCCACTAGCAGAAATTATGCAGTCGAGATTCCCACATTTGGGGAATTCGCAGAGGTCAACGAAGCCTGAAGTGCAATGGCTAAGCCTCGCCCTGGGTGAACCACCTGCTTGATCATGGTATCTCCCCTGCCCGGTAAGTATGAGTTGTACAGCGGAGGAGAAGGGACGGGACTTACAGGAACACGGCTTTGATTGACGGCTCGCTTCTCGTCGCTCTCTAATAGAATGAATGAAGAGAAAGAGCGCGGTCTTTTTCAACAGCGCGAGTGAGAACCAGCCTCGAATTAAACTAAAAAAAACAACTAAACTTTCGGAATTTTCACAACACACATCTTCCCACAATGCAACAGAAGCTCCAAGCAGCCAATGAGATGATTTCCAACTAAAACAACTTTTTAAAAATCTCCACATTGGCAGTTTTAAAGATAAAGTTGAATGTAAAGCTAAACAACATTGCCTTAGCGTTTATGGAATTAGAAAACGTCAGGAATGAACAAAAACACTTTAAGAAATAATCACGTGACGCATTACGCGGAAATCAGAAACAATGAATTCACAACGTCACTTCCGTCAGAGAACAAAACGTAATAAAAGTCCCAACTGCTGAAATCCTCTTGCTTCCTGAGCTATTCCGTTTTCTTACAGATTACCATTGATTAAAATACTTTTACAAATAAATTCTAGAAAGTAGGACTTGCAAATCACGTAACAAAATAAATAGGTAAGGGAAAATTCAACAACGTAAGTTCTTCATTGATGAACGTTAAATTTTATAATAATGCAATTTTGAAGGAAAAATAATAATAAAAGCACATTTTCATTGTCAGATGGATGAAGAACAAACACATTAAAAAAGACAACGACGAAGTCCATATTATAGAAATGTATATCGTTTCAAGAAATTAGTTGTATAACAGAGTTGACTCATCTGATCGCACACATTGCCTAATAACACAAAAACAAAACAGATTTGAACAATAATTTATCAAACTGATAGACAATAAGCTATAAACCGACATTGACATATTCAACCTACAATTTTTAACGCAATTTTATTAACAATCAAGCAACAATATTAATTTAATTAACAAAAAAATCCTTTAATATACTGTAAATATTCGAACTATTCTAACCGAATCCCTATAATTAACATCAATTAACTTTATACCGATTGTTAGTCTTCTAATGAAACGTTAAGAATCTGATTTTTCACCGCTTTGAGGGGGTGCACCGTTCCCGGAAGTACTGCAATACCGGGTCGATGCGTGGAGTGGACGGAGCAAGCTCCTATTCCATCTCCCAGTTTCAAAAATCAATTTAATATATGGTGCCCGGGTAGGGCACGTATCAGATATTAAACTGATAAGAACAGATACTACACTTGATCTTAGCCAAAAGGCCGAGAAGCGATACCCACAATGGGTTTGAAGTAGGGACCCGATTCAACCGAACAGCAAACCCGGGAACGGTGTCACCGCGGCCGCGTTTTTAGAGTTCACGGAATCACGTGATCGCTCTCACACGAGCGTTTAACACACAAATAATGAAGAGCCGAAGAAACCCGAACTCTCACTGCAGCGCTTTTTATCATCAAACCCGATAAAAGTCTTCTGTGATGACGAAAGAAGCTGCTCCTCCAATCAGAACCATGGATTACATTCCAGATAAAATTAAAGAAAATTGGATTTCATCACAAAAGACCGATTAAACCTCGACAGAAAGTAAATATCTACGAGGAGACCGATGACTCGGGTTTCAGTGAATCTATGAAAAAAAACGCGATGTTTTGTATTCAAGCTTTAAAGACCGTCTGCTTGCGCCCCCCAGCGAACAAAAGAAGAGCTGCAGGAGCAGAGACAGCTCTAATGTTAGTTTAAAAAAAGAATATCAGAAAAGTACACTTCGTACAAACCAAAAACAAACTTATTGTTGTCCTCCCCTCACTCACACACGCACTTTCTGATGTGTTTTTATTTTCTAACAACTCGCTAGCAAACCCATCCGACACACTAACTTACACGTTTAATATAGCAAAATCAAGTTATTTTTCTGTCTTATAAAGCTCAGCACAGAAAGTAATCAAGTGAGACACGACACTTCAATCTTTAATTTATTTGACAATTTATCTACATATTAAAAGATCCGATTACATCACGTTAACTAGCGTTAAATACCTCACCTCCAAATTCAATTAACGCACTCATATTTTAAACAGCTACAACTAACAATTTAAAGCAAACATCGCGGATGAATTAAAGTTTAATAACAAATATGTGTTTACATACCGATAACATTCACTTCATCGTCGCACGCGGCCCTCGAGGTTATCGTTACACAACGCGATTAAGAAACTGCGGTTTCGACGAAACAGCTCAAATAACATCTACCGGGTGATTAATTTAGAGAAAAAAGCTTTAAATCACTCACCCAAGAGCAAGAAACCTAGAGATAAACCCAAACTCGCGAATATCCAACAATTTAAGTTCGCCTCACACCTGCGTTACAAGCTCAAGCACGCGACTCATCCTCACAACACGTGAGGTCAGAGGTCACGTCTTCTTCGTGGGGAGTTAACGCGGTTTCATTTTTCGTTAAAACTTTTTAGGGTTTTTTTGTAAAGTGTGTCAATGCTTTCACAACGCAGATATCTAGATAGTGCTATTGTCATCTACTTAAATAACTGTAATGAAATAATAGTGTACATTAATGGCTACCGTTTGCTTATTTAGTCCGTGTTATTGTTATTATTAACAGTATTATTATTTCCACGGCAATAATGTAACTTGAGTTTAGAGATCTTATAGTAACCAAGAAATCAACAAAGGTTGTGATAGCAATATATGCATGTATTTTTTTTCGCTACAAAGTATTACAGTTACAAAAAGAATCCGGTCCGAGATGGCACTCGTATGCTGAATTTTTCTTTTGTCACAGCAAGTTTTACATGTAAATTTCCTAATCCATTCCAAGCCACACAGAAACAACACTAAAATTGACAATAGCATCGAAAACCCAGAGAAAAACAAACTAGAATTCATCAATCCTTAAAAGCACACAATTTAAATCTAAGAAAAAAACAATAATACAATGAAAACAGAATAAAATAAATTAAAATGAATATCCCTTTTCTTTTAAGTGAGGCGATGTGTCGGAGGAGGTGGAGGAAAGGAGATAGGATGGTAGCAGAAGAGAGCCATGGCCATAAAAATGTTCTTAGTCATTAAAGCAACACAAAAATATTCACGAATTTAGGCAACCAAAACAAAACTGAAACTGTCCATGAAGACAGAAAGAGCTCTTCCTGGAAGACCTATGGTGTGTCAGCCGACCAATAGGAGAGTAGGTTACTACACATGAACACAGAGCATCAGAACTTGAATTAACTATTAAGAGCACCAACCAATACAGCACAAACCCTCATGAACACCTTCAGCACAGACCATTCTCCCAGTCCTACTCTACAGATCAGCAAGAGTGATGATTGTCAGCTATTTAGGAACCAGAAGAGGAGGGGATCACAAGGTTCTGATGGAGTCTCTCCAACATGCCTCAGAACCTGTGCTGACCAACTGGCTTACATCTTCTCTCTGAAATTCAACAGATCACTGAAGCTGTGTGAAGTCCCTGCATGCTTCAAACGCTCCACCTTCATCCACATCCCCAAGAAGCCTAAAATCTCAGGTCTCAATGACTACAGACCAGTGGCCCTGACATCTGTGGTCATGAAGTCCTTTGAAAGACTGGTGCTGGGCCACCTGAAGAACATCACTGGACCCCTACTGGACTTCCTGCAGTTTGCCTAAAGGTCTAATAGGTCTGTGGATGATGCAGTTAACATGGGGACCACACACATCGACTCCATTGTGACGAAGGCCCAGCAGAGGCTGTACTTCCTGCGCCAGCTGAAGACGTTAAACCTTTCACAGACACTGCTATCCCAGTTTTACTCCACAGTCATCAAGTCTGTTCTCTGCTCCTCCATCATTGTGTGGTTTAGCCCAGCCACTAAAGCAGATGTCCATAGACTTCAGAGAACTATTCATACGGCTGAGAAGATCATCGGTGTCCCCCTACGCTAAAGTGGGATAGATGGCTAAAAAAATAATTCTGGACCCCACTCACCCCAACCACCACCTTTTTGTGTTCTTGCTCTCACTAACAGGACTGTACCGCACAAACAGAGTGTATTTCTCATGCACGTTTTTTGTATCTTGAATTTTTTTCTGTATTATGAAACAAAATAATCCTCATTTGGCCTTTCGTTTTTAGAATTTTCCATAACAGGAAGCATTCGTATCTTGAGCAGTGTTGCCAACTTGGGGACTTTGTCGCTAGATTTAGCGACTTTTCAGACCGTCTAGCGACTTTTTTTTGTATCCTAGCAACTAGCGACAAATATAGCAACTTTTTCTGCTGTTCCTGGCAAGTTTTTTAGTTCTGGCTTTTGAGGTTTTCGAGTCATTAATACAAAATAAATGAGTACTATGAATTTTTTTCTTTACATATTTGCACAAAAATAGTTGCCTATGCATGTGCAAGGTTTTCCTCTCTCACCTCACATCAAATATGATACAACGAATCCCAACCTTTTGACACTATAAAAACCTTACCTTTCATGTTACTTACTTCATTCCGTTCTCAATGTTTATATTGTTATTTAATTTTATTTAGCATTGCCTGTTTGTTTTGTAACGCCATATGTGTTAATTTAATTACATGAAACACGTGTACCTGCAATACTTTTAGGTTTGCATTGATAAAAACCCATTGGGGGCAGGGAATGCCTGTCACGCACGTCGTGGCTTTTACGCAAAATAGACGGTGACGTCATTCAGCGATGTTTGGGCCAGCTATCTATATGGAAGCCAATTTTCATGTTTGTTACACCCAGTAAGAAATAAAAACAAGAAAATTGAGCAAAATTTAGATTGTTATCTTTCATTTAAAAATCAAATGAACGCGACGTACACGTTCCTACCAGGTTGTCAACATTTAAAAAAATCGCTAAAGTCGCTTAGCGAATTTTATACGCATGCGCTTCTAATGCCTCGTAGTCTGCGTGCCAAACACCATCTCCCATAATGCACCGCTCTTTGTTATGAAGTCTTAAAAATGGCAGCGGTGGTTTATAGTCATTCCCAATCCTGCACGCTTAAAAAGACTTTAAACAGACTCTTATCCGAGACCTCTCCATCCCCGCGAACCCGCACCCGCTCGGAGCCACTGTACGTGATCTCTCTTGATCGTTACAGCAGAGATTCAGAGTTTGACGTTCGTTTCCCAGACAGTATTTCGATATATGAGAGCCTGTTTGACGCCACTCTCACGGATGGGGACTGTAGGATCCGTGCCTCTCTGGACCCCTATTTGAACCGACTAATACGCGGGAATAAACTGCACTGCGGTTCCGTGATTAAGAACGTAGAGTTCAGAATGTTGGGAGACGAGGACAGCCGGAGTTTTCATGTCTGCAGCTTGGAGGTGGACCAACTGAGTGGTGGTGATGCTGCTCTGCGGGCGCTCGCCTCTGTTAACGTGAGGGACCTCCCGTGGATGTCACCTCAGCCCAAGATGGGTCCACTCCGAGCCAACAGGAGGTCCTATCTGCCACTGTGGAACAATTCCGACTTTTGCGGAGACATGTGGCGCGACACGCCCTTGCCTGAACCCAATGACGACGAGGAGGAGAGAGAGGGTGTGTACAAATTAGCAGGTGCTTGATGATTATGTGTGATGAAAAATTATGTTTTCATTGCTTTAAAGACATACACAGGGATATCTGTGTATTGTTTTGTTACGGGATTACTGGAGGTCATGCCAACACAAAATTGTCAAGTCAAAATTTTTAAGTCACATATTAATATATTACTTGTACAGGTACACCACTCTGTTAAAGCATCTGTCAGTTCAAAACAGTAGCTGCACATCCTTTGGAGAGTAAGGTGGGACAGTGATGGAGTCAGTTGTCTTGTAACCGGAAAGTTCAGCCATTGTAGCCATGGGCATTCCACTTCACCCATATTGCCGTGTATGGATGTGTGTGACTGTTGGGGTGTGTTAGGTGGTGAGCAGGAGACCTAGGTGTGGAATGGCAGCCATGACCTGTCAGTTCATGTCTTGAGGGCTACCAAAGTAGCTTAGCACCTCCAGTGTGTGAATGTGGATTGAGTGAATACTACTCTGAAAATTATAAAACATCTTTGAGTGTCTGGAAAATCACTTTATAAACTGAAGGCATTATTGTTGTTATTATTATTATTATTATTATCATCCATAAGGAAGACCCCTTACTTGACAAATCTCCAGCGGATCATCATTGACTCTCCACAATAATATTATGCTAAACTTAGTTTTAGGAGTTTTTCCGTCCGGGTGCTTCATCCAAACATATTCATAGAGAAAGAAGAACCAGCAATGTTGAACCATGGCTTTGCATGGACTGTCTGTAGAAATAAATATTGGTGAACATCAACAGACATTAACTAATATTCTTAGTGATATGGATTACGAATGTTGCATTCTATGAAGTCAAGCCTCTCCTGAGTCAGAGACGATGTTAGAAATGTTCAACTGTAGGCTATGGATAATGGATAATTGTCAATGTGAATTCGATGTTTTTTGGATTGAAACCCAGCCATCATATCAATAACATTTAACATGATCTTTCTGGAATGAAGTCAACTGTTATCCTCAATGGTTTTTTTTTTACAGATTTGGGCTCAAGAATTTCACTGGCAGGAGTACGCCGACATTTCTTGAGTGGATCTCGACGCTACCGGGGTGCTCTCTGTGTGCGAATATTCCACAAATCCAGACTGATGTACTACGGCAAAACTGACCAGAATTGTGAATGTCCCTATAAGGTCAGACGTCAACTCAAGAAACCTTTCCGTGCAATTTCACAAAATATGTATTTTTAAACAATTCAATAAATTTATTTGGTACATAATCGATGTACAGAGATTAATGGTATTTGAACACTGGACGCTTTATTATCAGATTGTAAAAAAATGAGGGCTGTCACAATTTATATATGCTTAGCACTTGTTTGTGTAGGTCATTACTTTTGTGTGGGCGTAACCTGAGATTTGAGACCTGAGTGTTTTTTTGGGCAAAGAGCTTGCTGTTATTTCTTTGATTTTAAGGGATTTTTGTGTAAAAGGATATTTCTCAAAACTACCTTTGTATACCACTCTACAGGCTGAGCTGCAGGTCGCTGATGGCTCGTCCAGTGCTTGTGTTGTCATCTGGAACTCTCTCTGTCTGGACTGGTACCGAATCCTGCATCCAGGTCAAGTCTTGAGATTGTGCCACTACAGAGTAAAGGAGAGCTTCAGCAGTCGCACAGGGCAGGGTTCAGAGCCACACATTGGTATTAAAAATAATTTTACTTTTGTTACATTATTTAGTATCACTTCTGCAAAACGTAAAATGTTATCAAGGCATGTTTCGCATGCAATGTTAATGTAATGTGTATAATAGTAAAAAAAAAAACATTTCTCCACTCTCAGTACCAACATTTTGCTTTTAAGATCTAAATATTTCATCAGTTTTACTTTAAAGTAGAGAGAATTTAACTTTTTTTTTCAGAGATCAGTTTGAACTCTAGAAACCCTACAGCCGGTATTTTCGTCATCCCCAAGAACCTCATTTCTCCAGACTGGGGTTTGCCAGACCTCCCTCATTCATTCGTCTGTGGGTAAGCTTCCTCAGTGTAGGCTGTTGTAGTATTTTTATATAACTTATGTCTTTACGGAAAAAAAAATCATTGTGTCTTTTTCTGACAATTATTTTTAAACCCTAGAGATGGTTGTGAAAATCCCAGTAGATCAGCAGTTTCTAAAATACTCAGATAAGGCAGTCGGCTACCAACAACCGTGCCACATTCAAAGTCACCTAAAGCAACTTTCTTCCCTCATTCTGATGCTCGGTTTCAGCTTCAGAAGAACATCTGAACCACTGGACCATGTCTACATCCCTAAATGCATTGAGCTGCTGATTGGCTGATTAGAAATTTGTGTTAATGAGCGCTTGGAACAGGTGTACTTGATAAAGTGGCCGGTGACCGTACAAATAATAATACTTTCAAAAAAAATTCCTTTATGAACACTAAAGTTCACCTTACAACAATAGCAACAAAAACAACCCATAGCAAAGCAATAAAAGACAGCAGAGAAACAAAGGCATGTTAAGCATAATTACTGCAGAAATGGTGGTCTTAATTAATATGTTTAGGATTTCAAATTACTTTAAAATACCAGTTGTGGCGCTTTGAGTTAAGGAGCTCATTCCACAGCAAGGAGAAGCATGTGAAAAAGCCCTGACGCCTATGGTGACTTTACATGGAGGAGGGTCCAGCCTGGTAATGGTCACAGAACAAGAAAGAGTGTGTATTGTCACAGAGCAAGAAAGAGTGTGTATTGTCACAAGGTCAGCTCAAATATGGGGTGCACAGGCGACAAGAGCTTGGAGCAACAACGTTTAAACTTCCCCCCTGTTTGTGGACTTTGTATGTTTATCAGGGAAACATATTCTCACCTCTCAGATACCCCACAAAGCAAAAAACTTTCTTCTTCTGTGTTTAAAAGCAAGCGTCAGATACAAACAGTTGTTTAGTGCCCCTGATGTCCATTGACCACCATCCAAGGTAAAAAAAGAAATAAAAAGTCCCTTTATCAACATTTAAAAGTAGAGGAGGGAAGCTACCCAAAAAGCACCCTGCAGAGAAGCCATCCGAACAAGTTAGCGAATTTCAACTTGTGGAGATCTGTTGTGGCCTTAATGGACACACTACAGATGATGGAAGAAAATGAAACTAATGAAAGCAGTAACGTGCTTTCCGCTCAGACATTCTCTCATGTGAATTTTTTATTAGATCAATTACTTAGTTTAATGAACTGAATTGTCAAGGGTCAAAGTGGGTCAAAGTCAAATGACTGTCATATTAACTGTATTTATGATCATATTTTACAGGTCTGAGCTTCCTAGTTGTCCACCTGGTAACATCTGTGATGTAATTGGTGTGGTGATCTTCGTTGGACGACCAGAGCGGCTTAAGAACATAGGTAATATGTTGGTTTTTTCATTGTTTGTAGCAAGACAGTGTAAGTCAAGAGAACCAGTTCAGACAATGATGTGCTTTATGGATGAGGTTCATTCAGTCATCAAATATACCGGTAGGATTTGGGTTCAGCAGAGTAGATTGGACCCTGAACCATTACAGGGGCACAACTTCTACAATCTTCTCTTTCATATTCATCACATTCTCTCCTTCTTAAGCTGAGTTTTCCCCTCTATACATAGGATTACAAGAAGTTTTGCATGAACTTGTGCTCTGATCTTCATCAAACTCATAACTATAAAAAAACAAAGTCGGCTTAAGATATGAATACATAAAAATTCACTTTTTTATTGAAGATAACATCCAAACCATCACAGTGCAGGTTGGAAAAAATATGTGAACTTAATAGCAGCAATAACCTCAACCAAACATTTTTTCATCCGTGAGGAATGATCTGCTGTGCAATTGTATGAATGTATGCCTTAAAAACAAGCCTGTTTTGAGCCTAAAAGGCCCCTGAAGAAGTGGTAGCTATAGGCCATTTTTATTGCCAAGCCACAGGTAAACCATTAGGTATATCAAAATTCTGTAAACTATTTAGTCTAATACTAGAATCTGACAAATTTTGGCGAATGCTAGACAAAACAAAATCTGTGAAAAGAATTTCAAATACCATACACGTGTTTTTGCACTAATTTACACACTTACCGTTTGACCAAGAGTACCAAAGTTGTTTGGCCTGATGAGACCCTAAATGTGATTTCAGGATTAGTTGAGAGTTCAAACTACAGAGAGCTTTTCAGTCTATAATTTCGATTTCTATCATTTGAATAGCATCAAATCAGTGTGAAAAGTTACTCGAGTGTTGAAGTTTATTGAGAGCCCGAAGGTGCCCATTTTGTCTGACCAAATTAAAACAAACAAATTAATACTGCTCAGGGGACCAATATGGCTGTCTGCCTTGTTACAGCTCCAAGCCTTAATACGAAAAAATGTTTTTTTAATTATTAACAGAAATGTTCACTTCAAGTCTTTTTTTAAATTAAAACCTGTAAATCTCTATTGCAGATGGTCACAGTTTTGAATTTGATGAGTATCGCTGGATTCAAATAATTGATGGATCTTCAGACAAGCCAATGACGATTAAACTTTTCTCCACATCCCAGCCAGATGTCCAGAGCCGCATTTATCCAAGTACAGCATTCTCTTGTTTGCTCTTCTGTGGCATGACTGAAGAGATCTTCTAATTTCTTCTGCTTGCTTCTTTTTTATGACTTTAGTGGCGCTGATTGTGTGCACCAGACTGAAGCTCATCAGAGGATCCATTGACAGAGCCACAACTTTTGAATATCTCACCAACACATCTGTGACGCAGGTGTACTGCACAGGTAAGAATTGTGCAACAAATTGTCAAAATTCCTTCTTTGGTACATGTAATCCTTCTTTGGTGCATGCGTATTACGACTTTCTTGTAAATTAACTTGTTCATGTAACTGCATGTAACTAGCATGCTAGCATCCATACGCCATGAACCAGAGTTACTTCTGAGTTGTGTATCGCTTTTTCCAGTCAATGCTTTACAATGTACCCAGAATTGTATATATAGACGAGCTAGTTCTTCTGAGTCGCTTGTTCATTGAACCAGTTAAAAAAACGAAATACAATAGGGTATATCATATGTATATCTCTCGTGATTTGAACCAATTCCCTTCGACCTGCATTCACTATGTGATTTATGTAAAATTATTCAAAATAATAAATCTGATCAAAATGACTTTCTTTGAAGTGTAAAGTAGTAGACATCTTGAATGAGAAGTTGTGCAACCTACATCCTTACCAACAACTGCGTTTGTTTCCCATCAATTATTCTCCCACGTGGAGTTAATAGGGACTTTAAGCAACAACTGCTGACCGGATGCTATGGCGAAAAGAGGTGACAGACAACATGCCTAATAACCAAAGTTTCTACAAGTAATTTAACCTCTTGACAGTAGATAGTATACCATTAAATATGACTTCTCTATGAATGAGGTTACATAAAATGTTGTAAAGTAGCCATCCTGTCAACCGTTGCTGCTTAAAGTCCCTAATTAGACATCAAAATTGAGGCTGGTGCCAAATGGGAACTGTGAAGTAGTTTTGTTTTATTCATTTGTTTAAGCTAAAATGTCCCTTAGTATTTTACATAATGTTGTAAGCCCATAAGTGGTACTTAGATGTTAATTAATTTATAAGATAAATTGTAGGTTTTAGCAATTCAATCAAACACTAATGTATGTAAATTTGGTTCACAAAGTTCAAGTTCAATAAAATAAAACAGATTTATTTTGTGTACTTTTTTTCCCTAATATGCACACAAAAAAGCTACACAATCTGTTTGGTTTTAATATGTTGAAAATAGAAAATTGTTTATTCTGAAGCTTAAACACCTGTGAATTGGAATAGCTTTCTTTTTTTTTCTTTTTTTACAGTGTTGCTTTTAAGGTCTGTATGCTAAAACCAGACTTTTGAAAAGAGGTCTAAAATTTAAGGTGATTGTTGTTGTTTTTTTTAACTCATTTATTTAAGCTATACTATTTATTACATTTTGCATAATTAGAGGAGTAACCACTGCTCAAGTGACTTTTATATATTATATTTGTTATAGTATATTATAAAAAAGAATACTGAAAATAAAAAAGGATCAATTGGATATTAAATATATATGGTTTCAAATTAATTTTCTTGCCTGAGATGCCACTTACATTTTATTTGTGATCAGAAGTTTTTTAACCCAAAACAAATTTACGTTAATATCCATTCATTAAAATTCATCAAATTTTTAAATGTTTAATAGTTTGAGATTCATTGTCAAATGAGAAAAAAAACTTTTTTGTTAAACTTTAAAAACAAAGCCACAAGAGTTTGTAAGAAATGTTTTTTTTTTCAGTGATGAAATTAAAATAATTGGATGTCCATTTTTAGGTTCTGTTTAGGTTTATTTTAATTAAAGTTTTATTTTAATTTTAACAGACATAGTCTCCTATTATATTAGATATTTATATTAAAGATAAATAACATGAATTCGTTACGCCCCTCTAAAAGTCGACTCATTGTGGTTTTTGAGAAATCCAATGTCAGAAATTACAATGTTAAACCAGGAACAGGCTGTCGTCCCATGATGCCGTACAGAGGGCTTCGGCCAGTTCGGCAGTTCCTCAGCTGGCTGAAGAAGGTTGATGAAAAGAGTCTGCTGGAGCGAGCTGTGATTGGAGGATATTTCAGCTACCCGCCTCTTCCTGTCTCACTCAATTCCTTCATGGAGAACAGACGAGGTGAGAAAGCATGCTTAAATGACAGAGCATGTAGAAAATATATGTTTTACTTTGAAAAAATAAAATTCCATGCCTCCACCAACTCATGCCTGTCTTCTTGTGGCTACTGTACTTGTGCAGGGGAGACTGCTCTCATAAGTGGAGGGGAGATGAAGATGGATTGTGAGAAGTTACATTATAGAGAGAAAAGGCACTTTGTTATTCAGTGTGTCATCACTGCAGCCTGCTATCATCATAGACAGGTAAAATAAATGCACATATACCAGCAACAACACTCATCTGACAGATGTACGAAGACTGACTTTAAAGCTACAATCTATTTTGCAACTTTGATGGTGCAAGCCAATCATTGGTGCTTTTGTTTTCACATAATTACACACAGAGTTACAGAAAATACTGGATAAATTATGAGGTTCTGCCCAGTTCCAAATGGTAATGATACCCCAATAAAGATTCTAATACTCCACACCACTATCTCTAGTAAGATAAAAGTAAATTGAGAAATCTAACTCCCTTGTGTATGTGTGGTTTATTTTACAAAGTCTGAGTTCAAAGCTGTTAAAACAAGATCCGTCCAGTATGTTTTGAGACACAATCTTCCCAACATTTCTGAAACAGATGCATGAATCTCCTAAGCTGGTTCAAATCAAATCATCCAATCATCCTTTCTCATTTCTGAATAGCTTAGTTTTGTCATCAAAATATTCTTACTTCATACACTGCTGAGAGGTCGCATAAATTTACGGGTTAATTTTGTCATGAAAGTATTCTACCTTAAAGTAAATGCATTCAGTTAAAAGAACAGCATGGAATTTTGGATGTTTGCGAATACAAAGTGGAAAAAAATTTTTTGAACCTTAGTTTTCCAAACTGTCTACAATAAGAAGGTAAATTAAAACTTCAGCCAAAGCTATATGTATAAGAAAAGAAAACTCATACAAAATACAATCTATAATGTATCAGGCTATAGGCTGTAATGAATGTTATTTAATTTATGCTATTTAATTTGCTTGTTTGCGATCCCCTTTGCAGGACAGTGGCCGAATTTCACACTCAGACCTTCCATCAGCTCCTCTCAGCCCAAGAGTACCACGCCAAAGAGAGTGGTCTGTGATCATCTTTTTAAAATGTTACATTAAAGACAACATCAGATGTAAAAAAAAAAAAAAAAAAAAAAGTTTCTCAAATCCTTTCTTAAACACTGCCCCTTATTTTCACTGTTCCCTCATGAGGAACTCTCACACTGCCTCTCTGTTACATAAACTCTAGAAAACCTTGCCTGCTTATGCACTTGTAATGGTTGACACGTAGGATGTTTTAGCAATGGCTAACGATGCATTTCAGCCAATTCTTAGTCAAAATGACACCAAGCTGTGCCTTGTCTGTCACTGTGTTATTTATCCAAATTGAGGTAATTAATTTGATTCTTCATGGAAGCAAACATTTGAGGTTTGATTAACTGGCGAATTGTTATTTTTGAGAAGTGGTGATGTGGGATTTTTAAAATCATTACTAAATGGTTGAAATTATTGGTTTGTTGTGGTTATTACAACACCTGGGTGGACTTTAAGGGTGATTTTAAGGGTGAATTCATCTGAAGTTCCCTTTAAATTGTGACTGTTAAGGAACCCTAAATATAAACTGTGTTCTGTAACCCATAGAGAAATTGTATCTAAGTGAAAAAGGCTGCTCTAACCTTGAATATCTGTTTGAGAAGGCTAAGAATTTGATTGCAGTCTAACAATATGATTGCTTTACCTCAGGTCTGAATCTCACAGAACATCAGCAAAGCGGAAGCTTTTTAGCAGCACCAGTCCCAGAAAAAGGTGAATCTCTGACTTTTGATTAAACCAATCACACAGACTATTTTGTTCTGACATTAGTGTTTTATGTGCACTGAAAAAAAAATAAATAAATCCAAAGAATTTGGTGTCCTGAAGAAACATCTCTCTTATTGGTTAAAGCAACTACATTTTATTGGTTAATAACATTGTGATGCAGAAGATAGGCATGGTTATGGCATAACTACAAGGAAGTTAGCTTCGATTTATTAGAACACACATAACCCAGGGCATGCATTTTTTTTTATTGGCCTAAATGGTTAGCTGTGACTGCTGCGTTTGTTGAAAAGTAATGCACTGCTTTTTGAGAGCTTGTGAGAATGCTCAAATTAGTACTCTAAGTTATACTGCAACTACTGCTTGCAGCAATTGCAGATGTGTATAGGACTTAATGCAGTGTTACAAGGTTTCATTAGATAGTAATAATGCATTTTCACTCAGATTGGCACCACCACTGCAACACTTAACCTCAGCGGACGATGCAGAAAGAGGTTAGAACCATACAACAGAATAATTTTCATTAGTATCAAAATGACCAACAAACTAGTTCTGCTGCTTTACAGAGTTCTCACTGTTTGATGGTGCCATGGAGTTTCTAGTTGGAGAGCAGAACGATGCCAGTAATGATGAAGATAATGAAGATGATGAGGAAGACTTCACAACAGCACCCAGTAGCCCCATGACCTCACATCTAGGACTGACCCGCATCGCCATAGAAACCTTACCAAGGGCATTTTGTTTTGAGCGTCGGCATGTTCAGGCGGTTGCCGTGGGGATGCAGGTTAACAGCTTTCACAAGCTCCTCCCACAGAGCGAGCTGGAATCCTTTAGCCCCGCCCCCTGCTACACAGGCTATTTCACTCTGACGATGAGAGGTGCGTAGTGAAATAGCTTTTGTTGGATTCATAGGTGTTCGGATTTTGTTTTACGATTTAATTTTTGTTTTGTTTTTTTCTCTAAAGCTTTGTCTGATGGGGTGATGATGGACGTAGTTTTCCTGCCTGCTTCGTCAGGAAACTTGCATTGGATGTCTCTGCCTCTGTCTCATGATAACTCTTGGGAGTCTCTGTTATCACATGGAGGGTTTTCACCACATGCTCCACCTCCCAGCCCTGGTAAACATGATTTTAATCCACATTTTGTTTTTCTCAAAAGGGTTATATATATATATATATATATATGCTTAGTCCTTTGCTTAGAAATATTAGGGTGAATGATGTTCAGAGGCATGAAGCCTCTTTAGAGAGTTTGCAGAATTTTCACAGTAAATGTTGAAAATTTTTGTAATTTTAGGGTAAGCATGACCTCTTGCATGACACCCTGAAATGTAAGAAAATGATTTCAAGTAATGACTTTTTTTGTGTAAAATTTTTTTTATTGTAATAGCTCCTGTTTCTTGTGTTAAATCTCTCACAGGCGATCTAATTGCCACAGCTAATCATCTGACCAATCAGAGACTGGTGTGTGTGTTAGAGGCATGTGCACTAGGAGAAGAGAAGCTGGAACTGGTGCTCAACCGAGCATTTGCTCTTCGATGACCATGCGGAGATGAGCAGAGACCGAAGCAGAACAAGTGTGATTGTTATGTAATTTCTTTTTTGAGACTTACAGGTGTAAATAACTCATTTTGTGGTCTGTGTGTATATATATATATACATATATTTATTTAAACAGTGAGGCTTTTTTGTTCTGTTTATATTAAACAGTATAGTTTTTATTTAAACATTTCACCATAAAATCTTCCCAAGATTGAAGCGCTCAAAGGCTCAAGATTTTGCTGTTTTCATATACCACTTCGCCTTTGATTACAACATATCTTATGAGTTCCTGATGACCCCCAAACTGGTAGACTAGATGTTCCCACCTGGAACAGAGGAAACAAGGGATCAAATTATAACAGCCTCCTTAAACAGTCTCACTGCAGCAAAGTAAAATAACATTTCTTTTATGTAAAGTAGTTCTTCAACATGATGTTTTTAAACAAAAGAATACTTTAAAACAAGGGTGTTGCTTATAAGATATCACACTTAGGATTTTGAATTTAAAAATACCTTCTGAAGACCTTTCTATTTTTAGGGAATCACACCTTCTTTTGAAATGTATTTGTTGTGTGTTGCTGATCTATGAATTTTAGTATTCTGTTTTTCTACAGTATCTGAGTGGTCTGGGGTGACAAGAAATGGGCTAGTAAATAAAATGAATTTTATTTCAATTCACAATTTCATGGTCGAAAATTTATTAATTCCAAATAAATCAGTTAAACAACTGAAAACCATGCTTTCTTCTCCACTTGGTGTGATGTGCTGCTATTCTTCCGTTTAAAGTAGTGACATTTCTTGAGATTACATCATGCAATGTTTTGCTGCCATTTAATTGGATAACGCCCAACTTAAACATCATACCTAATGGACGATACGCTTTAATTGGAGTGAAAGTCCTTAGAAGCCAAAACATCCTGCCTTACATGTGACGTCCATTTAAATAGACACAGGGTATGAAAGGGTTAATTCAGTTACTTTTACACATTCACTTTAGGTTTTATGAATTGTTCAGTTTGTTTGTACAAGTATATGAGTGTTTAGATACAACAGTAGATATCAAATGTTTCAAGAATTCCTCAGTCACTGTTTAAATGATTTTAGATGCTTCTTTTAAATCTGTGTATTTGTATTAATTTCCTTCTGAGAACGTTTTAAGCATTTGCATGTGTAAATGCTGAAAGAAGAAATCAACAATAACAACTGTCTCGATAATAATGCAGATGGAAGCATTTAATTCCACATTTATAGATGAATATACATGCTTACCTCTTGTCCGAGTAAGCTTACCTTGGTGCATTGATGATCACAAGGTCTCCCTGTTTGCCGACTTCAAGCGACCCATGTGTGTGTGAGCGGTTGAGAGCGTAGGCTGCATTTATAGTGCTCGCAGCCAATGCTTCTGCCATTGACATTTTCATCATCACACAAGCTAGGTGCATCACCATCGGCTGAAAAAAAACAACCATTCCCTTTAACTTGAGCTCATATATGTACAAATATAAGCTTGTGTTTGACGTGCACCATTGAACAGCAGTATGCATTAGGATTGAAGTCACTCCCCAAAGCCACTATGACTCCAGCATCCAGCATCTCTCTCGCCCGTGGGGGTGTAAGTCTGAAAACCAACCATGATGTCAAATTATTTCTGGTTAAAGTGGTCCAATCTTGTTGTTACCTTAAGATATAGGCAGTGGTGGGTAGAAGGACGGCGGCTGTTTTAGCCTTTGCCATGGCATTGATTCCATCATCGGTCACTTCCTCTAAATGGCTGATGGCTAGAGCACCAATTTCTGCACCAAGCTGTTTCAACGGAGAAGGCTTGTGAGTAAATGTTCCAGTGTGTGTGAGATGCTGTGATGGTGCATACGCACATGAGCCGAGTTCATTGGATGGAGTTCATCGCCGTGGAAGTTGATGTTGAGGCCCATGTCTTTGCCGGCCTGGAGTATTGAACGCGTTGAGTCCAGATTGAACACTCCTTTTTCACAGAACACATCGATGTTGTCCACCTGCAGTTCACCTGATGTTATTAGCTTCTTAATATTAGGCAGCTGGATTGTTAGGATGTCTTCAGTGGCTTCTTCCATAGTTTTGCCCCTGAATTGACAGAAAAATGTGGACAACTTTTACAAATTGCAGAGCGTAATCAACTGCAGCCATGAACAAGACAAGCCTGGTCTCTTGCGGATTTACTTGACCTTCTAGATTCGTCAAAGGCAACCGCAAAGTAAAAGTAAATCTAATGTTTTCATTTGCACTCTCTAACACTTTAATTTCACTTACTGTTTATTTAACCTATAATAAATAATAATACTCTATTACATTTATATAACACTTTTCCACACACGGAAAGAGATTCATAGTCTTAAAATCCACCATTTTACACCATGGAGGCTGCCATTCTGCTCCAGAACACTCACCACACACTGGGTAATGGGGAACTAGAGACATAAGGAGCCAAGCAGTGGAATGTAGCCAATTGGGGGTGGGTAAACTTGGCCAGGGATGGCAGGGCTACACCACTACTCTTTGATGAAACATCCTAGAGATTTTAAATAGGGGTGAACAGATTGATCCTACTATTGATATTGACATCGGAATTGGATCGATACTAGCCCACCAAGGTAGATATTCACGTTCATTAAAATTATGTAGTTACATGTTTTTTTGTTTTTTCATTTTTAAAATCAAAGTAAGCTAATTTATAATCCTTCATTTTCATGTAAATCATTATGAATCACCATTCATAATGATAACTTAACATTGTTAGCAAAAATTAAAAAATTTTTTTTTAAGATTTTCTAATGGTATTGGTATCAGTGATACTGAGCCTGTAATTACTTGGTATTACTTGGTATTACTTGCAGTATTGCCTAGCCCTGTTTTTAATGACCACAGTTCACCGCAGTTTTATTTTCTAGTTTAAGAATAAATTTAAGTATACACTTTTTGAATGAACATTAGTTAAAATATTCATTATTGTATGTGGAGGTTTACATAGACTATGAATTATTTGAAGATGATCACAGTCAATCATATTGTTTAATTTGTGAGGTTTCAGCTTATTTTACGCTATGTGTACTGTATTTAGTTAATAAATACAAGTTAAATCAAGACTTGTATGAATTTAAATATAAGTGTTTATTTTTGAATGGGTCCCAGACTTTGAACCGCAAGAATTGAGTCCCACGACAACTTCATGGACCACTCACTGGGGGCAGCGTAATACTTTCAAAAGGCTGGCAAGAATTATGGGAGAGATCCCAAGGGTTATGATGTCACAAACAGTAAACAAGACTGGTTAATTTGTAGTGATTAAATCCTTTTTGATGGAGTTTAGTCAGTATAAGTTGTTGTGTTCCTACAGTTCAGACATCTGGATAAGTGTATTTTCATCTGAAATTCCCTAGAAGACAGTTTAATTTTTGTTTTGTGCATGATCAAAACAGTTGTGACAGTTTGGGATTGGCAGTATCTATTCAATTACATAAATAGTATTATAATTGCTGTAGGTAGTTTAGAACATTTGGGCACAGTCAAACCCAATATTTTGTTATTCGATTACAACACCTTTTGGGTATTAATGGAACTACTCTACAATGGTTCAGTTCTTAGTTAACTAGCCTAACACACTAAGAATGATGTGTATTAACCTTTCTGCGCTCCTGTTCATGGGGTTCCACAAGGCTTTCTTTTAGGAGCCCTCTTTTTCTGCCTCTATCTAGTTCCTCTGGTTGCAACAACCTTTCACTGCATATCAGATGTCATGTCAGTTTGAGACTTTACCCTGTTCCATATTTTAGCATTAGTGTTTGTTTTTATTGAGAGTATATTTTGCTGGAGATATGTGGTGTATTTGGTGTTTTATTTGCACTTTATTTATTCCTGCCCATGTTAAAGTGCTTTATCGATAAAGATGATGATGAGTACTTGGGCACAGCGTGGGCTCCGCAGTATGTTGCTGAGATTCCGATAGGCATCGATTTTCTGGCCGAATTGATCACTCGCAGCATCTTGAGTTCCGTGTCTAGCTCAAGTCCATATCCACTCTTGCACTCCACCAGCGTAGTTCCAGTCCGCATCATTCGCTCCAGACGACTCTTCAAACCATCCAACAGATGCTGTCCAGATGCTGAGCGAGTGTGTGCCACGGTAAAATGGATTCCACCTCCTGCTTCATGCACTTCCATGTATGTGGCTCCAGCTAGCTGTGCATGAGCCAAAGCAAAGGTTTAAAGGAAAATCTGATGGTTGAACCTCATAAAGCGATGATGACAAACTCACCTTCATTGCAAACTCATGCACTCGGTCTCCAGCCCACACAGGATGAGTATGTGCATCAATCAATCCTGCAGAAAACTGTAATCAATGCTGTTCAAATGCTTTATTTTGAATGTTAGATGTGAAGCTTACCTGGAAGAACACACTTTCCAGAAGCATCCAACACATTGTCGAAATGTGCTCCTATGAACTGAGATTCAATAACATCTGAGGGTCCAACAGCTTTTATTTGTCCATCACTACAAACAGAAATCAAAGTCAATGAGGATGTAATCTTTGATTTTAACAAAAGCATGACCTGTCAATGAAAGAAGTAATAGCTAACTAATAAAAAAGACACATTATTGTTAAGTGCTTTATACAGCTGCCTTTAGGTTATCTTAGTGTTGGTATTTAGGGACTGTCTCATAAGTTACATACTGCTTAGGTCTTAAATCAGTTTTCAATAACTTTTACACCAAATAACATACAGTAATCAAAGTCACCTGTTCTGCATTTATCCATGACTTCTCTTGTGAGTTCAACTTTAGATTTTTCATGATTATTTTCAAAAGCTTTCAGATCTTGACCAAAAATGTCTAAACTTTTTTTTTTTACACACACTGCTTTTAATGTTTAGTTGCCATTAAACTAAATGTGTTCAACTCTGACTCTCACCATTGAACCTCAACTTTTTGATTTTTTTAATAAATATTCTAAAAAATAAGGTTTGGCCATTTTCAAAATGTACAATTTTTAGATTTTTTTATTTTCTTCACAAAAACAGTAAAACTGTGTATTCTGAAGTGAAAATGTAAATCTTTGCACTTACATAATTGTATTGGAATTAACTTGAGCATCAAAGATGAATGATCGATGAAAAGAAAGTTCATGATTTTATGTTGCTTTGTTTAAAAGCTAGCAAGCTTTACAATACCTTAAGTACATTGTGTGGTGAAAAGGGCACTATTAGCTTTCGATTTTAACATTTTTATGAATAATTACAAACATTTGAAAAGTCTAGGCCTAAGGGAAGTCATAGATGAACACAAAACAGCTGGCTTTATTGTTTATAGTTTAGTTTACAAGCTATTGCGCTTTAAAATATAGTATACATGGTGTTCAAGTGCATTCTTTTGTGGAAATAATACATTTTGGACATGAATTATAATGTTGTTAGTAATTTAAATAAAAAACATGTTGAGTCCAAAGAGGAAGCTTTCATTGTCAGTTTTTTTTTATTTTATTAAAAAATCATTGAGCTTTAAAGTAGTATATAGTATATGAGCATTTTGAAAGTGCCTTCTGTTGTGAAAGACACATTTTGCTATTATATAGTATGCATTCTGTGGAATGAGGGCTCTCTTTTCCTACAGTTTTTGTTAATAATAGATCAAACAAAAGGTTGACCCCCAAATGAAGGTCGTAGACGAACACAATACAGTTGGCTTTGATTACTGTAGGGCATTTGGTTTAAAAGTTGTTGGGGGGGAAATCTGATCAAAACAGCATGTAACTTTTGAGACTGTTCCTAAATACCAACATGAAGCTAACTTTATATTATTCTGTGTATTGTATGGTATGTAACGTTCAGATGAGGTCCTTAGAAACACTTCTTTTTGAATTCCCAGACAAAATGCAAAAATATGGCCACTGTTTTAAAACATGCCTAGAAATATGGAAGTCAACAGCTCGCGCCAGATGTGCTCTCTTTTCTGTCTGGAACACAATTTCTGCCTGTATGCCCATTTTTACTACACAGAGGTAAATGGCAGGCCGCTATAGCAGAGTTTCATCTAGTCTGCAGAAACCTACATTAAAACTCTACCCATAGTTTACACAGTAGATGCTCACTCAACTGATGCGAGTTGGTCACATGATACTGACGATGTTTAAGTGGTGAGTGTAATTGACAGAATTTTTGGTTGTGATATTAATTATCTGTATTTTTGCTTCAATAGTAAAACACAATTTTGCACATAAAAATCAACCCATTTCTGATGTACACCATAACGCAGAAAGCCATACTGTTCGCAGATGTTCTTAAATTTCGTGTTACCAAAGTATTACTGTTATTTGCAGGATACAGAGGTGAATATCAGAGGGCATCGTGACTTACGAGAGGGTTAAATGAAATTGTTAAAATAAACGTTACTCACTGTCCAATCAGCACACTGCCATTCTCCACAATCGCAAAACTCTGCATCCCGTCCTTGGTAAGAAACTGCTCCCCATTTTTACAAACTAAGACGATTTGCGTAGCATTTTTCACTAAAAGTTTGAAACTGTTTGCAGACATTGTTAACCTCAAACTGCTTCAGTGCAGAGTCAAGACCCGAAAAAGCGGGTAAACATTAGCAAACCAATATTAGGCAACTTGTCCGAAGGTCGTTTGGTAAATGAACACTGAGACGAGTGAACAGCGGTTCACTCGAGAGATGGTCATGAAGCAAACAAAAGATATCTTATAGTTTATTCACAATTTTAAATGGGTT
This sequence comes from Danionella dracula, assembly GCA_900490495.1. Classification (NCBI taxonomy): domain Eukaryota; kingdom Metazoa; phylum Chordata; class Actinopteri; order Cypriniformes; family Danionidae; genus Danionella; species Danionella dracula. The sequence goes on from UELW01000146.1 coordinate 796,905, forward strand.
CGAAAGTCACAACTCTGTTCTAAAAAAGAAACACAATTCATAAATTTTTCATCCCTCCTCAAAATTGACAAACGTTCTTTTGGTTATTTCTTATTTAAATATACTAGACAAACCTGTTAAAATCCAGCAATTTAAGCAAATTAAGTTTTTGTAAAAAGAAAGCTTTTAGTTAAATCGTAAGTGTTGTTTAAAAGACTGCCTTTATATTTAATAAGTTTTGCAGCAAATTGTGTTGAATTAAACTTCATTCTGGGAAAAATACATATAAGACCATGTTTTTTCACGTTTTTTTAAATTAATTCATTCTTATGGAAAAGAACAGTTATTTAACAGTTATAGTCCAATTGTTAACTAAATTAACAGCATTAATAAATACCTTTAGACAAACTGTTGATTTTTCTTTACATCTGATACATTCCCAGACAAAACAAACTAAGCAAAAATGTACAAACAGCACAATTTATTGGTCATTGTGCTCCCAATATCTTTTACAGTGTAAAAAACCCAACCAACTATCAACTTTACAAATAAAGGAGACACCGCTTCACATAAAATTGAAACAAAAAATCTGGTTTGAATCGCTCATCATTCTCTCATCTCCCCATCTTCTTCCTCTTCATCTACTCCACGAATGTACAACACATTATTACACCTGCGTAAACGAAAGCACAGCATTAAAATGAGCATGAAAATTCTCACAAATACTTTCAAAGCCAAAACTGGCAGCAGCTTAACACCATACCTGACGAGCACCTCGCCGAGATGTCCCGCTAACGCTCCATCCACATACTCCTCTGTGTTCGCCAGCTGCAAATATCAAATCATCAGAGATCAATTTCATGATTTCAGTGCTTAACACTTTAAAAGTCAGGTAACCATAAACAGGAAAACCAGTAATTTCATAATCGAGGGTTTTTATGTCCCAGCAGGCGCCTCATAAAGTATCCATGTTGCAGCAGGTTTGCTTCAGTCTCATCATTACCGAGCCTCCCCTGGCAAGCTCGGCCGAGATCTGTGCCGCTCTCAGGGCGGATATCTTCAACCGAAAGAAAAAGCGTTTTGTCTGCATGTCTGATGCTTGGTGTGAATGCCCTGTTAAGAGTTCTAGATCTGTTTTAACTTTCTCTCCAGGTGAACATGTGCAGTCTTTAGGGAGAGTTTAAAGCTACACAAGTTCTTTATTGCTTGTGTAATTAACTCAAGGAGCTCTTAACGCTCATTTTATTCCTATTGGCTATTTCCAGGATACACACTCTGCAGCAGCTGTGACAGAGAGGAAAGCTTGTCAAAACTATGTAATATGATTCAGCATCACCATTTTCAGCATTACCAAATACCATAAACTGAAACTAATGCTGTAATTTATCTGTGGTGAGGCTGGACATTGTCCATGCAAAACCGATGTTTAAAATTGTTAACGAATCTTTCATGCAACAGCTCAATACTACACTCTGTGATTCACAGTTCTATGACAAAATGAAAGAAAAAAAAAAAAATAAAAACAAAAAAAAAACATGTCTTCACTTTATGAAAGAAGTAACTACAGTAGTGTTCTTTTAAATAAGTTTGCTTTAGATTAAAGCTTACTAGCTTTGGCGAATGTCAATGGCAGTAAACACGACTCAAATTGCTTTTTTCCAATAATACAAGAACTTGTAATTGCTTGCTTCTAAATGTTTTAGAGTCTGTAAATTGTCTGCAAACCTCTGAGCTGTAGCCACTCAAGCTAGCGCTGTCTGCTTGCTAGTATAGCATGCATGCTTCACAGCAAAGTGAAGGTTGGTAAAACTGCAAGGTTTTCTCTGTGTATTAGACATGTAACCTATGATCGAGTTTCAGTGTAAAAATATTTTGTAGTAAACACTATCTACTACTTCCAATTTAGCAGTAGGGCTAAAAAGAGAGGAATACATGTTAACACAAAGCTGAAGTACGCCATCTTTTGGTGTAATGAGGGGATAACATGGGGAAGGTAAAGTGATCAGTTCCGCAGACTACATTTGCCCATTTCCGATTTATACATAACCTAAATCTTCATATCACGCTAGTAGCAGGACAGTCTTGTGAAAAGAGCATTCACGGTAGTCAGACCTCTCCCTGGCTCAGATTGCATAGTCTGAGTACACCCTACAGCAGGCATGTCTGAAGTCTGGCCTATCAGATTTTTACAACCCGGAGCTTAAGTCTATGAACAAAATTCCATTGATTTGAACGTGATACGCATGTGTTTTGTGCGTTCAGATTGAACGTGGGAGGAACAAGTCTATGTAAGACTGAATCTTCTCCCCACGCCTCGAGTGACATTGCGCAAAGGATGAACCAGACTATACAACTCATGCACCTACCAATCAGGAGCTCTCTTCTAGTGATTTGCTTTATTCTTTAAAGAAAAAGAAAAACAAAAAACATTTAGGACAAGTTGATCATTGCTGTGTGCTAAAAGTCCAGTCATTTATTATTCTAAGAACAAATTTTTTTAAAAGATAGGAACTAGAACTCCTAGCTGCTCTGAAATCGCAACAAAGATTCCTTGTGTGGGCCAGTGAGCAAAACCCAAATCTCAACAACCCCTGTAGGTAGAGCTGGTTCTTTCCTAAAATCTACATCTCACTCGTTTGAGTGCATTGTTTACAATCTGTAGTATTATCTGACTCACCAGACATTCATGAAAGGCAGATATGCTTTTAAAGTTGTTAATATCTGTGTGAGTGGGTTATGTGAAAAATAAAGGTAAATGTTTAATAAAAGTGTATTTATGCATCTCTTTAGTAGTGAAAAAAATGTTAAATTAAGCATTGAATTGCCCAGGGTATCTTCACTTCTGAAAATTTGGCACTTTTTGCAAAAGGTTTAGACACCCCTGTGCTGCAGCAGATAAAGACTGCATTTATTTTGGAAGCTGCTAAAGCTCAAATGTCAATAGTTAGAACACACAGGGACAAAACATTCTGTAACAACAGTACCTGCATGTTCATGTAGCCATCCACTGACACCAGATAGCCCTTGTACTCCATACCCCACTTCAGCTTGACCATCACTGGTTTTCCTGTGAGGCCGTTTAGAAAGGGCTTGGGGTTCAGCGGCAAACTCTGCAGAGAAAATTTCCAAATTAAAAAGTTCACACATCAGTTAAGCAAAAACTAGAGAAATTTCAATTTGCCTATTGATAATGTGGTGAAATGGTAGTCATAACTGGAGTCCTTTCTTTCTCAAAAAAGTGAAAATAATTAAACCAAGTGTCTGCTAACGACCTCTGTTCTTCAAGACAATGAGGTTTCAGTGGAAAGTAATTCTTGTGGTTTTGAACTTATCAAATTGTAGACTTTTTTCTTTTTTACCTTGTTACCATGATATTGGGAAAAATATAATTAATTAGAACAAATAGAGAAAGAGTAAATATTGTTTTTTGTGACATTAACAAATTTAAACAAGTTTTTATTAATTCAGTCCCATGAACTGTTTACATTTTGTAAATAGCAAGTAAATTAAAAGGAAAAACAGAAGTCTATTTAGTGTGTATATATATATATATATATATATATATATATATATATATATATATATATATATATATATATATATGCATATTTTGAGCCCAATTTTTAGCAGCCTTTTGCCAAATCCTTTATGTTGTATCTTTTAAAAGATGTTTTTATTGTTTTTATTTATTTTTATTTAAAGATGTTATTTAAACTTTTAATACGTGTTGTACACTCTACTTTTTTAATTTTGAAGCAATTGATGTTTGGCTGCCAGAAATTGAGGGTGAGTTGACTATAAAAAATTAACATAAGCTTTCAGGATGAGCAAAGGACAATACTAAATGTGATTCCCTGTCTGCTTTGAATGGCTGATCGCCTAATAGTCATACAATCGCCAAGTAACTTGCTTAAACCTAGACCTTTAAGTCACAGTAAAATGAAATATAGCAAGCTTGTCGTGAGAACAGCATATTAAATGCGGGATATCATTAGTTTTAAGAGCTAAAATGAACAAGTCCCAACAGAGATCCTTTAAAATTTCTCTAAAGACGTAGTTGCGTTTGTTTACAAAAATTATACATTTCTAATAAAAAGCTCCAACACAACGTTCATTGTGCGTAGCACATGCTAACAGGCAGCAGCACCAACGACTCCGTATTGAATGAAAACTCCCGCGCGTTTCGACCAAAACAACAAAAATTGATCAAAACAAGCAGAGTTCCGTTAACTTACCATGTCTGAATCACTTGGGTGATATTTTTAGACGCAAAAATTGTTTATTATTGTAGTAATAGCCACAAGAGCACACTCGCACGCCTTGCCGCGGTAACAGGGAAGGACAACGAGCACACTTTGACCGCGAGGCGGGAGGAAGGAGCACGTTTGCCTCCACCGCCGCCTAGAGGTTTGGCGAGTATTTATGAAACTGCAAAATTACGTTAATTTCGTACTTTGTCGATTTCGCTCAATCCTGATGACCATATCCAGTGTTTCATTGGGTGGGTTAAGTGGTAACGGTTACATTATAGTAGAAATATCCTCACAAAACACATCACATTATCTTAAAATGTTAGCTTTAGTTATTACTTAGCTACACGTTTTTTAATCTGACATTGCTCAAAATCCTCAATAGTAATAATATAATTTACTCACATATACCCAGTACCTAAAGTGAATTGCTAATAGGCTAACGTGCACTTATGTCATTTAACTGGCATTTTTTGTGAGTGAATTACTTGTTTATGAAGCTTATGGTGATTTGTGTTGTTGCAAACAGAGCAAACATTTGTTCAGAAATCTTTGTTAGCCTTGATCAAGCTAAAAAAAATGTAACATGGTATTTAGCATGGAATGGTTGAAGTAGCTGGTCCAAACCCTAAAACCAGCTTAAACCAATAAGCATCTTTTAAAATACAGCTTACATTGGTTGGGCTTTATCAACAGGTTATCAACATTTGTTTATTATTAAAAGGGAGGCTGTTAACATCAGACCCCTTATTTTTTTAATCAGTACAACACATTTCTGATAGATGGAAGACAACTTCCCAGCAGGCGTTTGCATCTCATTATCATCTATTCAAAAGAGTTCATATTTGATATGTAAAGGAGCAAGTATTTTGACTGTTCCAGTCTTGAGTGGTAGCGACCAGTCTTTATTGTCACTTTTACAGAACAGTCCCATACAAAGTCTAAATAGTGAATTCAGAAGAACTGTTTTAAACTTCGCTGGTGTTTTGAGTACTTGGTGAATGAATCAAAGCTTTACAAAAGCTGCCTGAAAGCCTACAGTAACAGATTAGAGCGGAAATCTTTTGCAGATCCGCATTCCAGACATGTATTTTTCCCCAATATTTCAAAAAGTTATCGGCCTTTCATCCTTTAACGCTTTCCAGTTGATCAGACTTAAAACAGTGCCACTCCGCATTCATCAAATATATTCAGCCTACATTCTTTTTAATTTCCTGTCAGCTGATTTCACATGATTCAAATCTACAATAAACATAAATGCTTTGATTTCACAGGCCGTATAGATTTATAGAAAATTAGTTTTAGATTAGAAAGGGAAAAAAGCAAATATTGTAATATTGACTTTAAAATTCGTTAACTTTTAATGAACTGAAAAAATTGATAGAAATTGTTTCAGCAAAATTTGTTCAGGAAATTAAAACAGATGCAGATGACATGAACAAAGATCCATATGAGGATCCATCCAGCTTAATAAATACAAAAATGTAAAACATAACTGGCCGGCTGGTTAATATAGAAGCCTGGATTCAACTACTTCCTCAAAAAGGTGAGTTGCTCCAACAGATCAAGTCAAGACGATGACTCTATGAACTCTATGAACTCAGATAACTCTATGAACAAAAAAAGGCTAAAAGACACTTTTTAAATAAAGTGGTCATTCACAGCTCTAGAAATACACCATTTACTCACTGTCTGTATCTGGTACGTGTAAAATCATGTTATGTCGAATCTGAAAAATAAAGCAGAACAAACTCTCCCAAATCATGGCCTTGCTCAGTTCCAGGGATTCTAATGGGACCACAACCCGAAAATGCTATTATAAATACCTTGCTCAAAAAAGTCCGACCCTCATGCGCCACACAAAACAGAAATAATATTTTAAAAACTGGGTGGAGGAGGGATGTGTCAACTTCCATCTTTCTGTGTCTGCAACAAAAACTGACACCAACTTAGTTTTTAGTTTTTTGCATTTGGGCAGGAGATTTTAAAAGATATGGACTAAATCTGTGGCTCTCTCAAGTATGTATTTCAAAAACTCAACTTGTATCAACCATTACAGCTTAGTACATTCAGACAAGTATGAATAGAGTTAAAATATTCTACAGTCTACACATTATCAGAATCATTGTTTCCTTACTGAATTTTTTCTGTGTTCTTCTTGGCTTGCCTGTTATGTTTTAAATTCTGAATAGGGCTCGAGGACCTCAACAAGGTTTTCGTGTACACCATATTTATGGCAAGACTATATGTGTTGCCATGTGTGTTAATCAAGTGTTTAACCTCTTGTGTAATGTGTTAAAAAAAGCCCTTCTGAGACTTATAGAATTAGTCCAGTATTGCAAACAGAATTGGTGAGTGTAAAGAAGCGTACTGGGCAAGCTGTCTGCGGAGGGGCCCCTGTGTCCAGGAAGGTGACCAGGGCCATATGAGAAATGGCGAGGTGAAAGGGGTGGTGGTGGGTTTTAATTTTCAATCATTAAATGGGCAGTGGAGCTATGGTTGGCTATATCCTAGAGAGTGGGCGAATTAACTAGAAACAGCTGGGACAGAATGGCCATTTATATAATGTGACACTTTAAATCAATTCCACAAAACTGCAATTGCAGAATTGAATTAGTACTTTTAGTTTCCGACAGGAGCGTCACGGTGGCGCAGTGGGTAGCACTGTCGTCTCACAGCAAGAAGGTCGCTGGTTCTAGGCTCGGTTGGGGCAGGTGGCATTTCTGTGTGGAGTTAGCCCCGTGATCGCGCAAAGAATAAGTGAATTGAGTAAGAACGATTGCCCATAGTGTGAATGTGTGTGTGAATATTTCCCAGCGATGGGTTGCGGCCAGAAGTGCATCTGCTGCATAAAACATATGCCAGAGAGTTGACAGTTCATTCCGCTGTGGCGACCCCAAAAGGGAACTAAGCCGACATGAAGATGAATGAATGAATGAGTTTCCGACAGACTTTACAAAAAAACTCAAAAGGTGACAATAAAATAGATTTAAATTACTATCTAAATACTGTCTATTTTGTTCGATCTGTTCATCAATGGATCTTAAAGTCAAATTGACTTTACGTTGGGGAGTTAGAGATAAGTTTAAATGGACACTTCCATCATACTAAAAAACATTACCTTCCTCTAGGAAGTTCTATTTCTACTCCAATTTTAATGTAACACTATAATTCCTTTCTAACAGTACTATAATTCCTATCTAACAGTTAATTCACATTGGGCTTTTGGGAAGCTGCTTTGAAGCAACTGCTAAAAAAAATATTATGTTAATTTAATAATTAACCAAATTTTTCATGAGGTGAAATATTGTGGGGTGACCAAGAAATTGAGAATATAGACATTGAGACGGTTGTCTTGTTTGTATCCGAGCATCGAGAGTTTTTCGACAAAACCCACAAAAATTCTAAACCGACTGGGCGTGTCACTATTGTCCCCTGAGTGCCATCCAAGGGCAAGGGGTGTCACTGCATCAACATTCAGATAGATAACAAAAAGTCCCCTGCAGAGATATAATTGAAGTGAATTTTATTATGTCTAGTTGTGTGGTAGCCTCACATAGCCAGAACTTCAGGCAAGGTCTGGGGGCTTTGACAGCTTTTTTATTGTCAAGACTCGTTCATGAGGCTTTGACTGACATGACAAATAACCAATCCCATGTCGTTTCAGGGTGCGGAAATTTTACCACAACAATAGTCTTTCATAGCTAATGAATCCAATGTTATTAGCTCTTTCAAATCATTCATTTGCAATTCACATGATGGATATTCAATATTCTTGACCGTACAATGTTTCCAAGCAGAGCGAAATTAAATGTGACACTGGTACTGATTGTCTGGATAAATTTGTCCAATTTGTCCATTTCAAACTCATCCGACTTATCTGAGACCAGGTGATTGGTGACATTTCCCCTCCTTGTGGAGGGTGCAAGTATTAATGGGGCAGTCGAGTCAGCGGCCATTCTCTTAAATATGCCGGTTGCTGACTCGGACTAAGAAGATATTTAAATGCTCAGGAAACTAATAGGTAAAATAATCAATTTGAACCGCAATTCAGTTTTATTTTGATGTCACCAGTTTTAAGCCATAAACTAAAGAATTTAAATAATTCAGTCTGTGTGACAAGCATGTGAGTTCACGAGACACGCCTCAACTTTGCCTTTAGTTTTTATGTATTTAAAACTTTACATTTTCTGTTTTTTTTTTAATTGTAAGTACACAACCACTTGGATATCAGACATTCATTTTTTAAGTCTTCAAGTGTCTGTAGAGGGTCATTGCTATTGATATTAAAGAGTGGGTGGAAAAGAGAGTGGAGCACTTCCTCCCAAATGACGTCGAGTGACTCAGATGCCTCAAGTTCTGCCAGGAATGTTTCTCCATTAACTTGAGAAAAATGCTGGGAGAGGGGGCGTGGTCTTGCGCTTCAAAGCCCCTGTCAATCACGGCCGCTCAGATTCACTCTCAGGTGTTCAGACTCCGAGCGGAGCAGCTTCACGCGCACTTCCCGCGCTCGCTCTGCTGCCAGTCAGCGAGCAAACGACGACTGTAAAGGAACGGACACTAGTTACTGACTTTACTCAGCAAATGGCGCTGTCGTACGGGATTTCTATCGTTTTTCAGGTGAACGGTTTCAGTTTGTTGGGGGGGCAGATCACCTCAGCGTTTGCGCACCTGGCCAACCCACGCTAATGAAATCGTGCTCCTACATGCAATGCGAGAGCCTCCGGAGCGGAATCAGCTTCTCGTGCGGATTTACAGCATCTCGAGGTCTGATAGGTGTGATTTTTGGGAGGGTGTCCTCTGTCTCCTGGACGGAAGAGCATTATGGAGCTGGCAGGTAGATGTGTGATGGTCGCGGCGCTTCTGATAAGCGTTCCTCGCCCCGTGTGCTCAGGTCAGTGTGACGCAGGTCACTTTTTAAGGCACTCGACACGTGTGATCAAAACAAAGCTGGCTATGTGTCAAACTGAGGTGTGCTAGTCTGGAGGAACCGATTTAATTACCAACATCACCGGGTTTTGAAGTAGCTTTCTTGAAGACCTTTGTGACGATTATAGGTGTGCAACCGTATAGGACAAATGTGCTTGTGATGATGGGGACTCTATAAGCGAGACTGTAACAGTTGGTTAAGACCAATTGTGATATTATTTAGTTGTGAAAAATATTGTAAAACATTTTTTTAATGAGAAGACCTACACCCAGGGGCGATTTAAAAAGTGCAAACTTTAGAGCGCTCAGCCCCTAGAAGGAAGAATTTTGCTAAACTAAATAATTTTTGATACAGTTATTTTTTTGTGGTGATGTAGGGGGACTGGCTCATAAAAGATTGTTAGAGAATTTCTTTGCTCAGTGTCATGACCTCAACGGGTTTTAGGAGGGTTCTGTAGCTGCATCCTCCTGATAAATTAATTTCTCAATTGTCAGGGTCAGTGCTTCCGATTACTGCTGATTTAGGTATAAAAAAATGTTAAATTAAGTTCCCTATTTTGGAGCATTTTAAGGGTAAAGAGGGTGGCTTGAGAAGATTCCTCATACTGAGCTTTTGAAATTGATTATATCCCCTGATTCTATAGTAAGGGCAACAATTGCTGGTGATTTTTTTTCTGTATATTTTCAGGTTAAATGCTTACCAATTTTTGGGTAAAATGGCAGGCATGGAGCCTCTAGAGAGAAATGTAGAAAATTTGTGCATTTTTAGGATATAATTGATTGATCTTAAGAACAGCCTTTGAATATATTTTTTTAAATTTGTGATTTTAAAGAGTTATTAATGGCAAGACTACTTGAGTGAGAACCATTCTCCAGAGTTTCACTCTCGCCACCAACATCCTTCCTGTTTTGCATGTTTAATGACACTTTGCAAAACATGAAAACTCTAAGCCTCGTTTGCTTTTTGCTTAAACTTAGTGGTGACCTCACTAATTATTTTTAAGCATTTTGTTCATGTGATCTATTTGTTTGCTAACATGTATGAAAATATTTTAGTTGATCCAGTCTGTGAATAGTTAAATGAACTGCATCAAGAGCCATGAAAAGTATCTATAAACTGCAATTCCGGGCATTTTCAGTCAAAAGGTTCAGCTATGATTTTACAGATTTACAGACATTCTAAATTTTTAAAACTTGGATTCACATTTAGATGTATTGAAAAACGAACCCTACAAAACGCAAGTATTTGAAATCTGGTGATTCTCTGTGTCAGGAGATTCAGTTCAAATAAAATACAAAAATCAGTATTAGGCCACAGACAAAAGGACACGCTAAGCAGTTTTCAAGTTGACCTAGTGTTTAATAAAAATATTTCTGATCCGAAACTGGTAATTTTCAACATTGGAATGATTGAGAATCTGCTCACTTCTGGAGTCGGCGTCAGGTGGCCGGTTGTGGAACCGCGCTTCAGTCATGTTCTATTGAGCATCAAGAGGGAAAGCAGAAGGTTGGTGCTTGGTTAGAATGCATTTTTTTTATTATTCTATATACAGTCCTGACAAATGAAAACCTCTAGGTGGAATGCAACCTTTTGTTTTATAAAAAATAGTAATGTACAGGATCTGATACCATAATTGGAATATATTTACCATTTTGCATATTACTGTGAATTGTTTACCCTTGATTGATGAACATTGTGTACAAGGCATGACTAAACCAGTGTGCAATTCATAAATGCAGTGTAAAGGAAGTATTGTTTTGTGTTTACTTGTGACCACAATAACTCCTTTGTGAGACACAATTGTTTGGAACCTGTCTAAAATTAAGAGTTTGTGTGAAAGAGCTGCTTTTACTAGAGGAGGTTTTGGTATTTCAGCAGAAAACAGTTGCGCTTTTGTGTAGACACAGGAAGTGATAGTGTAGCCACCATAGTACCAGTTATTTGGTAGCTACACTAAGCACAGGGACACCCTATACCCGGACACATTGCTCATAACATCACACATTTTGATCAAAGCAAGCCCTTAACTTTGAGATCAATTACAAAATGCACTCAAAAAGTAATTGTTTTATCCACTTTCTAAGCCTTTTTCATTCATTGTTCAGGATGTGAGAATCGGGTGTGTAATCCACGCATGGGAAACCTGGCGGCTGGGCGACCCTTACAGACGCTTTCTCAATGTGGCTCTGCCGCTCCAGAACGCTACTGTGTGTTCAAAGCAGACAGCTGTGTGCTGCATTGTGAAGTGTGTGACGCTTCAAGCATGCGTCGCGCTCATCCACCCTCCTCCATGACGGACTCACCCTTCAAACCACCCCTCACCTGGTGGCAGTCTACACAGGGTGTTACCATGGAAACGCTACAGCTGGATCTAGAGGTGGAGTTCTACTTTACCCACCTCATCATCATATTCCGTTCCCCACGCCCTGCTGCTATGGCAATTGAACGCTCGCAGGACTTCGGGCGCTCGTGGACTTCCTTGATGCTATATGCACAGAACTGCAGTGATGTGTTCCGACTGGAGGATGGCGACGGCTGCACGCAGAAGTACTCCTCAGCGAAGCCCTGTAGCAGTGGAGAGGTGAGGCTTGCTTTGCATTTGAAGAAAATGCTTATATTTAGGTGAAGATTTTGTTGGATTCCTGGTCATGTGGAAATTACTGGAAACAAGAGAGCAGACAATGCAACAAAACGGGCTGACCCGGAGACATACTCAACATCTGATACAACCAATAGGCCTAAAGTAGAAAATAACTCACAAAGTACTGAAACATCGGCAGCAAAAATGGAATTAACGAACAGATAACACATTTTATTAAATATACTCAGAATAACGAGCAAACCGAATAATTTCAGGAACCAGAAGAGATCAGATTCTACTAACTGAATGTCAAATCGGGAACACAAGATTAACTCATAGTTTTCTTCTTTAAAATGCATTAATGCATTCATCAATTAAACACATCTTGGTAGATTGCCCATTTTATAATTCTAGAGGATAAGGTACCTGATCGGACAAGATCCGAAGGAGATCCATGCTAACCCCTAAAAAAAAACTAATAAAATGTGTACTAAGTACAGACTTTACAGCAGATGTTCACAGCTAGGAATTATAACTTAGTTTGGAAATGTTAAAGTTTTTAAACATCTTGTAAGTTATGGTTTTATGAACTAAAATATTAATGAAATTTTTAAAGGAGGGATGTGGCCATGAAATTGTCATGTTGCTGTCAAGGCTTAAAAAAAAAGAAAAGATAGATGAATGACATTCAGGTGAAGTCATTGTGTTAACATGACAATATCATCAAAATACCACAGATTTGTTTATGAAAGTCACTTTCTCCATAACAATCGAATTTAATGTTTTCCATGTATTTAAATAGGTATTCAGACGATTACAATCTTCTTACAATCTTACAAGCAGAGTCTTTAGAGGAGTTTTTAAATCATAGTATAGGTATTTTTCAATGACATTGTTTTCACAACTAATACAAAGCAGTATAAAAAATTATACCTGAACACAAAAACCACTTTAGTGACTGGATCTTGAGATCTTGAGCCCTTTTAATCCCACCCCCTCTGCATCTTTACTGTTATATTATAGGGACATAGCTTTTCAGGTGCCCTGGGCAAACATAACAATATCTGGGGCAAACCAGGTATTTTATTTAGATGTTCAAATTATTGTAGATCTAATTTTAAAGGTATTCTATCAATTACTTCTGATCTTCCTGTTCTATGATTCATGACGGAAAACAAACTCAAAATTAACCTTAATCATATCCACTTGCAGACATTTACACCTGTGCTTTAACACATCTCAGAGGGGATTATCATATAGCAAATTCAAACAAACATGTTCATGAAATCTACTTTTTAAATATTAAAGAGACACTTTCAATATTCTGCTTTTATTTGTCTGATAGTAACTCATGGAGTCTACCTGACTGGCTTATGAGGCCAATTCTATGTTTAAATAATATGTATTACATGTAATGTGAGAATTTAATAAATAATATCAAACAAGCTATATTTACGTATGCATGAATTACTTCATAGTGACAATTAAACCATTGGAAATTTAGTGTTTATCCGAATCACTTTGATTCGACTGGTGCACAGCCTGCGCACATGGGACTTTTTAATGTTTCCACCATGTGCCCGCTGCTGTGAAAAAATGTGTGAAATCATAGTTCTGTAATTTTAGCATACTTTCTTCTTCCTTTTATAGGCTTTTCAGCCTTTTTTCTCGCAACCCCTGTAACTTTTAAGATTGCTCCACTTTCAAAGAAGGGCCACTTATGCGCATTATGTCAGGGCAGCGTTGGTGGACAAAGCCTCACTGATTCAGCATGGTCATTCACAAGCCAGAGACATTTAGAATAAGGCTTTACCAGACCTGAGGCACTTGTGACCCAGTGGATAAAGAAATTAGCTAGAGATCTGAAGGACGCTGGGTGGATCCCCAGATACCCAAAGTTGAAGATGTTGTGAGAGCTCAAACACTTGCTTTGCCATCAACAACTACAGTTGTGGTGCACTTTAGCAAGGCACTAGTTTCCAGACTGCTCCCTGGGTGCCGCAGCATTGGCTGCCTGCTGCTTATTATTTTTAAAATATAAAGCAATTCGGAGTTTGATTTTTTTTTAACAAAAGCCCCAAGAGGTAATGGGTGGTATTTAGCTGTATGTACTAAATGATGAGGCCGCTTCATTAGTAAAACTACTTGAGTATTTTTAAAATTAGATACTTTTTTCAGTTTTCTTGTAGTGGAATATTTTTTCATTAAAAAAATCGGTACTTTAACTCAAGTTGTGTAGTTGGTTGAGCTGCCGCCGCCTAACTGTTGGGAAAACCACTGATTTCATGTGATTTTCCCCATTCCAGCTTGGGTTTCATCCAGGTGCTCCAATTTCCTTCCAGAGTCCAATAACTTACATCCGTTGAATTGTAGTCTCTGAATTCCCATTAGGGGTGAATGGTGAGTAAACAAGGCACAGGAACAACCCAATCTTTCTCTCAAAGTGAGCTGATGAACCATGTGACCGTAACATGTGTTAAAGGAGACCTCAGATGCCAATTTAACACGAGTAAAAAAAAATTCTTTAGGGTATATATGCAAGGTCTGTAACTATCCAAGTTTATATTTCTGAATGGATTTTTTTTTTATTAAAATGAAAATTTTACCTCAACAAAACCCTCGCTGGTTTACGCTCACCACGTTTCTCTCTGCACATAGGCATGTTTAGCTGTCTGTCATGTTTTTATGATACAATTTCATTGGAATCATATGAGAGGCATATAATAATAATAATAATAATAATACAAATTAAAAATTGCAATAAATATTTTTCTTAATGAGGAATGCACAGCAGCAGGATTATCTAGTGATGTCAGAGTTGTCTTATAATTTAGCAAAATGTTTATGGTAATTTAAAATCATAAACTTGTGCTGGAGTTGGTCCAGATCCAAGTTTAAGTCTCAACTTCATTGTGAATCCTGTTTTGTACTGAACTTCGTACTCAGAGTCTGGAAAGAGTCTGGAAAGAGTCTGGAAAGAGTCTGGAAAGAGTCTGGAAAGAGTCTGGAAAGAGTCTGGAAAGAGTCTGGAAAGAGTCTGGAAAGAGTCTGGAGCGAAATAACTCGAGAAAACATCTGCTGGGGGATTTCCTCCATAAATAAAAGTTAGTTCAGTTCTAAAAGGTCAGTTCTTAAAGGTTCTTAAAGGGAAGGAGCACAGTTGTGTACTTTCTTTACATCGCAAACCTTTGAAACCATGTCTTCTCACACGCAAAATGGTGCTCTCGTGTTTACAACTAGACACGGAGGGGTGGAGTTTATGTAATTAATGGGAGAGTCTCACAGTATTTAATGGCTTTTACTACAAGTTTCACACAGGCTCATTCTCAGAGGATATAAAGCATACAAGCATTTAAAGCATAAAGCTTTATTAACATAAAACCGTTGGATTGATTTCTATCGTTTTAGGGGGGATTTGCACACACTTAAATGAGCCACATTTCTGTCCAAACTGGTGAAAAGTTTATATTTTCATATGAGGTGTCCTTTAAAATAGATGAATGTAAATAATTAGTAATTCAGCATTTTGATGCTGTCGAGTAACTAACCAGTGTTTGTTTATTTAGGTGATTTACCGTGTTCTGTCACCATGGGAGAAACTGGATCCATACAGCACCGATGCCCGGACACACCTTGGCATCACTAACCTACGGATTCGCCTGCTCCAGCCTCAGTCCTGCCCCTGTTTGTCTAAACATGCAGATGCCAAACCGTCTGTCCATTATGCCATCTATGACCTCATCTTAAAAGGTGGTTGTCTGTGCCATGGACATGCGGATCAGTGTGTACCCACCGCTGGAGAGCAGATCACAAACTCTCATGGAAAACAGATGGTGAGTGTTCAGTACTGATGAATTGAATAACTGCTAGTTTTTTATTTTTTAATCACGTCTATTTTCTTCCTGATATTACTTCATTTGTTTTTAGTGTTAAATGTTATTTATATCTGTTCAGAAAATAAACAAATAATAAACAGATGTGGGCAAAAACATTAAACCCAAAGGATACAACTGTATAAGCTATAAATAATGCAATAGACAATTAAAATGAAATTATTTGTGGTCCTGAAATTAAACTTTAAAAATCAAACAAACAACTACATACAGTCTATAATGTTATAGGTAGGTACTCATTGAAAACATGTTATATTTTGGGCTCTACTTTAAGATTATCAATTAAATATTAATAATGGTATGAATTGCTTCCACATGTTGAATATTTAAAACCTCTATTTCTTAACATTTTGAATGTTGTTTGGAGATACCAATTGTTTTACATGGCTGGACAAATATTAGTGAGAATTACTGACTCGTCAACTTTAGCTACATCTACTTACAAGATGATCGCTGATGTGCATATGACCTGACGTGATTTCCATTGTTTTTTTATGA
Organism: Danionella dracula; assembly: GCA_900490495.1. Lineage (NCBI taxonomy): Eukaryota > Metazoa > Chordata > Actinopteri > Cypriniformes > Danionidae > Danionella > Danionella dracula. Next base: position 813,036 of record UELW01000146.1, read on the forward strand.
ATGTTGGGCTAAAGCCATTCTCTGCTTGCGATAGGCTGGATAGGTGTGCCTTTCAGCCATCAGTTTGGTATGAGACTAGAATTCTTTTCAATCAATGTGAATTGAGTCGGAGCAGCTCCAAAATATGTCTCTACACACCTATCCAAATTAAGATTTGCATGAAGGATTGGATAGCTTCTCTACAAGGTGCTTTTTTGCAAGCTTAAAACTTCTACTGTTTAATTTTGATGCAGTGACACTCCTCGCTCTTCGATGGTGCTCTGAGATAGTAATGTTTCGTTCATGAAGAGAACAAATCTTCAACATGGCTTGTTGGTAATAACTCTTTTTGGGGAGTTAATAGTTTTATTTTGTGCCTGTGGATTACACTGTTAGTAACCAGTAGACCCATTAGTAAGCATGTTCATTTTTTTCAGATTCTTGTTTTTTGCTCATTTTTTTATCTTTGTCGCTTCAGGTTGCAAATAGATCTGATTTTGTTTTTCAATATAAAAGATATAAATGAATCATTGAAATAACATATTATTTTAAATGAACAGGAGTCAAAAGAATAATGAACCAAAATGAATGAAATTTCCTTTGGCTTCTCATGGGACACCACCGCCACATGCACGGCTTTTTAATAATTTTTGTGGGCTTTGTTGAACAACTCTTGATGGTCGGCCACCTAAAAGACACCAAAAAACTTCTTAAAGTTCATATATGTATCGCTCACCTCATAATAACAGCGCGATTTCATGGGTCACTCAAGCCGATATTGCAGAGCCAAACTTTTTTTGTTTGAAAATGGATAGCTCTGTGTGTGATGACCTTAACTGAAGTCACGTGGGATTGCTTTACTCTCGTAAAATGCGCTCTCACATTCACTAAATATCTACCACAGTAGCCGTGCTGGTTCAAAATTAGCACCCCGCTAGATTTTGAGTAAAAGAGTTTATTCTTCTAGTCCCCTGTTACTGACCACTGATCGAAGAGATTATTTTAGCAGCCATTTCAGCCATTGTAACAGGACGATAAATATTCTGAAAGGAAGTGAGATGTGAGAGAGGGAGGATGGATGACCAGCTAAGGACCCAGGTTCAGTATTCAAATGAGTGTTGTCTGATTAATAGCATTTTATACGTCATTTATATTTTTACACATTCGGTTATTTTTCAGGTGCCACTACTGCCCAGTTGGCACTAAAACAAGATCAGTGACACTTTTTTTTTGTCCTCAAGGGATTTCTGTTGCCATCTGTGCTGTTTTCCCCATTTTTATGTAAACTATTTGCACCTTGTTAATAGTTAGTTGTGTTATTTCACCGCTCTAGTAGTCAAAATGTGTTTCTTTAATTTGTTTTGGTTTGTCATCTATTTACATGGGTTTCTTTGTACTCACAACATTATCTCACAAAAGAAAATTATAGTGCGCTGGATTGCCATCCCCATTAAGTGAAAACCATGCTGACATAAAACAAAGATGAACGTGCGTTAATTACGGTCATCCCCATTCCCAGCGACCATGTTTCCTGTAAGATTACATAAACAGTCCCCTTTCTCTTTCACTGCCTTGTCTTTTCCCCTCTCACTGTCTTTGTTTCAGATTATATAAGCTGTGTGTTTGCAGTTCGTTTGGCTCTATCTCTGCAGAGAGAGATAAACTCCTGATAGCAACTTAAGGATAGAAAGAGAAAGTCAGACAGGAAGATAACAGAGTGGGGAAAACAGATAAGCAGGAGAAAAAAATGAGGGGCTGCTTTGCTGGACCCCTTTTCCTAATTGAGCTGTTGTTAGCATGCTGTGATCAGACAATAACAGCAATTAGTCTCAGTCTCACACATGCAGTTCATCAACCCGCTGCTCTCTTATCAAAGGTCAGACTGTTTGATCTCTCAGAGCAGACAAAACACACACCCCGTGCCAATCGACAAGCATGCACACCAGCTCTCTCGCACCCTCTGACTACCCACCCAAACATGCAGACAAACAGAGGCGCAGGGACATGCTCTGTCCGTCCGCACTCCTAATGGGAACACGTGCTCACACGCAACCCTTGTGTGCCCCTGCTGGAATGTTTGGGGAGAGTGTGTGTCTTGGTAAGTTTCCTCCCGTATTATGATGATAAACATGTGAAAGTGTTTCAGATGCCAGCTATATGGAGAGCTGCCAGTTCTCCCCCTCCCCCTCCCCCTCCCCCTCCTTCCTCGCAGCGCTAATTTGCCCTTCTCTTTCTCTCCTGATGAATTTTCCAAATTCTTGTCTTGATTGTTTGTTTTTGTTGCTCTACTTTCTTTCATTCCACATGATGAGAGCGAGTGCTGATATGAATGCCAATCTCTCGGAGGAGAGGACCGGGATGGAGGGCTAAGCTTGAATGTTTTTGGGATAAGGAGGTTGTTTTTCATGCAGAAATATTGAGCTTGTTAACTCTTCACTCAAAAAAATTTCCATATCCATTTTAAATAAGATGTGATTGTGTTAATGGTTTACAGTTTTTATCCAATTCTAATAACTTTTTTTTTCTATTTAAAAATCCATCATAAAGTCTAGATTCCCCGTGTATTCATTCTTGTTATAGAAAAGTGAATATTAATTGTTGGTGGGTTGCAGCCCATGCTGTTTTTTGCTCCAATTCTGTTTCAAGCGACAAAATTGTAGCTTCTAACAACGCTTCATTAGCGGAATCTGGTGTGGTATATTAAGATTGGAGTAAAACTGTGCATAACTATGGCCCTCTAGGAACTGAGTTTGAGACCCCTGAAATAGGAAGTTAAAATCAGAAAACACAAATGAGCAAGTTCATTTACCCAGTACTTTGCTCTATTTTTGGGTTTGCAAATAGATTATTTCCCCCATATGAGCTATTTTAAATTAATCGTTTATTTAAAAAGAACAAGAGTCAAAAGAACGAATCACCAACATGAATTAAATTTCACATCAGTTAATCGCAATCGTACAAGCGGTGGGAGGAGCTTGGTAAGTGACAGTCCTATGTCACTTGACTAGAAGACTCTTTCTTTTTAAAGAAGATAACTTGGCACACAAATACATTTCATGAATAAAGCTCAAACTGGATGTTCCTCTGACTCACAGCTGTTACCCTCGCCATGAAAGATTATTTTCAAGCAGCCATAATACTGGCTCTTTAACAAGTTTTCCATACAGCTGTAAACATTTGTGTTTTACTGAGATTTCAATTTCTGTTTAAAATAGCTTTTGATTTTGTTCAACATGAGTACCTTTCATGATTAACCTGTGTTTGATGTCTCACTGACTTTATTTCCTTAATTTTATCAGAAAAAAAGATATACAAACGCATAAACAAATAACATGGGGAAACAAATAGTTAGAGGGCAATCAAATCATCCTGAAGTGGACATTGTTGAGCATAAATCTTTGTTTACTTAAATCTCTAACTTTACTTCTCTTTGTGTTGGAAATATTGCTGATTAACTTTTTAAGTCACTTTCGGTAAAAGTAGTTCCTAACTATTTAATGTGAATTGTGAGGTCCGCTGTAAAATTGAAGAGTTGGAAGTTAACTGAAGCTGTTGGGTGTTGGCCTATCCAATCCAATAGTTTATAGGTTGGCAAAGTATACAGTGTGATATAATACTTGGCTTGGCAGAATGAACACTTCCAATGGGAGCTGGTTGATGATCAGCTTGGTAAATTGCTGCTCATAAGATTCTCATCTGAGGCGCCCTGAGGTAAACTTGTAACAGTGTGTCATTGTGTTTGTGGCCTCTGCTTCAGGTACATGGGAAATGCTTATGCAGGCATCACACAGCTGGGGATCATTGCGAGAGGTGTGACCGTCTTTACAATGACCGGCCTTGGAAACCGGCCAACGGTTTAACCGGGGAAGCTAATCAGTGCGTTGGTAAGATTTTAGCTCACTCGTGCAGACATAAACATACTTTTTAAATTATATATGTGCTCTCACACATGAAGCTATTGTGGAAGTGACTGAAGTTGTAATTTTAAAATCAATTGAATCCAATTGACTTCCCAAAATCTCCAACTTGATTTGTAACAGCCAAAGATTACATGCACAATTTTTAATAGTATGTTTTGTGCTCATTTTTCATTTTCTGTGAGTTTTGCACTGCTAACAACAGTCAACATACACTTTTTGGCTTAAAATAAATAGGTGCATGATGTCTCGTGGATGACCTGTGGGTTGACGTTCGTAAATACTATTTTTATATTCTGGTATTTAAACCCATTTTGCAATTGCTTTTCATTTCATTTGTTTATTTTGATTCTAAATTCTGCAGGTTTTGTTTAAAAAACAAAAGTAGATCGTTAAAGAAATATACAAACACCTAAGCAAATAACATGAAAACCATTAGTGAGAGTAAACAAATCTACCTGAAATTGACTTTCTTGAGCATAAACTACAGGTTTTTTAATCATTGATTTTACACCTTTTTTAGGCTCTTGTGTATTTGTGATTCAAACAGCTTAATGACTATTGCACAATATCTTCTATCTTTATTTCCCCTGATTGATATCTTGATGTGTATATAGCATCATATCTTTATATTCATTCTAATGATATCTTCAGTCCTAGATGAAGTCTTTGAAGATAACTTGTGCCTACCTCAGCATCTTTTAATTTTTTTTCTTTATGTAGGAGTTGAAGTTAACATATTCTCTTCTGTCTAGAGTGTAAATGTAATGGTCACGCAGAGCGCTGTCACTTTGACGAAAGCGTATGGCTGCGCTCGGGTCGACGGAGTGGAGGAGTATGTGAGTGCCTTCACAACACCAGCGGGCGCCACTGCCAACAGTGCCAGAGCGGCTTCTACAGAGACCCAGAGAAACCCTTCAGTGCCCTGGATTCATGCAAACGTGAGAGACAAATCAACTTTACATCACTCTGCAACGCTTTACATTATAGAATCAAATAGTCACTGTTGGACAGGCTTCAGGTTGGTGCCAGTAGAATACGATACAAACAATATAAATCCTCCGGTTTTTTTTAAACGTCTTTAATGGTTTAAAGATATCCCTTTGGCTGTGTACTCACCTGAACATTCTCTGCGCTCGGCCAGTCAGCTGCTTTGGTTGTGCTGAGGGTGAACACCAGATGGTGTGGTGACCAGGCTTTTAGAGGTGCTGGCCCCCAAGTGTGGAACTCGCTTCCTGTACAAGTTTACTACAGAATTTATGTTTTTTAAAGCAAAGCTTAAGACTCGCCTTTTTGGGATGGCTTTTATTGAGGGTGGGATTAGTGTAGGCAAATAATGAGTAATTTTATAGATTTTATAAATCTATCCTGTGTTCATGTTCAGTGTTTCTTCTGATTGTGTCTGTAATTTCCTTGTCCAGTTATCCTGAATAATAATGAACAAAATTAAACTTTCAGTAGCTAAAATATAGTTTCCCCCCCAAAATATTTTAGATTTCTCCTGAATAATATATAATATTAAGCATTGAGTAGCTTAAATGTAAATTTTACAGAATAATAATATACCATATTAAGCATCCAGAAGCTAAAATGTTAATTTTATACGACTTTCTCCTTACCTATGCACTATCCCTGACTGCATTCACAGTTCCCATCCCTTGCTGAATTTGAATTTGATACTTCTGTAGCAGAGCATACAAATAACTCCTCTTTCCAGGAGGCTCCACTTTCCAAATATTGCTACTGTGCTGAATTTTGGCCAAATAAACTTTTAGTTGCAGAGCATGAGGACAAAAAAAAACGCTAATAATTCAAAACGTTTGACCAGAACTATGTTTTTGTGTCTTGAACTAGGATGAAAGCATTTAATCTCAGATTTTGAAAAGCAGCTTAACTTAGCATGTGAGGTATCTACACATCCCTCTCGGTGTACATAAAGGAATGTTTGAGTATGTGTTTATCCGCTGCTTGTCCTAGATGATGTAAAAATTCAGGAACTCTCGGGATCAGCCAACATGTCCGATATTGTAGCATGCACACTTCGGGGAGCTGTTTGCCTGCGATCGAGTGTTGTTGCTGCTCGGAATGCTAATGGCTCTAACGACGAGTCAAGACAGGTCCAATAACAAGAACATTGATGGGATCTCAGCCGCGTGCAAGTGTGAGAGCGCATTGTGAATGTGAAGGGAGACAGATTAATCATCTGATGACACCATGAAGTCTTCTAATAATTGACTGCGTCAGTCTAGTCTGGAAGCTCCAAGTCTTCATTCTTCTGCCGTGAGTCATTCGAAAGCCATTAAATGAAGCGAGAAACATTAGGTTTGCTCAGAGCCTCGGGAGACTGTAAGAGCCATTACTAATGTGTGTGTGCGTGCGCGTGCGTGTGTGTGTATTGGGCAAATATTTTGCAGGTTGATGTGTGGAACATTCTTCCTGTCTGTTTTTCAGCTTGCATGTGTAGCGCGATCGGCTCGGCAGATTGCAAGCCTGAGACTGGAGACTGCATCTGTAAGCCCGGGGTGGCCGGGCCACACTGTGACCAGTGCATGCTGGGATACTGGGGCTTCCAGGAGTATGGCTGTATGCCGTGTCAGTGTGCTGGTGACTGCGACCCTTACACTGGAGACTGTATGATGAGGTGATTTTGATAATACTTTTGTACTAGTTAGCTGATGCTCCACCTGAATAACAAGGAAACATGATTACATTATTTTACTTTATTTATGTTGCTCTTTATCAACACCAAAGTTGACCACGCTGCTCTGCGACATACAAAAAAAAAACATATAGAAAAACAATAATTATCAACAGTATAAGCCAAGGAGTTAAAATCTTGGGTAAAGATTTTAAAAACAATAGGGTCTGATTGCCTGATGTGCGAAGGCAGCTCGTTTCACAGTTTAGAGACGTTATCATTTCTAAGATTCCTCTTTATCTTTGGGACCACTAATAGTGTTCAGCTGAGTTGAGAGAGTGTGAGGGAGCATATGACTGAAGTAGATCAGCAAGAGTACTATGAGGCAAGACCATGAAGGCATTTAAAAATCATTTTAAAATCCATGCAAAAATAACCGGGAATAACCGGATGCTAAAATTGGAGTAATATGCTAAAGTTGTTTTACACCAGTTAAAAGTCTAGCAGCACCTTTTGAAAGGTGCTAAAGTAATTTAATTTTTTAAAAATTGTTTGATTATTCTTTATTCTTATTAGTAATTTCATTATTAACTTGCATTAATTTATGATGGCTCGCCAATAGAGTGAAGTAAAGGAAAAGGGAAAACAAGCATGCAAATGGAAATTATTGCGGCAGAAACTATTCATTGATTTATTTAATAACAGGCTTACATGTGAGATGCTCTCAAGATGAGTTCTCTGAGGTCTAGACTCAAACTGTTTTAGCAAGAGTTTAAAACCTTTCCCTTTATCCTTCCAATGGATGCCTGTGTGTTTTAAAATGTTTAAAAACTAAATTAGACTCCATTATTATACAATTAGACTTAAAATTAACTCTAAAAGTCCCACCCCATCTTGTCTCTCTGAGCTGCTCTCTCTGTATGTTCTTCCAGTGAACTCTGCTCAGCAGACTAGCGCCATCTATTGGTCTTAAAGTGAAAGTGAAGAGGAGACAACCTTTGTTTTTGTATCTAATCTGTAAATTAAGTGTCTCAAACCCCTGCCGGTTTCTGCCTCATCGCAGTTTCAAGAGACCCACCTGCAACTTCAAACAAGCTCAGAGAAACTTAATTAGTGGAATCAGGTGTGTTCAGCGAATGGAGAGAGACTTTCCAGTGCTGTGGCCCTCTAGGAGATCAAGTTTGAGACAACTGCTGTGTACAAACAAGCTGTGAATGCAAAAAAGATCACGAAATTAGGATTTTGAATTGGATCACAGATTTTTTACCCATCTATCTCTTTTAGCAAATATAATATTATAGAAAGTTATTTTTTTCCCCCAATACACATGATAATCCTAGTTTTCAAAACCATTATGAAATGTATGCATTGTTGTCAATGGCTGATGTGATCATCACGTCAGCTGCTTTTATATCAGATTTCACAGACATTATCTTGTGTATCAAGTGTAAATCAACTGTTTTTTGAGATGCATGTAACACCTAGTTGCATATTTGTGCAAACTGATGCATGTTTCCTAGGACCTAGCGAGAGAATGCTGCAATTGTTGTAAAGATTGAGCAACTGTCACCCCTGTGATTAAAATTGAAACATCATACTGGATCGGTTTCTGGATCCAGTGGAAAATTCCCAGATGGGAAAGCTCATTTCAGCTCTGATTTAAGTATGGTACAGGGATCCAAAAATCAATAGTGACTGCTCAAACCTAGAAGACTTTCTTAACCGCATTCCACCGTTGCTTACAAATAGAGAAACTACTAATGTCTTTGTATATATATGAAATTTTTTAATGAAAAATACGCTATGTACTATTAAATAAACAAGTGAAACAATTTCATTAGTTATATATTCTTCGAAGACAATAAGATGTTATTAAAACACTTTCAAATATGGTGCTCTTAAAATGGTTCATTATAGAAGTAAAACACTTTCTGGTGATTATTATTCTTTACTATATAATAATAGTTATTATATATTTTATAATAATAAAATTATAATTCTTTACTAGACAACAAATGAACAATAATGAGAATTCTTTATTCATATCAAATGCTAAACTGCAGCCAAATAGTGTTCACTTATTTGATGATGTGAATAAAAAGAATATGTTGACTGAGTATAATTACTAAAGGTAAATAGCTACAAATATACTTGTAAAAACCTAGGTGAAACACAATACCTTGATTTTTAAGACATTACTTCACATATATAGAAGGATATATTTTAAAAAGTGACAAGATAAATGAGAAACAAAATACATTATATTCACAAATAAATTAAGATGTTTAACTTTTGCGAGATAAAAATTATACTTGTAGAACCTATTTCAATTGTATTTATTTGTAGTTGTCTTCCTCTGTTTGTGGGTCTATTTATTTTCTTTTTTTTTGCTTTTAGAAACGAATATCCACCTATACAAATGCGTATCAAATTTCACACTTATTTCCACCCTTCAGCATGTTCCATGTGTGTTTATCACGCTCAGGTCAGAGCTAGATATCAACAGCAGCGCAGAAGTCAATCTGTTTCGAACAGAAGAGCTCTTCTCTGCCCTCACTCACCCAGGTATCAAGCTAAAATGATGATCTTGTAACGCCTCCGTTTTTGTCTCATCGTCCCATTATAACATGTGTCATTGTCAAAATCTTTTCAGACAAATGCACATGCAAACAGCAACCTCTTGGAAACAGTAAAGTGTTCTGCAATGCAAAGCATATGTATGGTAAGCCTCATCTCAAGCACATGCTGCACCTTCTTGCATCCTAGTGCTCTTCATGTGTCTTTTTGCTTGTCTGTGTGTGTTTGCAGCCGTGAAGGTGCGAGTTCTTGGGGCTCATGATAAAGGCTCTCATGCAGAAGTGGATGTCAAGATTCTCAAGGTGTTTTGGGATAACACGCGGCTCAAACTCAGCCGTGGAAGTCGAATCCTCTATCCAGAGTCGTGGACCTCACGAGGATGCACCTGTCCAGTGCTTTTTCCAGGTGAGCACAGTTCCATGTGTTTCTGTTAGCTATGTTGGCCTAGTAAGAGCCCTGACTCCGTGGAATGGAGTTAATCTGATCAGATGTGTTCGTTGAGCTGATTTCTGTAGATGTTTTTGTGAAGCTAGGTTTTCAGCACACATACACCATAAACTGAAACAAATGAACCAAATCACTTTATAAGGATATAAGGGAAAAGCAAGTTAAAGAAGAAGGCATCTCTTTTATTACCATGCAAAAAGACCTTCAAAAAGAAGCCAAATTTGAACATTTAATTTCACATTTACATCTATTTGCTTTAGCTTCAATGAAGTCATTACTTCTAATTAAAATCAATGCATCGCTTTAGTTAATTTTAAATTATAAGTAATTACACCAATGCATAGTATAATCTAAATAATATTTATTGACTAACATTCAATAAACTAAATGTTCAACTCCTACATTGTGTGTAAATTAAATATCAATTTATATTCAAGGAATTCACAACAAATTCTCAGAAATGTGGTTAAATTTAAAAACACATTTTTGCTATGTATAATTTGTTGAATTCAAATGTGGAGTCTATTGTTAACAGCATTTCCCCTATGCGAGTCTAGAAGAAACCAGGCAGATAGAAACCACCCTAGAGAGAAATATGCAAATTATCAAAAGACTCTGCAGAAGAGCTTAGAGAAAGTGGAGAAAAAATAAATCTGCATTTGATACACAATGGCAGTTGAAGGGGCTTCACAAAGGAATAAAATCAGGATTCAAACTTTTTGGGAAGACCAGTTAGAAAATAATGACAATAGTCAAAATGTTAAAACATGATCCAGTTTCTCTAGCTCCTGAATGGGGAAAAAAGCATCTACAGTCTTTAAGATGATGAGCTGATTTAGTTATTGCTCTTATGTGACTGAAGAAATTCAGTTCTGATGCCAGAATTATCCAAAGATTCTTACATTTTAGAACCTGTTTTTGTTTGTGTGTTATACCCTTAGATCTTGGTTAGGTGTTCACCTTGAGACTTCAGTTTTGTTTTTATTTAACTGAAGACATTTTGGGTTCATCCAGCCCTTAACCTCATCAAGGCATGTACAGAGATTTTATGGGGCTGTAGTCATTGGAAGAAAGGGAAAATAGATTAGAGTATTCTCAGTATAACTATGATTTGTTTAATTGTCATCGCTGATCCAATAGTAACATAGGTTAAGCAGAAGTAGCTGAAGAATTGAACCACATGAAACTGGCTCCTGGTTGGACATGATGTTCTCTACTCACTTAGAAGCCTCTGATGCCCAAGAGTGCCCAGAATCGTCAGCCGAACCAGAGCCCAGTCTGTGAAGTCTATTGAACTTTTAATTATTGTAGGATTCTTTTTCTCGACTGAATAAAACAGAATTGATTAATCAGCTTAGCTTCAAGGGCTGCTAATTAGAAGGAATGCCTCAATGAAACAGGATTTAAGAAAGCTTGCATTTATTATCAAAAATAAAATTGTTGCCTTTGTTTCCAAATTGCAGAATTACAGTAATAAAAGTCGACTAAAACTGAGGGCAAAAGTAGACAACAATTCAGGCCTTTATACACCTGCCATCATTATACACAAGAAAACACCTATTAGGCCTCTCAAATCTTAATCTAATATTTACATCATCTGCTTTTCTCCAGAGAATTACAGACATTTTTGTATAATGCACTTTAGCAGACATTCAAACTAATTTATTACATACATAACTTAGTGGTTGAACTCGCCCTTAAAGCCACTTGAACAAGACATAATTTAGGCTTCTTTTTTGAACAGAGATAGAGATAATTAATTCTTATAATTGGCTTTTTTTTACCTGTTTTTTTAAATACATTTTATATAAATTATGTTGTCAGCTTGTTGTCTATTTGAATTTGTTTTCCCTTTTTTACAGGATTGGAATATCTCGTGATTGGACAGGAAGACTCGAAGAAAGCTCGTCCAGTGGTTAACATGAAGAGCGTGGTCAAGCCGTGGAGAACCAGCCTCAGCCGAAAAGTCCATCAGCTGCTGAAAACCAAATGTAGCTGAGGAGCCAGAGAGATGTTGAGAAAAATCATAGCACTTTCATAGACTTTTGATTTAATCGAGTATATCATGATCAAACATCACTGTCTGAATGATACTAATGCTTCAAGTCTAATGACAGCCGTGAGGTGTGTGCTTGATGGCTGTCAGAGAAATACTAGCACTGTACACAATGTATAAATATCTGTATGTATGTATGTTTATATTTAAGATATGTTGTTTTTTTTATCTTTTGGACTAACCTTGTATATAACATTAATTTTGTACAGATTAAAATATAACTAATACATTTTAAACGAGGATAATTTTTTATACAATACTTAACCACAAGGTGGCAATCTAACATCAGCATTATATATATATATATATTTATATATATATATATATATATATATATATATATATATATATATATATATATATATATATATATATATATATATAAGAAAAAGCAGAACTTTGGCTAGAACATAAATTAAATTCCCAAAATGTTTTATCTTTTGAGCAGGTATAAAATCTGTTCAGCCTTTCTCTCGATCAGCTGATAACGTTTTTAGCATAGCTTAGTATTGGATCAAATTAGTTTGGAAAATGCCCTTTACAGTGACAGCTGCCAAATTATCAAAAATTGCATTTTTATACTTAATCTCCACTTAAAATCTATACATAAAAATCAATTATCTTAAAGTTCTACTTGTCGGATCTGATTTGATGGACCCTCTTGTTCATGTAATCAAGTAGAATGTGTGCATTGTGAGAAAAGAAGCAGGGGTGCTGTTCAATAATTTGGACAGATTAGAAAGTGGCCTGTATACCAGGAACCCAAAATATCAAGGTGTTGCATTCCAGTGCTCTGACAATTTTACTGCTCAGAGATTTTCCTACCCTCACTTTAAATTGAGCACAATAGTAAATTTTTAACTTAAAAATGCTAACTTCTCTCTGCTTTGGGTCTCGTTTCTATTTGACCTTTCTGTATTAACTGCTCTATTAAAAAAATGTTTAACTACGTGACTATTATTAGTGTAATAAAAGCAAATGGAAGTTATGAAATGTAATACAACACGGAAAGTGTTTAAAACTCTTATATTCCATATAGTACAGTATGACCTTATAGAATAATGGTGTGGAAAAAATTATAAAAGTTATAAAACAAAGTTTGTGCCTACGTGGGAGGCAAATCTCACGGGTAGTAAAATCTGATGAACCCCATTGGTTGCAGTAATATATACTTTCTATATAAATAAAAACGTATTATATAAATTAATATTTAAATTGTGTAAAAACATAATGTGAATATTTTCACTGTCTTTTAAAGCCAAGCAGCTCACATAGCTTTAACAAACTGTAGCTTAAAGCCACGCTTTCGTTGCCAAAATGCGCGCGCATACGCTGTAACGTCATCATCACCATCGTTTACATACAGTGAAAGGGACTATAGTCTGTTAAACTTTGGTTAAATTCATTTTCCAAAAGATAAATTATAAAATAACAAAACACCGCAAATTATCTCGAGAGGAGTTGGAGATTGAGCCTAACTCAGAAAAATTTAAGCGTTCCTTGTTAGTACTGTTACATTTTTAACGATACATTGAAAACAATCAAGTTATGAAGGGGTTGTTAAAAACAAATAAAAACAAACTGTAACAAATAAAAAACTGTCAATGATGACAAAAAAAGTCAAACCGGCGATTTCTGAACACCTGGCAACCATTTTGGTGGGCGGAGCTACAGCTGGTCCACGATGCCCCGCCCCGCCCGCATCCGCGCCTCTGTCAGACGCGGAGATTGGCGTGCCGCGATGTGGCTTCTCGCTATGAAAACGCCGCTAGGATTATCATCAAACTGAAGGAAGATAAAACATGTCGGAAGTACGGAAATTCACTAAACGGTTGAGCAAACCCGGGACAGCCGCGGAACTCAGACAAAGTGTGTCGGAAGCAGTGAGGACGTCCATTGCTGTGGTTAGTAATTTTCTCTCTCTCTCTCTCTCTCTCTCTCTCTCTCTCTCTCTCTCTCTCTCTCTCTCTCTCTCTCTCTCTTTTAGTAGACTCTGTCTCAACACGAATTCAGCTATTTTCCTCAGTAGCTTTTTTTGTCATCACATGCTGGCGCTCTTGCGATTTTTCCTACTCGTGAGATTGTTCTACCAAAGCTTTTAGCGCATGCGCAAATTCCAACGTTAAGCAAAATTCATACTTTATGGCACAAATAAATATACATGTCCTTTAACCAGATTAATCTACATACAGTTTGGAATATATCTATGTTATCTCATTTTTTTTACATTTGTTTTATTAAGCATATCGTGTTTATTTCCTATTTTATTTACCAAGAATTGTGTATTTGTAACCACTACATATATTAAAGACCTTCCTGAAGCCCTTTTGCATCTCCGTGTAAAAATACATATGTTGTTAAGTTTGAAGGTTTGAGAAATCTAACGGATCAGGGAAAACCGCTATTTGACAGCTTTTTTCTGTTTTATATGACCAATGAATGAAATATCAGTGATTAACTGTCAGTCGTGGCTTTAAGTTTAGTTTATTTCCTGTAAATGGTATTTGTTGGTTTTAATGCGAACATGTGCGAGATTACTGGGGCATAACGTCTCGTGCCTTTCAGCCAAATGACACCCTTACACCATACTTCAGTAATGCACTAAATGCAGAGAGCCGAAACGATGCTTGTATACTAAGAAAAACGAGTTATTAGCCGATGCGGTGTTTGTTACAGAGATATACATTGTTCTGTAGCTGCTGCTGGAAGCACATGGAGCCTCTTCTAGCCTTTGTGCAAAGAGGCATGTGCTGATGCACCAATCCAAGAGCAGAGCGCATGCTTTCTTTATTTCCTGCAGAGAACCTCTGAAAAAAAATGAATGAACAGACATGTGTTACTCCCATTCATTTAAAGAGATGCTTTCTCGTAAATTTCCCATAGGTGTTTGTTTAATTATATCTCTATTATGTCATAATTGGTTATCTAATGGGGTTTCCAGGGAGACAGACAACAATTGGGACTCTATGGAGGTTGCAGAGCCGCTGTGTTTCCCTTGAGAATAGCTGCAGGCTGCCCTGATTCACTTCCTGTGTCCTCTGCATGTGCTAAAAGAAGTATTTGTCTCAAGTTTCCCCAACTGTGCCACATCCACATGCTGTGCATTTGCACATATTTGAGCAGTTTTATTTTAAGAGTATTTAAAAAAAAAAACAGAACTCAAACGTATTTGCTTAGTAGAGTTTCATTTCCTGTGTGATTTTTGTTTTCAGGAAGTGTTTTGGGGGCTGGTGGAAGACCTTGAAACATTTTTAAGTTGTTTCAGAGGAGTGATCATATTTCAGAATGACATTTAGGTAAAAGCTGTGATATGATCGGTATAAATTCCGTTTGGCAGGTCACAAAATATTGTGATTTTAATGTGTTTATGTGTAGAATACATGTATCTAAATACCACCTTTTTGCAAATGCTTCAAAACAGGTTCACAACAAAGATGCTTTAAGTAGATTAAATTAGTATAATATGTATAATATTTAGTATAATATATAAGAGCCATAGAGTTCATCAGAAACTTATGTGCTTTCTTATTCTTGGTTTTCTGTTGTGAAAAGAAAAATAATGTTTGTAAACGCATACTCAACATACATTAGTTCCCAGACAAATATTTACAAAAATAACCATAATAATTTTAGCCAGTTAATTTTGTTGCTCTTTTGTAGTTTTTGGAGCCCTTTAATGGTAATCTGATTTCTACTTTTAAGAAGATCAGGAAGTATAATTATTCCATTTCAATCTATATTAGATTTGAAACTGTCATGTACTGACCGTTAAACTCTAACCTACAGTGCAGGTGGATTTTAGATATTTAATAAAAAAATATATCCTCCAAGTCCAAAATAGTGTTGATCTAATGTTATTGGCTAATACACAGTTTTCTTTGTTTTCAAAACATGACTAACTCGGCCATGAATTAAAAATTCCATTTTGTGGGCTTTGTTGAAGTTGACAGCAATGCTAACCAAAGTACTTTAGCTTCCGAGGAGTTCAAGGTGAACTCAGACTACATTAATTTCTTTTATTATGCAGTAGTTTAAAATAGTTGAACTTCCAAGTAACTAAACATTACAAAAAAAGCATTGATCTAAGTTGTATTGTGAATGGAAAATAAAGAAGCTTTTTCACTGAAAGTCGCTCTCGTGTAAATGCTTGAGATCCAGTCCAGTTGCGCACATGAGTGCATGACCACATTTAAAAAGTACCTACTCTGACTGGACGCTCTAAAATAAAACTCCCCTGCGAGAACAAAAATATGTGTTAAATAAACGGAAGCTCCATCATTATTTTTAGTTTATTGCTGTTAGAAGAAAGAACGCTATTGCTCATTGTCGGCTGTGGGGCAGAATGAAGACGTTTTCAACAGCAGAAAACTGTAAATCAAATTTGCTAAAACACCTGAAAGTATGTCAAACTTCTGAAACTCCTCTCACTAGAGTCACTAAGCACCACAAGTGGGGATTGTGTTAATGTATATTATTTATTTTTTATGTTGTATGCAATGGTTTCATGTTTAAATTAAAGTAAATATAAAGGGCTGTCTTTATTTCTAATAAGTGTTCTTTGGCTGGAATGAGGTGGCTAGTAACGTAATCAAAAATAATCAAAATGGTAACTTGATTACTTTTATGAGGAGTTATTAGTAATTAGTAGTTTAATTGCATTTTTAAAGTAACTTGCCCAACACTGTAGATAGCGAAAGGTGACCAAGAGCCTGAATGTTGTGTCTTATTCTGTGCACCTCTCAGTCACAAGAAGTTCCTTTGCATCAACTTCCAGACTCTGGATTTTCTTGAAAATGCTTGAAAAGGTGAGCTTGAAAACCTCAGAAGTATGTGGTGTTTCAGGAGATTAGACTGACAAGATAAGCTCTTCAAAAGACTTGTGATGATGATGAAAACAGCTCAGGTCTATGTTTAGAGGCACCAGACGTTCGGTTGAAAAGTTGGTGTTCAGTGTTTATGCTCTCGAGCTGTGCCAGAGGAGCACATCTGGAAAGTACGTTAACCACTCCAGACATAGTTTCTGCACAGCTGTAAGTCAGCCACTTTGTCATTGATCACATGTGTTCTCGAAGATACGGAAATAAAATGGCTGGCATCAACACCCTGCTTCATATTTTCTTTTGCTTCAGCTTGTGGTTTAATGGTTGAGGATAGTTTTTTTTAGGTTGACTATCACTAGGTTTTTGCTGTTTTTAGTTTACTCTTGTTAGTGTTATTTTAGTCTTGTGTGCTTGGTTGCACTCTGAAGCCAGAACTCGCTTTTTTGAAAGCTTGTACTTTTGGTTTTAAAGAGTTTTAGCACTAGCTGTTGCAGTGGGAGCTGGTCTGACTGTGGATTTTTGACTCTATTTGGTGTGACACTTGACAGGAAGTTGCTACTGAAACTCTAGCAGTGGTTGTCAGCTTTTACTTGAGCGTGCTTGAAGAGAGCAAAAAAAGTATTATATATAACTATTTATCAGGGTGTGCTATGGAAGAATAGTTTTCACAATTACAAATGTTTAAAATTCCTTAATTTTTTTGTTGGTCTGGAATTTTAAAATTTATTTTAGCCATCACCAGCATCTAGATACTTTAATTTCCTTAACGGTGGCATATTGTTTAAACTGGCCTTTTTTGACATTTCTAACATGGGTTTGTATTTTACTCCCATGAAAGACAGTTGTTTTCAGATTTGTTCATGCATGCTTGTGTAGTCTTGTATTTATGTTCTGTGAGCTCAAAACAGCTCCATAATCATAGCACCTCCTTTTATTTACACGCCTCCCGCTGGCCAATCAAAGAAACGCTAACGCAGCTCATTTAATTGCGGAACATACAAGGTGTCTGACTTGGAAGTGTACTTTTAGCAGACCATCAATGCCTTATTAGAACAGTTTTAAATAAGCGCTAAACTAGGTTTTGACAAATTCTGACTGACAGACAAGGTCTGCTCAGTAGGGGGAGCGTCGTGGCTAAACGGTGCCTATCAGTGGAGCCCAATTATCTGTAGTGTTTTTCAAAAACATAATAATAAATGTGAAGGGTTATTAAAGGTGCAATGATAGTCTAGATGTATTATATATTAAATGTATTATATAACACGTGTAAGTCTTTAAAATGACTTTTAGTATTCTATGTCCCTCGATGTTGCTTTTATGAGCAAAACCACAATGATGTTTTGTCAACTTACCATACAATATAATTACAAATATTATCTGAAATTATTCACATTCATCTAAAAAGTTTCCATTTGATGCTGACATTGACAACTTAAATTATTATGACTTCAACTGCTAAAACATGTTTGAGCCTTGCTGTCTACTAAAACTTGTGTCATGCTTGCGATGTATGTGATATATACACTCAATGACTTGAGAAAAGCAGCAACAGGACAGAAACAACTTTTTATTCTGTGTGATCATGTCCCGTTCAAAATATCAACTGAATTCTCGACCATGTGTCTGTCTATGACGGGTCATTTTAGATCCTGATTGGAATCTGAGATTTTAAAGAGAAGCATCTCTTTAGAAACCAATGTATTTTAGCACTGGCAATTCAATTCAATCTTTCAACTGCAGTTTAGAAAACATCAAACTGTTTTTAAAACAACTATACAAACTAACATAGACTTGTTTTTTTTATTCTTTGGAAGTCATGATGTCACACGCTGCTTCAGGCCCTAGTGCTTCATTCGACCATTGAAATTCAATTGTAGAAGGCGCTAAAACTTTGGTCATTATTTCATCAAAAACATTTTAAATCTGTTTTTATTCAAGCAGTACATGAATTCTAAAAATGACTGGTGCATCACGCTATATTTCTCAGAAGACAGATACCAATGTATACATGTTAATCTCAAAAAAATCATCCAAGGTTAAAAAGAAACTACGTTTTTGTTCCTAGTCCAATCTATGTCACTAGAGGAAGCTTTTGAGCTCAAATAGAAAGAACTAAGTGAAAAATACAGGCCTGCTTGCAAGCTGACGTTGTTCTGCTAAATGAAAATATTATTTTGTTTGAACCACAGATTAGTTTGAAGCTAGTCTAATTTTCATTTCTTGCTTTGATTTCATTTGAAATTTCCCAAAGACCTGTGATTATGTGATCAAGCTGCACTGATCCTATCAAAACTGAAGTGCTTTGGCCATGTGAAACAATGACCAGCTTTCATTTCAGCCCTGAACTTTGGATAGAAGACATTAGCAGCTCATTTTCTTCACATTCACGATATTATGAAACCAACCTTCCTCTTTTCAAATATTCTGAATGTTTCCTGCTTCCGTCTTCTGTATTTGTTGGATAATAAGAATTTCTGAAGTCAGAAGAAGCATCATGTGTTTGGAAACTCCCACTTAGTGTTGTGAAAAGTGAGTCAGAAGTTGAGTAACAGAGGCACTGTTTCCGCTGCATCAGATGATATTGTACCAATTAAACTTTCAAATGTCCCCTCTCTATGTCTGCTGACTATCCACATCGTTTGTTGTTGGGGAAACAGTTTCTCTTGCACAGAATAAGCTCTTTAATGTAGCACCAGTCCATGACAAAAGCATGTCAGCTGAGTCAGGGATGTGAGTTTAATCTTTAACACATGATCGTTTTGAGAAAGAAAGTTGAAAATAGAAAGCACTTGAGAGAAAGCTTGAACTGCTAAACCCAAAAACCTGAAAAGGAAGACAATAATACTCCTAGAAGTTTAGACCTCGGTGGGTGGAAAGTTCATTGACAGAACTGTCAAATACTGAAAGTGTTTGTGTTCTTTCTTATTTTAGGTCCTGATACACAAGCTGATGGAACAATAAAAAACGCATAAAGTTTCAAAATATTTTTATTTTGTCTAAACGAGGTTTTTTTGTACAACCAGCTCTTGAAACGCACGAGGTTATGTTTTTTGTTACAAACACTTTTTTTTCACAAAAAATAAAGAAATGACGTTTCTAAGGTAGGTTCTTTGGTTAATAAAAGGTAAGGTAGGCAAATCACATCCTACTATTTTAAAGAAATACCAAGTAATCTCTTTAATCTCTTACTATTAATATCTTGATTTCTATGATCTTAATCTTTTGAATAATGGACAATAATTTTCTTACAAATGATTCAAATTACCTATCTAAAAATCTTCAGCCTTGCCTGTTGAAAACTTTTGTTCTCAAAGGTTGCCACAAACATCAACATAAAATAACCTTCATAGATTTTTTTTATTGATCTTTGCATATAATAGGACCTCCATTAACCCTTGTGTGGTGTTCATATTATTGTTACTCAGGCGGTGTTTGCGGGTCTCGTGGACCCATTGCCTTTTGCCGATTTTAATTCACCCAATCAAGACATTTTATGTTAAAAACTTAAGCAATATTTCCTTTAGCCTAGAAACAAGTAATATAAACAGCAAATATACTTTATTTATTGTTCTTTAACCTGATTTCTTCACATTTAGAATTTGAACCATGTGTGGTGTTCTCATTATTGTTACTTTGGCAGGGTTGGTGGTTCTGCTGGACCAATGGCATTTTGGCGCTTTTAATTTTTTCACACAGTTTTATTCTAAAATGTAAAATGTTATGTTTATATGTGATTTATGTTTGTGTGGGAAGACAGAATTAAGGTAAAGAATCTACCATATTTACACTTTTACATGCCCCGGGTCCAGTAGACCCGAACACCTTGTGTGTAATATAAATGTGTAGGGGGGCGTATGTGTGGGATCATAAAAAATCTGTTCTGATAATGTTTTTCACAGGAAATGAGCCAAGCCCAGTCAATCTCAGCTTCAAATAATAAATGCTTGTTTCATTTTTCTTTTGATGAAAACTGAAAATGGGTCCCACAGACCCGAACACCATACAAGGGTTAAATAGGTAGTTTGGAAGTTTTTTGTTTTGGATTGACTGTTTTTTTTTCAGGATGAAACTTTAGTTGGCAATGGCAGATTTCAGGGGGTTTTGTTTACGAAGAGTGATTTTTGGAAGTGTTCCATTCCCCATTTGGTGACATCTGTGACTGATTTTGTGTTGATAAAATATTCTCTAGCGTCTCTGAACCTTTTTGTAGAAGTTTGGTCCATTAGATGATGAAACTGACTAGCTTATGTTGTGTGTGTTCAGGAGCAGCCGAAGATCATCGAGCCGCTGGACTATGAGAGCGTCGTGTTCCAGAGGAAGGCTCAGATCCACAGCGATCCGCAGAGAGACCTTCTGGTGTGGCCAGCTGATGATGTCTCTGTAAGTCTTTCCGAAAATTTACAGATTTATTTTGGGTGAATCTTTTCTCAAGCAGAAAATGATGGATCATATCAAAGCTATTCTCTCTGTCTGTCTGTATGTCTGTCTGTTTTTGACCTGATCTCAATAAACTTGATCTGGAGCCCTGTTTAAAGTCATAGCCAATATTTTGTCTACTACACAGGATGCTGCAGACCATGAAATAACTAAGCAGTCAAGTGCTTTTTCATAAAGCAACTTCACTTTTAAACTAGAGGTTTTTATACTAATCTTAATTTGTTATGTTGGAAGGTACTAAAAGTTTTGTTGTGACTATTTGCAAAAAAAGTAGGAATAGCTGCCACTACAATGTTTATAGAGATGTAAAAGCCTGTTTTCATTACCACCATGAAGACAAGTACTGCACACGCAGAACTTCATTCTCTATTTCCACTCCACATGTTTCCTGTCTCTTCATTGAGACTCACAGCTATCACTTCCTGTGTGAACGCACCTTTATTCAACCTTGTCTTTCACCTATCATCTTTTTTGACATACTTCGTATGCTAATGTAAAAGCATTCCTTCACATTACAAATATAAGAGCAAGCCTCACCTGAGGTATTTCAAATAAAATATTTTTTGCTAAAACCTATTCAGCCGTTTAGATTAACCTGGTGCTGAAAGCAATTAATTAGTTATTGGATAATAAGCAACCAAGAATTCAAAATAAGCTGGTCTCTATTTCTTTACACTAAAACAAGTCTAAAGTGTTGGCTGACTATCAATTTTAATGATAAGAATAATAATCCTTGGGATTTAATTTATCCAAATACAACTCATGGACCAATGGCTCTTTTTGTTGAAACTAGTCATGCAATGGTGAACAAATCTCACAGTTCGGTACATACCTCGGTTTTTACCCTCTCTTCTCGGTTCAGTTCGGTTCTGATGGCTTAGCGAATTAGTATTTTTTTTTTAATCATCCTTTGTACAAATCACATGTACAAAGGACATGTTTAACATGTTAAGGATAACATGTTTTGTAGAATTCGCTTTATTTTTCTTAAACAAACATTAATATAAATTACCAATATAACGGAAACTTAGTAAGAACTGCAGTGCAGTATTTCGTATGCATAATAATGCGACATAACTTATTATGTTCCATACGTACTTATTCAGTATGTATTGTGCACCATAACTTATTTAGACCATCAACCTAAAACTGCTGAGAATAAACATGAAATGGAACATTTAAAATACAAATATCTGCCGTTAAAATTATCTCCATATTGGTTTGTTATTGTTGTAAAAAGTTACAGACTTCACTCAGACAGGAATAAAGCTCTCAGTTAAGCCTGATTTATACTTCTGCCGGATTTATAACTCTACAAATTGACCATTGTCAACAAAGCATTTATAGTTATGCATTAACACCTAATATCACTATAGCAATATTGTTTGCTATTTTCACTTAAACCCAATCACACAGATGGAAAAATATATGATTTCTTTGGGAAGATAATAATAAAAATAATTTGAGAAATAATCAAATAACTGATTATTTGAAGTGAAACTTTTATTTTACTTATGTTACTGTGTTCTATACTATATAAGGTGCAGTGAGTGTGTTTTATGAGAGTAAAATAATGACATTTATCGTGTAGTGTTTTATTTTCTTGAAATTGATAAAATATTTAGTTTGAACATTTTCCCATCCAGAATTTTGGATCATATCCTTATCGCCATAATTCCCCAAAATATTGTGATATTGTGGGCCATATCGCCCACCCCTAGTTATGTTGCCTTTTCAACCATTTCTATAAATCACATTCACATTTCAACCATTTCTATAATATAAATTAAATTGAGTGATTTTAGATACATTTGGATAAACTATACAAATATGAGATCATAGTTCAGGTCATAGACTGCATTGATTGAAACTATCGTCACATCAATCATTTCACTGAGCATTAGCCTAGCATAATTAATTGTGCAGAGAAATTTGTATTGACATAATTACGTTCAGGGAAAATCTTCAGCTCTAGTCTGTATTTACCTCAAATCAAGCTTCCTTTTTACTTGAAAAGATATTAGTTTTTATTATTCTGTGTCATGATCTATTATACTCACTCATTGACCTCTGTGTCCTGTATATATCTAACTTTTGTCTGTTTCTCTTTGA
The DNA here is from genome assembly GCA_900490495.1 of Danionella dracula. Lineage (NCBI taxonomy): Eukaryota > Metazoa > Chordata > Actinopteri > Cypriniformes > Danionidae > Danionella > Danionella dracula. The sequence continues at coordinate 836,019 of UELW01000146.1, forward strand.
CTAATCAGTCTAATAAAATCTTTCTAGGAGGCACAGATTGACCGTCACAGGAGAACAATCGTTCACTCCGTTCCTCAAAATGCCCAGAACGAAGCTCAAAGTTTGTTTGCCAAAGAGGTAACCAACACAAAGTGCAGCTTGCCAGATGAAATGACCCTTTTTATGTTTTTATGTTATCTCCCCTTGCTATTGAGTAACAGAGTGATTTTTTTTGACAGTGCATCAAGATGTACAACTCCAACTGGCACGTCATAAACTATAACTATGAAGCATACTCTGGAGATTTCAGAATGCTGCCTTGGTACGCCAAAGCTCGATTTTCTTTCCTAATGGTTTACATTGTTTTACATTTATTTTTTTTGCTATTGCAGTAAAGGGGCGAAGACAGAAAAGCTTCCCAGCCAAGTGTTCGAGGTGGATGAAGGGGAGGAGGTGAGGAACTGATATACTTTGTTTTTAATACTAAGGTCTGTCTCCCACATCAATAAAAATAAGTGAATTGGTTGCTTTGTTTCACCACAAGATTGTTTTAAATCAGACTTATATAATAAGTTATAAATCTTATAAATGAATTTTCTCTTCATACTAATAAACTTTCCCTTATTGACTGAACTGAAATAATTATACTTCCTGAGGTTCTAATAGGAGTTCTTATTTATCTCGTAATCCACATTAGGTTAAAACTGCTTTGAAGCAACTGCTAAAAAGCACTATACAAAACCCTTCTATTGATTTATTGATCTATCTTTTTAAGATGAACGTATACAAATATTTCTAAATCCATGTTAAAGTAGCAAAATTTGTGTAATTTGCATTATTGCACAAACATGTTTATGGCTAACAGTATGTGTTTAAGTCATGTCTTGTTCAAAAATACACAAAGCAGGACCTAATCTGTTGCATTGTTGTTGATCTTAACTGTAGTCAAGTCAGTCTTTTTTTATTGTCTGAGGATTGTTTGTCAGTGTTGTTCTTGACTTAATCATTTTTATTATTCGTAGCTTGAGAAATTGTCATTTGTGTAATTGTGTGTATCCCTTAAGCTAATAACTGTAACCAATTGATGAGTTTTCAAGTATGTGTACTTGAGTGTTAATCCCACAATCCATCCTCCAGAGATCAGAATTTTTCAAAACGTTCTCGTACCATCATGTTATAGCGCAGGAAGAGTTATGAGGGTTTTGTGAGGTCATAATCTGAGCCCAGCGGAGAGACTCATTACATAGAACCCAACCCTTGGGATCTATTATTAGCCATATGCTCCACTGTCCAGCGGATCTTGATAAAATTAGATGTAAGGATTGGTGATTACAGCCTCAAAGACTGCTTCAGGGTCCACCCTCTGCATGTCTGTGTGCGGGTGTGTGTGTTAAGTGGTTTAGAGTCTGTGCATGCTCAAGGATAGACATGTTAGAACTTGTAAATCTAGAGTTTACACTGATATTACTTTTTGGACCTTTTGTGGTAATGAAAGATTTAATAAAGCCATTTTAAATGTTCTTAGTTTAATCTCACTTTACAGCTTACACAGCTACACCTGTAAAGACAACCTATGCATCACATAGCAGAATTTATTCAACTCTATGCAATGCAGGGGACTTGCTGAAGAAAAACCAAGCAGTAGGATGAAGAAGGCTATACATGCAAATAAAGTGGCTGGTGTGCATGTAAAAACATCAATTTAGTTTCAGACCTTATTTGCTATAGTTTTTTTGTTGAGGTAAATGAAAATACTTTTATATTGAGGTTTTAAATATTTTAATGTTTTGTAATCGTACACAAGACAAACTTGTGAGCATTTGTGTAGAGCCTATACGGTGCATAAATCATGATAACTTGTGTCCATTTAATTAACTTAATCAGCTGAGTGACTTGAAACGGAGGACAGCGCACACGCAATTGATCAGTCTCGGAGTGCCACAGAGAGTGAGAGGGAGCGAGGGAAAGAAACAGGCTGATAGAAAGCAGGGAGAAGGGCATCTGGTCAATTCTATTACGTTAGAGAGAGAGAAAAGCACATTCAAAAGGACGCAGGCTACTTTAATTACCTGCACATGCTCACATAGACATCCTTTTATTAATATGTAAAAACCTTTTTTGAGGTATATCCTTGTCCTTCTTGGGTTATTTTTTGCACATTATGATTCAACTTCTATGTTCTTACCTGCTATTGTTTGAGAAAGTTAAGGCTTTACCTTTGGTGGACTGCCACCAGTAAACCCACTTAATTTATAAAATTCCGGTATCCTGTTATTCAGAGTTATCACATTGACATTATTTTTTATGTGCATCTCTTTCTTGTTTACCTCCTCTTCAATTATTTATTACAAGATCAGTGACCTCATTTCTGAAGGACTGAGTATACTCAGATATCACAGGTCAGAAATGGAAAAGAAATTATTAAAAACAAATTTTTTTTAATTGTGTCTTTAAAGAAGTTCCTAAATTAAACAAGTCTAAAAAGCCATTCTGCTTCAAAGTAAGAAAACTAATTTTCATTTTGCACCCTTAAAAGTAGGGATGCTGTGTCAATTGGGATGCATTAAGAGTGTATGTTACTTTAATTCGGGAAACATGTTCTCATTCTACTACATGAAATACCTTAAAAACACAATGTTGCCCCCTAGGGGCTGAATGAGATGCACTAATACACTGCACCAGTGGGCAATGAAAAGTCTGTATTTATGTTCAGTGTTTACTCAAATAAACAGCATGCTTGTATTTGTAAAAGTGATATCTTGGGATTTAATGCTTATCCTTATTTAATATATAATGCATATTTAATATCAACACAGTTATCAATGCATGGTCCAAAGGTTTCTTATGAAATGCATTAATCACAACATTACAGTTTGTCAAACTTTATACAACATGTAATCTGCAGCCTGATTATTAGAGTTTAAGTATCTAAATGTGAAAAATGTATAAAAAATAGACTAATTACATTTGACACAAGAGATTTCCTCATTTACTTAAGGACCAAATCTGAAGGTTTTTGGTCTCCATCTATGAACAAGGCAAAAGATTGTAAATTCACTTCAAGAGAGCTTCTGGAATTGAAAGCAAATTGATCAATCTGTAACACATACTTCACACTGTTTGCTGTGTAATAACAGACAGTTACGTTTTATAATGAGAGATATTGCAGTTGAAAGAGTTGAAGACTCTCACCATCGAGCTGTCCATAAACACACCCACACACAAACAAGTACCGTTTAAAAAAAGATAACACACTGTACAGTGGAAAAGGACCATTACTGATGCATGTTCACATCAAGGAGAGGCTTCTTTAAATCTGGAACTTTGAACCTAAAAATAAATATGATCATGCACTTTTTTGTTTGTTTTGTGAATGTGTTCAATGTATCAATTTGACTCCCTGTCATAACTCTCTAAAACACGCAGGATATACTCTTATTTAAAAAAAAAACATTAAGCTCATGTATGTCAGCAACAGTTACTTAATATTCAATAAAATTTTGGAATGTTTTGCTGTAATTGGCATGAAATCTCTATTTTTGGTTTTTACATTTGAAATTGGGAACAAAATATTATTATCCCACTTTGCTGTGTAAAAATATTTAGCCTTTTGGCTGCACTCTTGTAATGATCTCTTTTTTTCTCTGTATGTTATTGTGAGCTTTATGAAATATCTGAATGTAATTTAAATTTAACCTTTTAATGTAATGCTTATTGGCATCAGTGTTTGTTAGTTCAGAACATTAAATTCTTGCAGAAGAAGGAAGAATGGATCTTTAAGGCAGAGAGTCTGTGCTAATAGCGAAGCATTGATCCAAGCGTTGGATCATGGGTGTATCAGATTCATTCGCTTTTCTTTCTCCCTCTCTGTGTGTGTCTCAGGATTCGTCATCTCTTTGCTCTCAGAGAGGAGGAGTAATGAAACAAGGTTGGCTGCAGAAGGCCAACATCAACAGTAGTCTCTCCGTTTCCATGAAGGTTAGTGGAAACATTGCCAATGCTGTATTTTATGACTGAAACACCACTGAAGCCATGTTGTTATTCTCTCTTTGAACATTGTAGATTGACCATGTGACATTGGCTGCATTACAGTTGTAGTACGTTAACATCCAATTTATCCCAGTCATTCACTCACATATACTCCACAACACTTATAGATGGAATATAAGGATTACATATGACTAACCATTTGTCAAACCCACAAATGAAGCATAACTTTGATTAACTGACAAAAAACTTACTGTGTATGTGTCATTGATTGTCAAATAGCATGTCAATTTGGCAACCTGTTCTCTGTGGAGAGGAGGACTACTTTCTTTAACTACTTTTTGGTTGCAGCATAATCCAACCTAAAGAAGCTAAACAAAGAAAGGAAAAAAGCTGCCAAATTATAGAGAGATTCACTTCTGTCAAGTAAATCTGGTTTCAAATGCCTTTCTGTTCCCTCTCAGGTGTTCAAGAGAAGATATTTCTACCTATCTCAGCTCCCTGATGGCTCCTACATACTGAACTCTTACAAAGACGAGAAGAATTACAAAGAATCCAAGGGCTCCATCTATCTGGACTCCTGCATTGATGTAGTACCGGTAAAAGCTGATCTTGCTTTTAAACATTTTACAAAGCTTATTTCTGCCTTTAAAATCCAGACACAGGTTATTACTGTGGTGCCTCTCGAGGTCTGGCATGTAATGCGTCTTGCTGAACACCCATCATTATCTGAAGCAAAAACAACTCTTGAAGTCACATTGATGCAGCAGGTTTCTTGCAGTGTCCTCGGATGCGAAAAAATGGCTTCGAGCTGAAGATGCAGGAGCGGTACAGTCACTATCTGGCGGCCGACAGCGAGGCTGAGATGGAGGACTGGGTCAGCACCATTAAGCAAGCCTTACTGAGCGCATTGGATGACCGCAGGAATGGCTCAGAGACTTCTGAAGGTTCTCTAGGTCAGTGGTCCTCAACCTTTTTTTCGTCCCACACTGAGTGATTTACAATGTTAAAATGGTTAATAATATATGTATTAGCAGATTCCTCACAATATTGAATCAAGAATATAACAAGAGTATGTGATTGAGATGTAACCAAGAGAATACATGCAAAATATGCTAAGAAACTGTCAGTTAATGAACTAAACCAATCAGAAGTAAGAGCTCCAGCAAGTCCAGATTTTGATTGGTCTACAAGCTGATGACGACTTATATAGTAAGAAGTCTCCAAACTGTAAACGTGGGAAAACAACAGACTTTCAAGAATATAGCTTTATTTATGGAAACCTATGAAAAATTCTGCTATTTTTTATCCAGGAGCAAAAAAGTCTGAATGTTTTATTCCACCTGGCCCTGAAGACTATCTTCACATGGAGTAAACAATCCTGCGAGAAACAATTCCCTCGTATATCATCTTACCATGTTTATTGATATAAACTTAATTGCTTTTTTACATTTTCTCAACAGTTGTTTTGGTTAGATTTTTTTAAGCCCATTACATACCTGGTTATTTCATATTTATACATGTTCTATTCTCACAATTTCATTAGAAATATGAATAATCCATCAGTCTTCTTGTTGGCTTTATCTCTTTCGGGGTCGCCACAACAGAATAAACTGCCAACTCTTCTGGCATATGTTTTATGCAGTGGATGCCCTTCCAGCCGGTGGGAAACATCCACACATACTCATTTTCTACTCACACTCATACACTAAGGACAATTATGTTTAACCGATTCACCTGTACTGCATGTCTTTGAACTTGTGGGAGAAATCGGAGCAGGCGGAGTAAACTCACGTGACCTAAAGCTTAATGGCACGTTTGATGCTTTAAGGATATTATTATTAAAGGATTTATTTCCAGATATCAGATGTAGTTTTTTGAAGAGGTTATAAAACATCCTAATAGCTAAATGTGCTTCTTCACGAGCAGTAGAGTGTTTACTTTGTGTATTTTTATTTACCAGTCCCCTGTACTGGTTTGTGGATCAAATGGTACTGGGTCGCCCAAGAAATAGTCAGCTTTCGTCACCACTGAAATGCAAGAGGTTGACTCCATTACAAGGGAGAATTTTAGTGCATGCCGCAGACCTATGCTGTACATAGAGAGAGTTAGCAGATACACCTAAGCTGTTTGGGAAGAGTGGAAGTGGTGGTTTTAGAACAAAACTGCTAGGAATGATCTGATGGTTTTTGATTGTTCATTTGTACCTCTATCGTTTTATCAACAAAATCAAGTTTTTGGAATAACCGGATTAACATGTGACCAAAGTAGATCCTATCTGAACTAAGTTCAATGTTATGTATGTGCTATTTGTATAATATATATTTTTGTGTTGAGTAATCGTCAATGAAATGTAATATTAAGTAATTATAAACAAAGTAATTTAATTTAAAAGTTTAGCATTTATCTATACAATTAATCTACTATTATAAATGTACACATTCAGTTCTTACCAGAATACTTTGTTTTGCTATAGCTTAACTTGCTGTTCCAGTCTTAGACGGTTGAAAACATTGAATAAAACAACGTTTCTCTTTATGGTTCCAGTACAATAAAGATATGTTATGTATTAACATGGGTTTGAAATGTAACAAATGATACAAATTGTGAGTCTGTTTTTATTAAAACTATATGTGACATTAATATGCTCATGTAAATGCAAATTATAGCATGGAGTAAGTTTGGTGTCTAGTCTAGTGTATAAAATGAAAATAAATAGCCTTCTATAGAAAAGCCTGGAAAGCTCCACCTGGTGTTCTCGTCTTGACACATTTTAAGTCCTATATTCTCGATGTACAGCTTCTGGTGTCAAGGTTTGCAGATTTCGTTTGAAGCTAATTTGCCTTTTAAAGAACAGTTGACACTTGGATCAGCAAATATGTCAGCCATGACCAGAAGTTAATTTCCATTGTCACGCTTTAAATAAATCAAGATATGTGTTCACTTTACATGGTGTGAAACCGGTTTCCTGTTATGCTTAAACTGTAACAAACCTGTTTGTTGTTTCGCGTTCATGCAGATGATGACAGCAGTAGCCAAGGCAAGCCAGAGAGTGTTTCTGAGAGCTTTGGTCGGAGCCTCCATCCAGAGCTGATGAAGGTATTCTATACTACTGTCACGTTGTCGCTTTTCACTATCTAGTGAGGGGTTCACAGGGAAACATGTTTTGGTCTTGTGTGTGAAAAACCCTGAAAAATAAATAACTATGAATGCCACAATCTAACCAACAGAGAATGAAACAACAGGGTACTGCTGGAGAAGAGGGTTTATCTTTACTTAAATGATAGCTCCTCTTTAGAAAGAAGTATGTTTGAAACATTAACATAACATTATATTATATATATATATATCTCAAACTTTTCTCTTCATGTTCTGTAGAAGATGCTAAAAACCATTAACCTTACGAACAAAAACTGTACAATCTGTTTGTAACATATAGGTAGCATGTATGACAAAAAGGCACATTTTTTTTTACTCTTGATTTTGTCAAAACTCTTTGTTTTATTTTCACTCAGTATGCCAGAGAGACGGATCAGGTGAATAAAATGAACAGGAACGAAGGGCGACAGAAGATCTTCTCCCTTGATCCAGAGGTGCAGGTCAGTCCTGGGAGCCATGTTTAGATCGTGGCAGTCGAATACGGTTCTATTTGTGAAATCTCATCATGTCCTTTTTTCTCTGCAGAGATTAGATTTCTCAGGGATCGAGCCTGACGTGAAGCCATTCGAGGAGCGTTTAGGGAGAAGACTCATGGTTAGCTGTCATGACTTGACCTTTAGTCTGCAAGGATGCATCAATGAGAAGAATGAGGGTACACTGACCAATGTGAGTGCTCTTCTGTTTCATCTTTCTGATGTCCATTTAATTTGAAGTTGTTTTGAGAAAAGTGAAAGTAAAACTGATTTATGTTTTGCGAGAGAAATATCCCAACTACAAGGAATAGTGATGCACAAATCCTTATTTTTAACTGGTGATTACAAAATTAAAAAAAAAAAACTTTTATGAGTATGTGCTGTTTATGCAGTCACAATATGCATGTTGCAAAGACCTGAAAAAAATCTTTCTAGTTTTTATTTTATTTATTGGTTTTTAACTTGACAGAGACTGAATACTGAAAAATCCTTGAGGCTTTAAAATGTAGGCCCCTGAAATGTAGAGTGATGAGAACAAGTATTAGAGAATTGCTTAAATTTTAAACATTTAATTGGCAAATTCTCAAAATGGCAGTGTGATTAGTCTTCCAGACTCACACTTTCACCTCTTAAAATGCTCCAAAATTTAAGCCAAAACATAGAGCATATTTTCATTATTTCACAATAGAAAAGAACAATGTCTTTTTTTCTAATTCTCATTTTTCCCAGAATAGAAATGAAAACTAAATAAAGATCATACTAGATCATAGCGTTTTCCCAGCGATGGGTTGCGGCTGGAAGGGCATCCGCTGCGTAAAACATATGCCAGAGAGTTGGTGGTTCACACCGCTGTGGCGACCCCGAAAGGGAAGAAAGCCGACATGAAGATGAACTAGATCATACTTTGTCATCAGCAAATTTTTTTCCTTTTCTCTTTTCATATATGTTTATTTCCTTTATTGAAAATGCTTGCATCTCAGTCTCTATCACTCTCAGGACTAGGTTTTTTGCAGTCTATATTGAACCGTAAACTAGATGCACCTGTCTGCAGTCACCATTTTAGGATTAAATAATGGGACACTCAATTAATGCATACTGTAGAACACACAAAACAAGTTCATGATGATGGAAATCAGGAGCTGGCCCCTCAAAACCATAATCACATTTGGTTTAAAAGCAGCCCTATTTTTTATACTATCTCCACATTCATTGATGTGTTTGAAAGTTTTTGAAGTGTTTGAAGAAGTTGAAAGTTGCAGGCTACATATGTATATATCTTATTTGTTGTTTGGAATTGTGTATAATCACATGTCACCTGTAAAGTAAACGCTTGAATTGAGTGAGTTCGATGCAATGTTTTTTTATATGCATATGTAATGCTTATGCTTCACTCTTTCTTTTGTCCTCAGCTTGAGCCCTTCTTCATCAGCTTGGCATTATTTGATTTGTCAAAAGGCTGTAAGATCTCGGCAGACTTTCACGTGGATCTCAACCCACCCTGTGTGAGAGAGATGCTTCTAGAAGCAGCACCAGCAGAGCAAGCCGATGGATGCGAGTCTGCACAGATGAATGGGCACGAGCTGCCGGGGCTTCAGAGGGTTGCTGAGTCACTCTTGTGCTTCCCCACTCAGGTAAAAACTCAAGTGTCCCTGGTAAGAAAACACGTAAAACATCTATTAATTACTAAAATTAATAATTTATTTTTACATTTTGTGATGCAAAACTATAAAAACACAAGTGTCAGCAAACAAAAAGAGGAGATGTTTCTGTTTGTTAGACTGTCACATATTTGTTCAGGTCACAAAATACCAGTTTGTATTGCAAAAAGTGATATGAATTATGTTATATGTATGTGATGTAATTCTGAGGTCAGCCACTGTATCTGATTAGTTAAACATTTCTGAGTTCTCCAGATGATTTCTTATAAAGCCTGAAACACTCTTTACAGACTTTTCGATTCATTAAAAAAAGTGTTCTTGTTAGCAAAGGTTTGCAGACACATCCATGAAGCTTTGTGTCTGGGATGCTGTAGCGTTCCAATTTTAAATCATGGATTGTTGTATTTGGCTAATCCTCTCTCGTGTGTTTTCTGTTTTAATGTGTTTTGAGTGTTCTGTGCTGAAAATGACATATGACCAGTTGGTTTAACAGCAGTAGGAGCTGAAACACTGCACTAAATCGATGTTAATGTTGTGACACTATCTGACCTCTTCTGCCAGCCACGAGAATGTGGCGTGGCTTTACTAGATCTGATAAAACACAGAGCTATCCTTGTGTTCGAAAACACAGTGATAAAGAAAACCTTGTCTACCCAACAAACTAAATAAGTCAATGCTTCATACTTCCAGGTTTGTCATCATACTTCAGGTACGCTATATATGCAAGTGCTATATAATCAAATATCTGGTCATTTTAAACTCTCTCTACTATGGTTTCTCTAGATAATTTAACATTGGTATTATTAGTTTGGGAAGCACAGTGGTGCAGAGGGCAATTGATTGGAGTCCAGTCTTAAACCTGGAGTTTTTATGTTCAAGTGCTCCTTCCCACAGCCAAAACATGCTTTAGTTGAGTTAACCGTGCTAAATGTGAGACTGAAACTCACTAAAGTAGGCTGTTGAAGCCGTAGACTATGGAGGATAAGTTTGTAAGTGGACACTGAATCTAAAAATGTATTGGTAGAGTTATACATATTTAGAATTAATTCCATTGACCTCCAAATATCAAAAGCCAGCTTATCATGGCAATCAGTTGACCTACCAAAACTTCCTGTCACATGTATTTCTTTTCCCTCCAGGGCATTTTCTCAGTAACACACCCCCATTCAGACATCTTCCTGTTGGCAAAAGTGGAGAAGGTTCTGCAGAACGGCATCACTCACAGCGCTGAGCCCTACATTAAGACCTCTGACATCTCCAAGGTCTGCTTTTGAATCACTCACACGCACACACTAAAATACTTAACACACTCTAAAACTCAAATAGAATGACCCAAAAGGCATGGGTTCAATTAAATTGCCATGAAGATTCAATTATATTAAATATTTTATGAAGATTTTCAATAGTGAAAAAGTTGTCAGTACACTTTTCCACCTTACACTACCACTACTTTGTTGCAAGGCTCTAGTTTCCTTAAAACAGTCATGGGGAGCAGTGTTTGTTCACTGCTGTGTACTCTTGGTTAGATGCACAAATTCCTAGCACACAATTTTCTTTGCATAACTCTATTACCAACAATTAAATCCTTTTTATCTTTTATTTTACTTCTATCCACAAGAAGTAGCTGGCTCTGTTCACATTGAGAGTCTTAAAAAAGTCTAAAATCCTTTAAAGCTTTTAAAAAGTCATAAATTCACTGGTCATAAATTCACAGATGTTCATGTAAAACTCATTGTTATGTGTTTTTATGTTGCTTGGGGTTGCCAGAGATTGAGAAAATGCTTATAACTGCTAAAATATTAAACCATGATACATGATTGTTAGAGTGGGTAGAGTTTGAAAAAAATTATTGGCAACACTCATATATGCTCAAAATCATAAAAACTATTGTTATGGTTGCCAGATATTGAGAAAAGTCATCTTTAGGGTTGCTTCGTAAAGGCTCAAAACACTAGGGTTAGGGTTTCAAACAATGCATTTAAAGCATACTTTTTTATTGTTGTATGTGTTTTGATGTTATTCTGTAGGTGTTAAATTTGACCCTTAAAAGTCTTAAAAAGGTCTTAAAAATATTTTAAATTGGACCTAATGAAACCTGCAGAAAAGTCTCTTGATCCCTTTTTCACCGCTTTATGACCAACATTATTGGGTACCTTTTATTGGCTAAGTTTTTTTGTTCGACTGTAAGATTCCGTAAACTTTTTCTAATGTGGTAAACCACTCCCTTCCCATCAACCTCATCCTGAGCCACAGCTGTGACATCACCAAGAATTTCATCCGATGCATCACATTGAAGATTTCCACCTTGTGCAATCCATTTGTTAATATGACGAAAAAAAAGTCTACAATTTGTAAAAGGACAATAATTTTCTAAAGTTTTCTTTTTACCCATTTTCCATTTTAATCAGTAAATTAAAGTTAAAATTACTTTAGGAGTACTACAAGTGTCAGTACCCAAACCATTGTTTTTGCTGCACAATGGAGAGGAAACCTTTATTTAGATAACATTCTTAATTTGTATTGGTTATTGACTGTATTTTGAATTAGAAAGTGATTTTTATTGAAAAAATTTTTTTTCAATTGTTTGCAAAAGTTATTCAAGTATAAATGCTTTCAGAATATTCTGTTGGTTTTTGTTCTTATTATGCATCTCTTTCTCAGACCGTACAGAAAGTGTTGAAGACTGCCAAGCAGACGTGCCAACGACTGGGCCAGTACCGCATGCCCTTCGCTTGGGCTGCCAAGTAAGCGAGGACCTCACTGCTTATTCTACACATAATGCAATATAGTAACTATACTGTTTAGAATGATTTGACTTTCAGTAGTCTTCTTATAACTAGATTGTCAATGCCAGTGCTGATGTCTGATGATGTGACTTCAGGCAGGTTTTCAAGGATTCTCAAGGCACTTTAGACACAGAGGGGAAGTTCTCGCCTCTCTACCGTCAGGACAGCGGTAAGATTTCCACCGAAGACCTCATCAAACTATTGACAGATCTCAAAAAGTGAGTGTGTGTGCCTTCTTGTTAATAGTTTCAACATTTATAAATACAAAATTAAATGATGATCTCTCTCACAGGCCAGACAGAAACAAACTGCAGATAATCCCAGGACAAATTAACATCACAGTTGAATGTGTGCCTCCAGACTTGTCCAGTAAGTTTGCTTTCATTGATATTTCATTTTTATATAAACATTTAATTTTAAGTTCAGTAATAAAATACACAAACAAAACACACCTTTGTTAAGGTAGCCACAATGTTCACAAAAGTGACCTTTACCTGAGCCATAGTTTGAGAAAAGACTCATATACACTCAAAATTATAATAGTGATGGTTAGATATTGACATAAGACCCATAAATGTTTATAAATTTAAATGTGATTGTAAGAGTTGCCAGATATTAAGGTAACTTGACTAAAAAATGCTCAAAAGCATAATTGTTATAAAAAGCTTTGATAAACGAGAAAATGCTTCTTATTGGTTCAATTGTTAAATTATACTTTTTATAATACAAACAGTTTAGAGTGTGTTTTAAAATCTTGTATTTGATTCTAAAACGTTTTGAAAAATTTGACATTCTCAAACAGGCAGAAACCCTGATTTGAAAAGCAGTAGTTACTCACATATAAGCACTAGTTATAACCAGCAGTAGTTAGAATTATTCAGCATAACCTTTGTCTTTGAAGACTCGGTCACATCGTCGTACATCCCAGTGAAGCCGTTTGAGGAGCAGTGCGAGCGAGTCTCTGTGGAAGTGGAGGAGTTTCTTCCTGAAGAGGCCAGATACAACCAACCCTTCACTATCTACAAGAACCATCTCTACGTCTATCCTCAGCAGCTCAAATACGACAATCAGAAGACCTTTGCTAAGGTGAGGGGTTTGCCAGATCCGACTCTTTTCTAAGAATATTTATAAATATCAACATATTTGCATTAGTGGAGCAACACCAAGCTCATACAAATTGTAGAAATGGAGTAAAAAAAATACTTTTCCTCTTAAAGTCCACGAAACCCCCCTGGTGTCCATTCACACAAGAGAACTCATGAATGATTAAACCAATACGCTAAAACATAAACTCTTTCCTGCACTGTTGTCTTCACCTTTTTCCATTGATTAAAAAAGAATCTTGCGTCGACTTGAACTGAAAATCATCAAAACTTTTCTCTGTTAAAATCCCCTGGAATTCTTCTCTTAATCACTTCACCAAAGGTCCTTGATCTAATTAAAGAGATTCAGGGATAATTGTTTCCTCCTGCACTGCTGAAAATCTCATTAAAGGGTGCTTTGCTACCTTATGTCTCAATCCATGCTTGCTTATAATTAACAAGCACTGGCAAGCAATTTTTTAGAATATAGTTTATACCTTGTAGCTGATAATAATTTGGTTTTTGGCTTTTTTTTTCCTGAATTAAATTCCAATGTGTGTGTGTAGGTCATTGTACTTTGAGGCTCAAATCAACCAGTAAGAACTAAGAGAAAGTATGCATCGTAGTATTATTTCTGCATTGCAAATAGTATTAGTACACCGGCTGTCTTTTATGATCGTTACAGTAATTTTTTATGATAATCTTTAATGTGGTTTCTGCCAGGCTAGAAACATCGCTGTGTGTGTTCAGTTCAAGGATTCTGATGAGGAAGGATCTGCCCCTCTCAGGGTGATGAATATTTTTCATTAGCTCTCAATGTTGCTCTTCCTGCCTCTTAATTTTTAATACTAAGTGCTGTATATTGTGTATTTGATCTACCACTCTTATTCTTTTAGTGCATCTATGGAAAGCCAGGGGATCCACTTTTCACCACCAGTGCTTTCGCTGCAGTATTGCATCACAATCAGTGTCCAGAGTTTTATGATGAGGTAAAAAAAAGCACTACATTTGATCATTTATTGGAAATCTTTCATCTTAATCGAGTTATGAACTGAATTTTTGGTAATTTTCTAGTTTTGTAGATACTAAATTTGAGATTCATTAGTGGTCAGCTATAATTATCTAAATTAAAAGAAAAACACTTCAAATACATCAGTCTGTTTGTAATGAATGAAAATGATTTAGAAGGTTCGCTTTTAAAATGGAATTACTAAATGAAATCAACCTTTTCTTCATATTGTAATTATATGACCAGAACCTCTGTATTCCTCATTGATCGGTAGCTAAAGACAACAAACGAGTACTTAGTGTAACAGTAATAAAAATACAAAATAGTCATTACATAATCATTCTTGTATTCAATAAAACTGTTTTATCAAGGTAATAGAGACAAACCATTAAAAATCTAGAAATTTCACCAATTGACTTTTTTGATTTCCAATTCTCCCAGATTAAAATCGAGCTTCCTGTCGATGTCCATGAGAAGCATCATATTCTCTTCATTTTCTATCACATAAGCTGTGAGCTTGGCAACAAAACCACTGCAAAGAAGAGAGAAGGGGTGGAAACGCTGGGTGAGCATGAGCTCTGTTAGTGTCTTCGTGTTCCGGCGCAGGATGGCGGCCGTTATGTCGTCCGTGTGGATGCTGCACACGAATAGAGTAGTTTTTCAGCGTAAACGATGTGTTGTGTACATTTTCTTGTAAATTCATTTGAGTTCATATTTTATGTGTTGTATAGGTTAAATTTTTGGGGGGATTTGTTTATTTAGCACTTTCTCACTTGTGATTTGATAATGTACTACAAGAATTATTTTTAATAAGTCAAAGAAATGTTGAATGTTTATTTACATAATGTACTGTAATCTAAATGTTAATATAAATGATATACTATCTATTATCTTCCTTATGTTAATTACATTGAACTAATAGTTCTAAATTATTAGTTGTATTTTTTAAATCTTATTTAGTGTTATTTAATTTTTTTCTTTAACTCCTGTGTATTAGCATTTATTTCATGTTTTATTATCGTTGTCTCCTTTTATTTGATTTCTTTTCTTTTCATTTTGTTTTATTTTATTTCACTTGTGATGGTTTTTGGATTTCTTATCATTTTGGATTTTTGGCATTAGGATTTTATTTCATTTTGATAGTTTTTTCTAATTATTTTTTATTATTTTATGTATCCATGTATGTATATATATATATATATATATATATATATATATATATATATATATATATATATATACTTTTTTGTTTTTGTTTAATTTTAACAATATTGTGTAGGATTTTATTAGTAAGTTTGACATTTTATTTTAATTTTGAAAATATAGATTTTTATTTTATTTTTGTTTATCATAATTTATTTTTTATTATTTCTTTTAATGAAATTGCGTTGAATTGCGTTTGTAAAAAAAATACATTTTATTTTTTCAATAGTTTTTCTCTCTCATTAATATAAAATAAAATTTCTTAGGTATTATCTGCTTTGTTTCTGCAGTTGGCTACTCCTGGGCTCCTCTATTAAAGGATGGCAGAATGCAGTCATCAGATCTACAGCTTCCTGTTTCCGCTAATCTTCCTGCTGGTTACTTGTTAGATAAAAGCCAAGACTCAAAAAAGGTGAACTTATATTTTTGGCTGTAGACCTCTTATGTATTGTACGTTTCACACATGCGTGTTGTACCGATGCCTTTGATTGATGTGCATCTTTCAGGCTTCTCCAGACATCAGATGGGTGGAGAACGCCAAACCCCTGTTCAAGCTGCGGGCGTATATCGCTTCCACTATTTATTCTCAGGTACGCAGATCTTTTCTGCTGATTTTTCTGCTGTAGATGTATAAACAGTCAAGTGAAATAAAAAGCTGAACTCTTATGACTTCTCCAGGATTTGCACCTTCACAATTTCTTCCAGCATTGCCAGCTGATGCGCTCGTCCTCACAGGGCAGTCCCGCTGAACTTATCAAGTACCTAAAGGTCAGAAACACTCGAATCTGAACAAAGGAGTCTGCGTCAATCTTTATGATCCCTGCCTTTGAATTCACCAAACTTGCTCAAAAACAGACGGTGTGGGTGAATGTGAAGCGTGGCATCTGTTGCAGAAGGAGCAAAAGCTGGGTCTAGCATCACATAGGACCTATCTTAAATGCTCTTTTAAGGTCTTTTAGCTGATTTTATTTAGTATTTTAATAAAAATAAAAGCCACTGGGAGTGGGGGTTGTTATTGTTTCATCAGCTCTTATAGATCAGAAGAGCACTGCTCGGTTCATGACTTCTTTAACTCCATGTCTCCGATGGCAGTGCCTGCATGCAGTAGAGACTCAGGTCATCATCAAGTTCCTGCCTACGGTGCTCGTGCAGCTCTTTCAAGTCCTTACTACCTCAAGCAAAGACGGTCATGATATTGCTGTCAATTCTACACGGTAATATACGATATTTACTTAAAAATATAAAAATATTTTTTTTGGGTTACACAGTTCATGACACTGTGTATTAATAAAATACCGCCCTCTCTCTCTTCCATCCCTCTCTCTGTTTTTCTCACTTTTTTCTCCCCCACTCTTTCTCTCCCCCTCTGTCACTTTCTCATTCTCTCTGCTCTCTCACCCTCTGTCTTTCTTTCTTCTCTTTTCCCTTTCTCGCATCTCTCTCTCTCTTTCTCCCCCTCTGCTTTTCCCTCTCATCTTTTTCTTTCTCCCCCTCTCTTTCTCTCCCTCCTCTCTCACTTTCTCGTTCTCACTTTGTCTTTCTCTTTCTTCTCTTCACCCTGCTTTCCTTTTCCTCTCTCTACCTCTCTTTTCCTCTTTCTCTTTCGCTCCTTCTCTCTCTCCCTCTCATCTTTTTTTTCTCCTCCTCTCTTTCTCTCCCACTCTCCCTCTCTCCTCTCTTTCTCACCGCCCCTCTCTCTCTCTCCCTCTCCCCCTTTCCCCCTCTCTTGAACCTTTGTTGTTAAAGTTTTGTCTGTGAGGTAGCTTGTTATATGTTTAGTAATTAGATTCTATATTTGATTTCCTGATCACAAAATAAGAAAGAGAAGTTATAAACCAAATTAACATATGGCAAATGCTTTCAGCATATTCTTTGTATTTTAGAAATCCATTTTGTCTGACTTTTTTTTAATCGTTTGAAATAAGAATCAAACTATAAAAATACTTTCTTTCCAGAGTGTCTTATGTCCGTGTGAAAAAAAAACTCAACAATGAAAAGTTTACCTTTATTTCTCACACTTCTGGCCATTTTATTGCCACAGTTTTTTTTTTCATATTGTGTCTGCTGTTCTTTCTCCCAGTGTAATAATTCACATAGTGTCTCAGTGTCACGAGGAGGGTCTGGAGCACTACCTGCGCTCCTTTCTGAAGGTACCTTTCTTAGCTTCCCAATGTCATCTTTCAGATACGTTTTGCTTAAAATGGTTTTCTGTTTTTTTATATATATATATATTTATTTTTTAAGAGCAAAAACAATAATTTGTGAACTGCTTTAAGAAAGTGTAACTGTTGAACTAGAAAATAATGTTTTATTGTTTTAAAAGCGAATAAAAGTTACAAGCAATTTGTGTTATTTTATAAGTAATGATGCACTTAAATTGTATCATTTATTTTAGTGCATGAGTGACTTGTATCCGCAAGAATTTTATTGTAGGAGAATAAACAGATTAGTTTCAGAAAATGTAAACTTTAAACTATTTAAAATTGTCTTCTTTGTGACTAATTATAAATGAATGGTATAAAAGCATAGGCCAATTTTTTTTTCCTGTTGATAAAATAAATGTTTTGGTATTTGTACTCCCTTGTAATTTTCGTTGTTATAATATTAAGTGTTGCTGCTTAAAGTCAATGCATTCTTGTGTCTCTAAACCCTTTAGGCCAAAACCTTAAGAAGTTTAAACTTTTAAAACCTTAAAGTTTATTACAATACACAGCTGAACTTTGTTTTGCAGTATGTGTTTCGCATCAACAACGCAGCTTCAGAAAGCTCCGTGACGACTCATGAAGTTTTGGCTGCAGCGGTGACTGTCATCCTGAAGCAAACAGCAGACATTAACACCTGCAACAAGCTCCTTAAGGTATTCCTCATACCACCAGCAGGTGACAGTGGTGTTCGAGGTTCTTTTTGGGAAGTGCCCATGAGTGTTTTCCCTCTAGATGTATTGGTTCCAAGGAATTTAGCAGGAAATGCAGGGACGTTCCAAAAAGGGGATCTTAAAGGTCACGGTTACACAAGAACCAGTTTCTCAGTAAACGAATCCTTATCTCAAGTATAATCATTTTCCACAAGTATGTGGCTGCATTTTACGGACCATTTTAAGCTATTTTAACTGATTAGTGATCAGATTTCTGGCATCAGAATGTGCTTGAATGAGTGTTTGGTATGTACCTTATTGAACCCCTTCAGACCCTACATAAGTAATAATGGACATTACATAAATTAATACTTGCTTATACTATAAACAATGTAATTAAATGTACTACTTGTTTTCCTGACATTGCATGTTGTTTATGCAGTAAATTATCTATTTATTTATTTATGCATGGAATCAAGGTGCTAAAGCCTCAATAGAGTCTGGCTAGAGACGTGCAGCCTCAGAAGCGCATACGCGCTGTTACTCACGAACTATCCCGCATGCAGTCAAATAAATCAGGAAGTAATTTAAAAAATAAAAGCAAATTATAAAATGATTTCTTGACTAGAAACACATGACATAATAAATGCAAAATAATGTGTTACTATTTTAAATAACGTTTCATATGGTACAATCCTATTATCGATTGGAGGCAACTGCTGTTTTTAAGAGTACCATTACAAGTAGTCAAAGACAGATTTTCTTAAAAATATAAAGTTATCTGGCTTGTAAGGTTCGCAAGCATATTTTTTGAATGTACAAATTTAAAACATTTTCCTCAAAATACATTTGTCAAGGACAGTACAGAAACAAAAATTAAACTGAATAAATTACCACAACTATCTCTAATTTACCATCATTATTTACAATTACATTAGTGAAGCAAACATAATGATGTAGCTTGTGTGCAACTCAAATGATTGGTATCTAGGTTGAGAGATGTGGTGGACTTTAGAATTTATATAGAGGGATTGCCAACCAGGAAGAATGAGAGTTTAACGAGTATTGGTAGAATTCCTTTAACAGATAGAGTGTGTTCTAAAGTTCTGATAAATACGTGCCAGGAAAAGAATGTTTTGCATATAAATATTTATTCATTGTGTTTACCACTGAAATGTAGAGGACGAGCATGCGGTTCTGATACTGCCAGTGTAGACGGTGTGTCTGTCTACCTTCTCTAGAGTCTGGAGGAAGAATAGAGAGGCTTGTTTTGGTTACTTGGTTCATGACTTGTTATAAATAAATGACGTATTTCTCACTCTCTCTCTCCTTTTTCTCTCTCTCTTTCTCTCTCTCTCTCTCTCTCTCTCTTTCTCTCTGTCGCTCTCTCTGTCGCTCTCTCTTTCTCTCTCTCTCTCTCTCTCTCTCTCTCTCTCTCTCTCTTTCCTTCCTCTTACAGTATTCATGGTTCTTCTTTGAGACCATGTCCAAGTCAATGGCACAATATCTCCAGGATGGCAACCGAATGAAAGTAAGATCAACTCTATAAACTCCCTTTTTTAGTTTGTGGTAACTACAAAATACCATGTAAAGAAAAATTGCAATACATTTAGGGGTCTCTTGATGCAAAATAAACTTTTTACAGTTGTTGGTAATAAATATCTGCGTGAAACAAAGTTGTATTAATGTTTTCAAGTGTTTTTTTTGTACATTTAGTAAAAGTTACTTGCATCAATAGTTCCAAACCACATATGACGAGGTGTGGTTCCACCCACCAATGTATGACAGGTGCTTTACAATCCTCTGTTCAAAGCACAAAACATGTGAAATATTTTCAAAAAAAAGAAGAGAACTCTGAAAAATCTAATTATTTCAAAACCTGTTTCAGAACATTTTCATATCCTTCAGTGAACTCATAAAATCCACGAATATGACATAAAATCCACGAATATAACAAGTTATGTCATAACTTCAGGTTGACATATAACATGCATCTTCAGGGCTCCATGGATCTTCAGAGCGGATATAAGTGCAGGTTTTTTGGATGTTGTGTTTGTTTGAAATATCTGCAAAATACAGCCACGTCATAAAGTTTTCGCTTCAATAGTCTGCAATACTGCTTTACTTAAAGAAAGAATTCATATTATGCCACGGTCTGTCTGAATACTCTATTCTGATTGGCTGGCAGGTGTTGTATATTTTTCGATATGTGCACTTGTAGCATCTCTGTGTATCCTTGTGCCACTTTAGTAACCATTGCACCATTGCAATATAACATTAGCTGATCAGTCCATTCGAGCACTTTACTAACCTTGGATTGTTTTAGTGACCATATTATTTAAGTATTATTATTTAATTTATGAGATCAACCGTCATTTGAGGAACTCTGCTGGACTAACACCAAGAGACACTCGATTAGTTCTTTAATTGATTAACTTCTGATGTGAGCTGCGTGAACCAGTGACTGATAATAAAGGCTAGCGGAGAGCATGAAGTGGTGTAACGTCACTGTCCACTTTTCTAGTATAATTCCTCATAAAAAAAATCCACATTAAAAGAAAACAAGGAGTTTCACATTTGCCTTCGCCTGTTTTCATTGATGCAAATATCTTACATTGAAGAGATTGTGATTACGTTTTAGCTTGCTTTGATGGTAATCGTTTTAAAAGTGTTTACATTACTCACTTTAGATTCATAACATATTTGTCTCACACCCTCCTCAACGTAAGCTTATCCAGCTCAGTGAAAGTTTGAATTAGGGTACGTCAATGAAGATGATCATCTCTAGTGACTTATTTCCCTCAGAATATCATTTCACTCAAAATTAATGAGGAAATAAAGGCAGAGCCTACTATGGGAAGGGAATTGTGCTCGACATGAACAAGGTAAACAATCTTTTTCTCTGTCGGGAGTGAGAAGCAGTGACACAAACACAAATAACCACCGTTTCATTTCAGTTATATTCGGTGTACTGCAGAGCAAACATTAATATCTTTAATATTAAATAATATTATATTATTATATATTATATTTTAAAGTTGACCAAAGATAATTATATAAACAGCATAATCCATGTCAAATGATAAGACATCACAGCATCAAGCGGCAGAACTAGTTTTTTGTGTGTAGTCAAAACAAGATTGATGAGTAAAACCTTTAGTTTTCACTTGTTTCTTGCAGCTCATATATTAATAATAACTTAAATATGCAAGAGTTGGCAAAGACCATTGCATAATTATAGGATATAAAACGGCTGAGCATGCATTATTCAGTTTTAAAGTCATGTCTCGGACACAACCTTCACTTCGAGATATTTTTAATGCCAAAGGGTATAGTACAAACGTCACAGCTTAGTGGTTTTCTTCCTCAATTGTAGCTTGAAGTAAAAACTACTGAGAAGATGAGCATGTCATTGTTGTTAATTGTTGACATTTCATATATGCTTTCACAGAGTAAATGTTTCTTGAGTAACATCCATTCGTCACACGAGACGTGTGTGTAAAACACTGTCAGATTTCTATCAGCTCATTAAACATGTTCAGGCTCACCTGATATGAAACTGGATCTTGTTTGTGCAAGTGAAGATCTCTCTCTCTCTCTCTCTCTCTCTCTCTCTCTCTCTCTCTCTCTCTCTCTCTGTTCTCTCTCTCTCTCTCTGTCCTCTCTCTCTCTCTCTCTCTCTCTCTCTCTCTCTCTCTCTCTCTCTCTGTCTGTCTCTCGTCAGTATTTACAGGTTGGTAGGGTTTTGTGATGTTTGATGTTCAAACACATCTTCAGCTCAGATGTTTGTGTACCACACAGAGAAACACTACCAACTTCTTTAATGATTTTATGAATTCAATTTATTATTTAAGTTTATAATATGCTTTATTGGACTAATGATTTTAATGTTTTGTTACAGATGTATTTTCAAACATAACTATAAGAACTTTTCATATTTAAGAAACAGACTAGACAATTTTGCACTAGCGGACCATTTTTTTCATATTTCTTACTGGTTTGAATTTCTGCAATTCTAGTCTTTCTCTAACCATGTAAATGTATTTTACGCAGTCTCATTTTAATTATTACTATTCGTTATTTAACTTTTTAGAGATACTTTTACACTAAAATATGTTTCAGATGTTATTTGTGTACTTTCTTATAATTCAGCACCCTGGATTCCGGAGATGCTATGCTGTGGCTTTTAGAAATAAAGTTTGACTCGACTTGACTTATTGACTTAGTAAATATTGATTGAAATAAATCTATAATTAAAGGGTCAGCTTTTTTAACAAAAAAGTTAAGAGTTAAGATTTAGTTTTGTTCTGTTTCTGGCAGGCTATAAACAAATGGATCTGTTTGTTATTTTTAGGAAACCCTGAAAAAATGTTTCACGCTAATCTTTATTTAAAATAGAGTTATGCGTATCTAACCTAAATCAGATTTATCTCCACTAACTTAAAAGTTGGGTTCTGCGACTG
Source organism: Danionella dracula (assembly GCA_900490495.1). Taxonomy (NCBI): domain Eukaryota; kingdom Metazoa; phylum Chordata; class Actinopteri; order Cypriniformes; family Danionidae; genus Danionella; species Danionella dracula. The sequence goes on from UELW01000146.1 coordinate 858,672, forward strand.
AAAACTAAAAATCAAGTCCCACAGTTAATATCTCAGCCCCTGATTCGTCCATGTGATCATATGATATACCAAACAATCAGCAGGTCAGCTGTCACATAAAGTAACAGTAGTGATCCCTTGCTTGTCCTGAAAATAAAAAAAGTATTTTAAGTGAGAAGAATGCTAAATCACAAAATGTCAGCTCTTGTTATAGATTTAGGTTTTGGACAACCTACAAAGTTAGATTTTGTATCTTCAAAGGAAACCAGAAAAAAACTTTGGAGAACCATAATACAACATAGAAGGAAGGTTTTTTTTGACAATCTGAGATGGTTGGTTTAAACCAGAAGATAAAATAGTTTTGTCTACAACTGCAGCCAGACAAATCACTTTGAAATCGTTCCCCTCAAATGGTCCTCATGTTCTGCAGATGCCGCGAGCACAGAGGTTTCCAGAGTCGTTCCAGCAGGCTCTGCAGTCTCTGCTGTTGTCCATCATGCCTCACATCACCATCCGCTACGTGGAGATCCCTGAAGAAGCTCGCTGTGTCAACTTCAGCCTGGCCTGCTTCATCAAGGTCAGACCATCATACCTGACATATAAACCCCCAGTATTCACAATTGTTGAAATACCACAAAGAATGGATGTGGGCTATAGTATTGTCTACAAATGCCTTTAAAAATGTAAACATTAACCATGCTGTCAGATGTGCCCAAAAACATTGTACTTTAATAAAAATGTAACACATGCTCAATTAAGAACCCATATATAAAATTAGTTTGTGAGGAAGCAGAAAAAAGTGTAGTGAAAATGGTGTGTAATGCAATCCACAATACCAAGCTTGTCGTGTCTTTATTGACCTCACTAATGACGAGGTAAGAGCTAGGAATATTAGCTGTGACTTCTGTTATTGCATTGTGTTCATTTAGCTTTTGTTCATTGTTTTATGGTTATTTTTTTCTAAATAAACTGTTTTATGTTTGATTGTTTTTTTAATGTATGAATTTGAGTTAAAATGTGTTTTTTTAAGAAAAGGGGTTTGACAACAAAATATGTATTGATTATGGGCAAAAAAATTGTCCAAATATGACCAAAATGGACTTCAATCATTCAGTTGACTTCAGTCATCCTCTTCATATGTTTTTAAATCTGTAAAATAAAACACCACACTATCAGTGTTGAATTTTTTTTACTAAAAATTTCAATTCAGAAAAAAAAACTAGTTTATGATAAAATGTTCATTGTAAGTTAACACTGCTTTATTTCATTTTTTTGGTAATAATGTTTTTAAAGTGGGTGATTAGTTTTTTTTTAGGTCATAAACTATATTAAATATTTTTCATTGTTTCACATGTTTATGTTATTATCTTAACTTATGAGTTTTCATGTTTAAAAAAAAAAAAAGATTGACTTTTACTAATTTCCCGTTCAGATTTGTTATATTTTTCTCATAAATTCTTTAAAGGCGTTTGTTATGTGCTTCTGACTGAAAGTTTTCCTGTGTGCAGCGCTGCCTTACGTTCATGAACCGAGGGTTTGCCTTCAGCCTGATAAACGACTACATGTGTGGCTTCAGCCTGAAAGATCCAAAGGTATTTGAGGGTTTTCATCCCTAGTAATGCTACATAAATATAACAAACTTTATCAAAATTTACAGAAAGTTATTTGTAACCTTGAGTTTTTAATCACAGTTACTTACGGTGAAATCATTGCTATTGTGCTAGCAAAACCACACTCGAAAAAATGTAAATACACAATTTGTTATTGTAATGTACGGAAGAGGATTAGGGCCACTGTAGAAAATAAAATTAAAGTTCTGACTTTTTTTCTCAGAATTCTGACTTTAATCTCTGAATTCTGACTTTCATACAGTGGCCCTAATTTACCTTAAATGAAGCTAGCATTGTGAGTTGTGCGATCTTTCATTAGCTTAACGAATTGTTAACGTTGGACTTTGCAGGATAAACTATTAAAAGTTAGCACAAAATTACAATGTGCTAGGATAATTTAACACATTGTTAGCTTTGGATTTTTTGCCTTGGTTTAACCTAAACTATTAAAGTGAACACAACATCAGAATGTGCTAGCATTATGCAACACAATATTCATATTGGATGTTGCTAGCATGATTGACCTCAAGCTATTGAAAGTTAGCACCAAAACAAAAGTGTGCTAGCATTTAACACATTGTTAGTGCTGGATGTATTTATTATGGATTGTCCTTAAGCTATTAAAATGAACACATCAGAATGTACTAGCGTTATGTAACACACTGTTAACATTAGATTTTGCTAGCATGGTCTACCTTATGCTTTTGAATGTTAGCACACCAGCTCAACATGCTAGGACTATTTAACATGTTGTTAACTTTGCATTTTGCTAGCTTGAAAATATCTTACAAATTTGCATACTACCAATAACCGCAAGAACAGTGGTCTTAAACTCAATTCTTGTAAGTTGGCAGGGGCTGCAGGCCTAAAAAAATGTAGTTAGAGACCCTCATGCCAGCTTTATTTAACACATTGTTGGCATGATTTTTCTAAAGGGTATAAAGCTGTGCAAACATGTAACACTTATCTTATTGTTTATTATTTAATTAATTATTTATTTAGGACTGGAATGACTTGAAGGATAAATCTCATCCTTCTCACTCTTCGTTAACTCTTAGCATCATGTCATGATGGTATGATTTAAGGCATTGTAAACATAGGTTGTTGCTAGCATGATCAACCTTTTTTTTTACAGGCTACTATAATTAATGATTTTATTCAAGAGCATTTAACTGAAGATACAATCAGTAATCTAACAAACTATTGAGTGAAGTGACTGAAAAGCGTTTAGTGTAACATTTGCAGAGATTTTTTTTGTTACTGTGAGTGTGTTTAGCGATCACAGCTAGCTGATTGGGGAGCTAATTTACTTTTCAGGTGCTAACAGAGATGAAGTTTGATTTCCTCATGACTGTAAGCAACCACGAGCACTACATTCCTCTGAACCTCCCCATGGCGTTCGGCCGGACCAAGCTGCAGCGAGTCCAGGGTAGGTCATCCCTCATTGTAGCTGTTCTTTTTCCTCATCATCTGTTCCATATTCCATTTGAAAGATGCACCATCACCATTGCACTTACCCTAACGCAGAGAATAAAGTGATGCAAAATAAGCCTTGGATACATCTCAAAATATTTCTCACCTCCCAACAAGTCTCCATAACAATGATTTATACTTACATTTTTTTATAACACTGTAGGCTCCCGGTGCTTGGCCCAAAAACGGATACCAGTCGGGACTGAAGGCTCACGTGTTCTGTCTTGAAACAGTGCTAAAGGATTTTTAATATTCACAAAAATGTGTATATCTGACTCCATAATTGGTTTAAAAGGTTTTATCTCTACCATTATTCTTGGTCACGGCCAAATAAATTAGCATGTTAATTCTTAATGATAATATTAAGTTTTAACCCACTCGGTGACCTTTAAATTTACTCACACTTGATGTTAATATTCTTATTAGCCTTTAAAAGTGTTTCAGTGAAAGAAGAATGACCGAAAAGGTTCAAACATTTATTATCATTGATGTGAATAAACAATGCATTACATTATAGAGCATATGAAATATGAACCAAGAGTAAGGATTTATTGTCTACACATAATTTGGAATTGATCATTCTAAAAAAAGGCATTACATTTTAACTCCAAGTTTACTACATGATAAGGGAGCTTTAGAGCTCTTCCTTCATGGGCCGATTTCAGAGATAAAAGGGCCAGGATTTGAGTCTGCTATCTGCCTTTGAAAGCTTCTTCAGACCAATCTCCTCCCAGAGAGGTGTGACTTAATTAGGAATGCGAATCAGGAGAGCATTAGCCAAAGCTGTTGAGAGTGTTAAAGTTTTTAGTTTTGGCATCTAGAATCATTGCACTAAACCCTGTAATATATTTCAAACAATATTAAACATAAACTGGTTAACCAAACATTCTTGTATAAACATGTTTAAACCAGCAAGAGATTGGGGGGGCTGTAGGCTCCTTGATGCTGGAGAGAAGGGGTTAGGAGAAAGCACCCCTTTGTTTTATTATGTGAATGTTAAAATCAACACCCCAGACCCAGGAGAACCCAGCCTTACAACACACTTAATGTCTGTCAGAATTTCATCATTTCTAATTGCAAACTAATAAATGTTGAATGGATTCTTCTCATATTTTACATTTCTAGAGGAGAATTTTATCTGAAATATTGTTTCCTGGTATCTGTTTTTAAAGATGGCTCATTTGAATTCTTTATCTAAAAGGTGTTCCTTTAAAAAATGAATATTTTGTTCTCCTATACAAAAAAATACACAGTACTTTTGTCTTAAATGTATGTAAGATTGTGACCATTCTCTGAAAGTTATTCTTTTGGAAAGGCCTTTAACAATGGGATTTCTGGAAATATTGCATTTGCTGAATGTAATGCGAGATAGTTAGCCACAATTACACATCCTCACAGCTTCACTCTCATCACTGACGATGGCCCTCCTGCATGACTGCTTCCTTTATTCATTATTTCAGATTTAATTTCGTATGCGGCGGAGTGTTTCGGTGTCGTAGGTAGGTGATGCCGACCAATGCCGATGCTAATGCACTCCCAGTCACCAAACAACTGTCCTCATAACCCACTAATCGCTTTGCTATGCTCCTGCTTCACTCATGCATCACATTGACACCCTTCAGGTTGGGGCTTTTGCTTGTTAGTCACTGCTTTTAACCAAACGTTTGCTTTCTTGTGGTGAAACGAATTGATTGTATTGTAAAACAGGATTTATTTACAAGGGAACTTGCTGTAAAGGTGTTAAGTTTGTTTTGATCTTATAATTGCCACTCTGTCATGTCCTCACCTGCACTGTTTACTGTGTAATACTGTAACATGCAAACGAGGAAGGAAAAATCTTGTGTGCACTTCTAATCTTTATGGTAGAGAACATGGCTTTGGTCTGCACTTGGGATTTGTAATAAAATGGAGTAAGGGCCATGAACAAAGTTCCCTAGCAGGTAATTAATAATGTGGAAAGCAGTTTAAAAACATCCCTGAAAACAATGATTTCACCTCATTCTAGATTAGTAGACAAAGAGATGGCATACAAAACAAAACTGATTTATTAGAAAAATTCTTAGGAGCACTTTATAGAAAAGCTGGTAACAAAACTTGAATAAACACAGGAGGTATGTAATCAGGAGAAACACGAGAAACATGGAACATGATGTAAAGCAAGGAGTGCTAACAAGGAGCTAATTAAAACAGGAAGTAGTCAGGGAGAATGACCGAATAAGGCTAGATAAACTAGAAACTAATCAAGAGAACACTGTAACAAACAACTAAATGTGTCAAGAGTAAAATAAGAGCCAAATATAAAGCCAAATAAATAGGCAAAATAATGAATGCGTAAATGTAAAATTGTGAATGCCAATTTATTTTAAAATAATTTTTACATTATGGTTACTTCAGTTGACAAAAGAGCTCTTATCAAATCGGCTTTTATACCTGTGTTTTAAGCCACGTCCGTTCCATTACACCTGATTTGATGATTTAATCTTTAAAGATTTATGACTAAGTCTTTACTGATTTTGCTAACCCTATATTTACTAATTATTTTTTTAACTAACTATATCTATCTATCTATCTATCTATCTATCATCTAATAATTTATAAATAATGACATTTATATTCAATTTGTTTTATGGCCTATTAATAAACACTATTAATATAAAATGTATTTGTTTTGTTTTTTTATTGTGCACTCAGCACTGATGGATGCTCATATATAAGTGACCTTCTGGGGCCCCCATGGTCTGCTGGGCCCCATGAATCGTCCACCAGTCACCTGCAGACTAGTAATGTTAAGCTTAAGTTTCAGTCTTGCTCTGAGCTACTTTACCTTGACAGTGTATGGACCAAGCTGTGATGCAAGTACTTAATACATGTATCTGGAGGTCTCCTCACATATTCGAATTAAGATTTTTCCGGATGGCTTTTCTGCAGGGAGCCTTTCATAGCGATTCTGTTTAATGTTGATGCAGAGATTGTTCTTGCCTTGAATGTCCATCCAGCGGCTCTTTTATTCTACACACTTGTAATCAAAGGTTAGCTTTCAATGGTGATTATTCTTGGGAAAACCACAAATGTGTGGTTGGCATTGTTTTTGATCGAGGCAAGTTCAGGCGTGAAACCTCAGACTGAAAATTCAGATAAGTGTGAGAAGACCTTTACACTCCAAATTTTTGAAGAATTCAGTTGCACGCATTTTTCTGGTAGCATGTTGATTACTTTTATTATGTAATGTGTTTAACACAAAGTTTTTCAGTCACTCGCAAAGTTTCAGTTTTTGCTTTGAGGTGTCTGGAATGTAGTATTTTTCAAAACGTTGCAACTTGGTTTGTGATTCCTATACATGCTGTTTCATCTAAACGCCATCCACTCTGAGAAACGTCTGAATTATTGCAGGAGCATAACCTGTTATGTCTGTACGCTACGCTTCATTTACAAACACTGTACTCTGTTTGCATCTTCAAGAAGCGTTTAGTCTTCATGATGCATGAAATAAAATGTTGCTTGTTCCTGTGTTTTTAATGTAACATTTTACCTGATATTACCCTTACAAAAGGACTTTTATAAAACAATCCCTGACCATGAAAACCTGTGTTTCAGACCAGAGTTTGGAGTACAGCTTGACTGAGGACTACTGCAAGAACCATTTTCTGGTGGGTCTGCTTCTGCGAGAGGTGGCCGAGGGGCTCCAAGGCTGTCCCGAACTCAGACAGCTGGCTGTGGCTGTGCTCAAAAACCTGATGATTAAACATGCTATGGATGACCGCTACAATGCTTTCAAGGTAACCGATTCTACCACACAGAGGTTTTACTTCCTGTTTGCTGCCACTACTAGAGAGGGGCCACAAAAAAATTAGAGTTGTGTTTAATTTTTTTAACTTTGAACTGCTCTTAGTTTTCATTTGAGGTGCAACTTGAAATTGAGATTGTCTGAAGTTGGTAATGCTTTATTATAAGGATCTATCATAATACAATAGCTATGCCTATTTTAAGCTTAGTTAAGTTTGCCTATTATGCTTTTTTACATTTTGATCTACATTAGATAGTAAAAAACTTTAGATATTTTTATAGTTACTTGTTAAAAGCTGTTTTGGTGCAGTTGTCAAATAACCTGTTTTAGTCTACGACACGTATGGGTGAAAAATAAGTTTCTAGTATGGCAAGCTGACTTTATGTTTAAACATATGACTTTAAGATAGTAATAATTGTTTTCTAATGAGTGATAATTATATTTTAACTATTCATACAGACCGTTAACCAAACTTACATTTGTAGCCTTTATAAAGTGCCCTTAGTAATTCAACCCCCGGGGTTTTATATTTATTGTAACATTTAAAGCGTTGGACGCCAATCGAATGTTAGCTCAACGTGTTTATTCACATTCAATATAGCGCAGTAAAGTAACCGATGCAGCAGTACAAATGTGCTCATTTAAAAGTAAAAATATGCATTTTTAAACTAAGCACTAAATTACTCATTTTTAAAGAAAAAAATCTTCTTAATTACAGTAATTTGAGTATTTTAAGTTTGCTACTTTATGCCATTGGTTGTTTGACTGTGTAACACTGCTAATGATGAGATTAGTTAGCATTTGTGTGTTTAGTCAATAGAAATTTGAATACACAAGCTGTTCTATTTGTCATGTGGAGATAATGTTGGTTGTTTCAACGTTAATATTTGGTGTACCATTACATCAAACAATGCAACATGTACACCTTTAAACTTTCCAATAAAAAATCATTGATTATGAAAACCAAATCCTCTGTTTGGTTAATATTTTACCTGTAACAGCCTTTGAGCCGTTAAGCGGTCTCTTAGCAGAGTAAGCCACAAAGGTCAATGCTAGAGAAGCTGGTGTTTCAGTTTGGCTGTTTATCTAATCAAATTCATAGAATGTTGGGAGAATTCCACAAGCTTAAAAATGACCAAATCACTGAGAGGAATTTCAGGAAAATTTGTGAAAACTAAATTTTGGTAGCTTCACAAGGAGGGGCCTGAAGCAAGAGTCATGACTTAAGAGCCAAAACACAGCTGAATCCTAAACATGGGTTAGAAAGGTCCCTTTCTTATGTTAAGCCACTAATAGTGGGTCAGAATAATTGGGATGGCAATACATTTTTAGCCTCCATGTATACGTGTTTTAACATGCTTTTGTTCATTCAGAACCAGCAGGGCCGCATCTGTTTGCTGTACCTGCCTCTGTTTGAGCTGCTCTATCAGAACCTCAGTCAGATGAACAGCCCCCGGACACATGGCAACAACAACCTCAGCCACACGGTAAATCAGCATTGTCCCTATCAATATTTTTTTATATATATTCAAGGAATATATATTAAAAAAATCCCTCTGTAATGATTTTTGCCATTAAATTTCCTGTAGAACTTGAAGAATGTAGTTAGTGTTAGGAGAGTACATTGTAACAATTTTTTGAGTTAAAATTAGATATCATTAAAAGGGTGGAGTGAAAATAACTTGACTCTATGTCTCTATTTTCTATTTAAAATGTATGGTATTTAAGTTTTTGGTCATTTTTGGCTTTAAAAATGTATAGTTTGCAAACAAATTATTTTAAATTTGGCTGTAGTGTATACGATCAGAAGTAAATTCCATTTTCATTATTATTTTTAATTAAAGTAAAGAAAAAAACTGTTTTCAAAAAGCATCTAAAAACTCTTCTCCTCAGAGAAGACTTACTATTAAAAATCATTCACTTTTTCTCTTTATATTTCTTCCTGCCATGGTTGATTGATAAGTCGATACAACTTCTACCACGAGCGAACTGAGATAGACTTAATATAAATGCAATGTAAATGTACAAATGTCTGCAAAAATACAAGGCAAATGGCTATTTAATTTAATGAAACAGTTAGTTTTCATGATTTAAAGGGTTTTATCTATAATTTGAAATCCATTGCATTCTGGGATAGCCTGCTGAGTAAGCAGGTGCCATTCTATCCTGGACACCTGCCGGCTATAGTTATGTACTTTTTCAGGTAGTTATTGGTGAAGGTAAACCTTGTGATTATTTACTAAAGTACATGGTCAAAAAACATGTTTTTTTTTCTAAATAGAGTCTGTTATTATGTGGTAAAGTTACTTTATATTATTTTTCAAGTATAATACATTGCTATCTTGAATTTAATTAAAGTAAAACCAAATGTGTAGGCAGAACCTCATGGTTTAGTGGGTAGAGGACAGGTTTAGAAAGTCCAAATGTTCCTTGATTAAAAGTTGGAATCCTCCTCTCAAGACAAAATACAATAAAAATACAATATAAAACAGCAACATGTATTTAATTAATAAATATTCTATAAAGTTATGGAAAAATATATTTTTACTTTTACAAACATGTTCCTGTTAAAATAGAGAAAAATGGCAAAAAGCTCCAGTCATTTCCTACTAGTACTTCAATTTGTTTTAAACTTTTGTTTTACTCAAATTCTAATTAGAAGTGCAAAAAATTTTTCTTCATTTCTTATTTCAGTATCGAGATGATTTATCTGTGGACAGTCGTCGAACCAGCACCATAGTTGAGAAAGAGCCAAGTAAATATAGAATATTTTGCCAAGCTAGAATTAGAAGAGGCAGAAATATATTTGATGCATGTGTGTGTGCCTCCTAGCTCGTTCTGCGACCCAGAATGGACACATCAGGAGAGGAGAGACCCGGGGATCATTGTATGGAGATCCTGGTACCCCAGATATCAATGAGGTGACACTTAATTTTAAGGTTCTTGGGTTTTTGGTTATTCAACTCATCTATGTCATAGTAACAAGTATTCAGTTCATGGGGTGTTTCCGTGGCGTTTTTGTCCTCTCAATGGGGTACTTTTTTCAGCCTGAGACGAGATAAAGAAACGAGCTGAAGCAATAATTCATGAAAAGTCATAAAACTGTTCTATTAAGCCAATGTCCACGAGAAACAAAGCAACCTTGTTTCTAGTTTCAGGAGAGGAAAGCTGATCCTATATTTCCTTGTTTTTTGTTTTTTTTGTTCCCTGTCAATTTCATCTTTCTACCATTTTAGTTGAGATTATCAGGGCGATAGCCAATTAGAAAGCACTTTTGAACAATTGCAGACTGCTTCTTTTAAACTAAACGCCAAATTTTAAGCTTTACCTTTGTTTGTTTTGTCTTCAGTTAAACAGGCGTGGATCAACAATGAGCATTGTTCCCTCCGTTGGTCGTTTGGGGAAGTATGAAATCAGAGGCCTGCTGCTATGCTTCCTACACATTGCAAGAACCTTGCCAGATGGTGAGCACAATAAGATCTGACCCTTCGGTAACCTTTAATTCTGCAAGTTTATACACTGCCATTTTACTTAAAAAAAAAAGTTTGGCCATGCAGCGTGTTAGAGTAACTAGAGCGAACTGAAAAGAATGAGACCTTTGTTGTAAAGATGAGCACTTTTGCGTCAATGCATGTTTTCCAATGTTTTCTGTAGACACCCTGATGGCTTACTGGTCTAAAGTCAATCCACAAGACATCATGAACTTCCTCAGCCTGCTCGAGTGAGTAACAAGCTTACACTCGAGAGGTGTTCTATTTAACCATGTTGTGGTTTTTATTTACTCTTACATTTTCCAAAAAAGTTCAGTTTTTGTATTTATGGCATGGCTTGCAGGTGACTGAACATATTCCTGAACACTCACTGTTCTATTTTCTAGAATATACATTTTCTAGAATATAAACTGCTCTAGGTCTTTAATAATTTTTTACAGGTCTTCTTTTTCTGATGTCCAAGTAAAGCTCATTTCATGTGTTTTTGATGTTGTTGTGTGGGGTTGCCAGAGATTGAGAAAAGCTCCTGAATGCTAAATAAAATTCTAAAAGTTATAGTTAATTTGCCATAGTCTGAGAAAATGTGCATAAATCCTCAAAAACATATAATTGATGTTTAGGGTTTCTATAGTGTAAGAAAACACTTGATTGTTGGGTTGGCCGTATATTGACAAGACTTTTAATTGTTAAAACATAGAAATGTGATTGTAAGTGTTGCAAGAGATTCAGAAAATGTGCATAAATGCTCAAAATCATAAAAGTGATTATTGGGGTTGGCAAAGATGTAAAAAAAAATGTAAAAATGACTGTTGGGGTTCCAGAGTCTGAGAAAACCTTTGTAAATGCTCAAAAGCATAAAAGGGATGGTTATGGATTAAAAATATGCATACAAAGCATGATATTTATTATGCAAAAAAAAATTATGTATTTTTGATGTTGGGATAAAGGTCCAAAATTTGACTCTTATTGGTCTTAAAAATGTCTAAAAAAAGCTTCAACTTGACCCTATGAAACCCACAGGAACCCTGTTAACACTGGGATGTTACAACATTATTAGAGCATTATTAGTTCTTTCATATTTATTTTATATCATATTTTATATTTAATTAATCTCTGTTCCTATCTGGCCTTCATGCATAACAATTGTAATAGATTTTCTCTTTTCGTAACTGTAGGATATGCATAATACAGTTCCGCTATGTGGGCAAGAGAAACATTAGCAGGTAAGCTCAACTTGAACAAAACCCACTGTTAGATTTGACTTTCTTCCAGCAGAGCACATTCCTAAACCCAATCTTACACAGTGTTGTGCACAGTACTTGCTAGCTGTAATATAAAATGTATTTGTTATAGTTGTTAAAGTTACTCCCAACACTGCAAATTACAAACACTAAAAGCATTAGCACCAATGTGTATACTTTTGTGTCCAATGGGGTTAAAGATGCCAGGACCTTTGGGTTTCTAAACTCCTCTGCACTGACCGGAAGTCTCAGACCATGCCGGTTCTCCGTGGACGAGGAAGCTTCATGCTAACAAAGCTGCAGCAATTCGGCACCATGGACACCTCGTTAACTCTCAATATGGGTAAAATACACACATTTTTTATTTTACATCCTTCCCTCAAAAACATAATTGGCCCATATTTTGTGCATCTCTAACCTGATGTTTATTTTGGGGGAAAAAATTGACAAATTAAGATTATGAATTACACAAATGCAATCAATCAATCAGTCTATGCGTGGTTGCTATAATAACAGATGAGATGTAGACCATTTTCATTTTTTTTTTTTTCAGAAGTCGTTTTGTATGCTAGTAATTAATATAGCACTTTATTTACTTATTAATTCATACATCAGACATTGAAAGAGATGTGTAAGAAAATAGTTTGAGGGGGAAAACCTTTTATAAATGATGTATGTTTCAGCTGGAGGTCCCACAGAAGCAGAGAGCAGCCATCAGGCTCTTCTGGAGGGGAACATGTCAATGGAGGTCTGCCTAACAGTGCTTGATGTCCTCTCTCTCTTCACGCAGAGCTTTAAGGTAACCCTACTGTAAAATCCCCTAGTCTTTCAATTCTAAATCTCCTAGTTTAAATTTAAATACATTCTTATGTAGGTTTTGTATGTAAGTTTTAGAGCAAAAACAAGATTTTTTTAGCAGCCGTTTTAATGATTGCTTTTTGATTCAGAATCAGCTGCTGGACCAGGACGGTCACAACACTCTGATGACGAAAGTTTTTGACACCTACCTCATGCTACTGAAAGTCGGACAATCCGAAACTGCTATCAGACACATCTTTGCCTCTCTGAGAGCCTTTATCATTAAGGTGAGATATTGCTTTTGAGGCTGTGTTTTAAGATTTTAAGAAAATGTCATGTATAAATGAACAAATGTATAAATATAAGGACGAACAAATAAATTAAGAAACAGTACAAATAACTGATCTTTGTTCTTTCAACTGCCTAGAGATCTTGAATTACTCAGACTCTGCTACTCCCTGCTCCTGTCTTGGTGATAAAATTAAATATTAAGCTAGAATGCTCAATGATTCAGCATCAAAGCCACAAGTACAACAACAGTATGTGATTTTTTCAAGTGATTATTTCTTAACATTCTCCCCAGTAGGGAGGACGATACTCAAGGCAGTTGCACACTTAGACTAATTGTAATGTTTTCATTTTTATTTTGTGCGAACAAATCTCATGAGGAAAAAGTGGACACTGACACAAGTACCGGTATTTGGTGTTTGCTAAGTGAAAAAAGTTAGACCCTACCTAGTCACCTTAGTTTTTTGTGAGGTGAATACTCGCAGTGGACCAATGAAAGTTGGCTCATTTAATCATGTGCTCAGAGTGCTGTTGAGACATGAGAGTAGCTGGGTGGCGCTACCTACACACTCTTTAATACAGGACGAAGGACATCAACAGAAGAAGAACCAAAGAAGAAGAAATCATGCAGCAGATCTGAACATTTATTTAGCACCGTGTGGCCAGTCATGGCACTGTTGTTCCTATTAAAGACAATAACCTGATACACTAAACTCTGAGTGATCCTCAAACTTAAAGCTGTGTTTCACACCAAATGATGGGTCATTTTCAGAAATTTTGTTTTTGTCAATGATGACGATAACAAAATAGTTTGTTGATGCATCTTTTTCTGTTTCTTTTCTATTTGAAATATGGAATTTTCGAAAAGAATATATATATTCATATTTAATAGGTTTTATTAACTTATTAAAAGACTTTTTATTCAACCAACTAACCATCTATTATTTTATGTTGACTAAAAGTAGACTAAAACCCATCATTTTCTGGTGACTAAAACGTGACTAAAACTATTACATTTTTAAACAACTAAAATGTGATTAAAACTAATAACAGGTGACTGCCAAAAATGCCTGGGATGATCACTGCTTTTATATTTAGTAAACTGTTTCTTGATTAAAAAAGGGTTTTCAGATTGGACGGTTTTCTTGGTATGCATGCTTGATGATAGATTCATATGTTTTAGTTCCAGGTGCCTCTCTTTAAGGGGCGTGTGACACTCTGTGGTTTGCTGTGTTATGAAGTCTTGAAGTGCTGCATGTCCAAACTGAGCGTGCTTCGTGCAGAGGCGTCAGCGCTTCTTTACCTGCTCATGAGGAACAACTTCGAGTACACCAAGAGGAAAAGCTTTCTTCGTGTGCACTTGCAGGTACTAGTTTTTCCAGAACACAAATACCAATCAGATTATACCCTTGTTTACACTCCCAGTCGTGATTCTCAATTCTGATTGGTTAGGTTATATCAGATTTTTTTACACTATCTATTATGTTGAGTTGTGTGAACCCTATCTAATGAGTTTTAACACTTCGTTTAGCGTTATAGCTCATGCCTAAAGGAGGTCCGAGCACAACATGGTAGTCCAGATGGAAGAATCCAAAATATGTGTGATCTCTTAGCTCTCTAACACTATAAACAAGAAGCTCTGCTCTTCCATTGGAGCTGAAAAGTTATTGAAAGCTGATTTCTTTCTTTCGCATGTTGATTTAGCCATCGAGCATGTGTCAGAAGTGCGTGTCCAAACTCTTGAAGATTTGAAGATGATCACAAACCCTCTTCTTTGTGTACATTCTTTGTCTGATGAGGTTCACATTCTTACAGTAATTCATGAGAGAACACATCTTGAGGTTCCAGAGAATGCTTTGTTTTTAAGAACTAAACGTCTGGCTGTTATATGTGGGAAGGTTTGTTTGAATGTTGGTGGGGGTGTATTGAGCAATGCGGTTAAATACTGTAAATGTGTGACTGTTACTGAAAAAGTTCCTTACTAAATAAAAATTTCCTGTTAAAGTTCCTTATTCCAATCCCACAAGGGGTGATTCATAAATGTTCAATTATAGATAACAAATGACTTATCCAGATCAGAGTCAGCAACAATTTCAGGAATAAAATGTACTGCTTATACTTAACTTATTATACTTCTTACTTCCTAACGTATTATACTAGCTCTCTTTCACAGTTTGTTTAACTTTTTTTTTAATAATCTGCAGTAGGCCCTCATAGGTATGTGTCAAAAGGAACATATTATGTGCCAAAATATTGACTATTAAGGTAAAGTCCATGTAAAGATACTCAATTATGTTTTTTCTGTTTCTTTAAGTGTTTTTATATGTTAGTGCTTGATTCTACACTGTTTACTAGAAGAGTTTTTTTATACAATCTGTCCAAAAAAGATGACAGATTGAAACATTTTAAACATATTGCATTACACCTAACTGACAAACTAGTTATCTTAGGAAATCCAGTGTTTTTTGGGGGGGGATTTTCAAGAGTTAGGGGGTCTTTTTAATGTCTTTATTACATAGGACAGTTCAGAGAGGAGACAGGAAGATTATTTGGGAAAGGGATCAGGGGAGAAGATTCAAACCCTTGCCGCCAGATGCAAATTTGATTGCACCGACCGCAACTCTATCAGTGCTGATGCAATCAAGTGTTTTTATTGGTTCCTCATGTGTGTTCTTTAGTGTTTCCATAGTTAAGGTTGTATTATTAAATTGTGATTTTGAAAAGGTTCATTATTTGATTTTGGAGGTCTCCAACAACAAGTTGACTCGCATGCAAGATCAAAAAAACTTGAGCTTTCTTATAATATTCTAAATTTACCAGATTTGGTTGTGATTCTCAAATAATTCATTTAGTGACTTCTTTGTGTTGTCTCTTATTATATCGATCAGGCCTGGTTTTAACAGCGTTTAGAAAAATTATTTCACAGAAATGACAACCAATAAACAGAGTACAGTCAAAGCAACATCAAACTGCTTTGAGTCGAGATTTGACTTGAGTTCACAAGAGACTCGTAGTAAGAACAGTCATCATTCAGGGTCACGGGTGCAAATATGGTTCCGGTTCCTTAATCTGCAGAGAATTAATTGTTCTCCAGCAGTCAGACGCGGATAAGCTATAACATTTTCCCTTCCAGCATGCTAATCTCTGTAAAAGGCTTGCATAACTATGCTTCCCCTCATGGCTGTGTGTAGTCTGAGAGCTGTTACTTCTGTTTTCTCCACATGAATGAATGACGCAGGACGTTGCACAGACTGACATGTGAGCTTGTGGGCTAAAAGGTTCGGGTTCAACTAGGTCTCCTTTCAGTGACTCTTGAGTTGACCATTTCTTATTAAAGACAATATTTTGAAATTCAAAGTGCTTTGAGTTTCGAATTCCATCAGGGTGATAGAAGTTTTTAAAAACCTCATAATAGTAAGTCTGTTGCTTTTTTCTCAGATCATCATCGCTGTGAGCCAGCTCATCGCAGACGTGGCGCTGACCGGCAGCTCACGCTTTCAAGAGTCCCTCTCCATCATTAACAACTTTGCAAACAGTGATAAAGTCATGAAGGTTAAAACTAAATACCACCTCAAGATTATGCTTTTCTTTTGCTTGAAAATGTTACAAAATGTCTTCTTTCTCTCCCTAGATGACAGCGTTCCCTTCTGAGGTGAAGGCCCTGACGATGCGCATCCGTACAGTTCTGATGGCCACAGCTCAGATGCGTGAGCACGAGAAAGATCCAGAAATGCTTCTGGACCTTCAGTACAGTCTGGCCCGTTCCTATGCCAGCACTCCAGAGCTGAGAAGAACCTGGCTCGATAGCATGGCTCGAGCACACACCAAGAATGGAGATTATTCTGAGGTACTGCATGCTATATCTGATTGAGGCTCTAATTGATTCAGAGACACTGGGTTTCTAAGGGTTAGCTTAGGAGACATTTGGTGGTGTTTTAAGTGCTTTCGTAATGCATTGAAATCCATGCTATATGAGTGTTAATGGTGCACTCACAAGCCTCCGGGATAAGCTATTGCAAAGGGCTTCGTTATGATAATTTGGCCTTTTTTAAAATGTTAGATTTGATGAGAATAATTATGTATATCTTTTTAACTTTTGTGCTTTTGGCAGATGCTTTTGTTCAAAATGACTTACAGTAGTAAGAGGTTGCTCACTTTATCATGCTGACAAGCTGCTTCGCTTTGGGTGACTCGATGGTAGAGATCCAGTAGTTAACAACAACATACCATTCACTGGCTTTGTTTAGTTCTCTGCTAAAACTATTGTTTTGGTGCAGGGACTTGTGGCCACGCCGATGACACATTTGCTTTTAGCTTCGCTTTACGGACATATTTTCTGAAAGTGCGAGTTTGTTGCTGTTGACAGGATCTTGGACTTTGAGGCAGAATGATGACACAAGTTGCATTTTGCTGGAATTATTTTTAATCATTTAAGGTCAACAGCAATGTAATAACATAGACAGATTAGCAACGGTAACAGAGTTCATTTATTTAAAAAATTATGCATTAGAGTATTAGTTACTGCAAAACGTCACAACAATATAGTAACGCCTTATTAGAAAATGTGCACTTTGGTGAGCACAAGCTTTCTGATAGTGATGATCAGGAAATGATAATGTGATCAGAAAAGTGTTCCTGCCTTAATTAAATTTAGTATTTCAAATGCTGTTTTAAGGGGTTAAAATCCATGAGTGTGTTAATGAGGTAAGTAATTTTTCACATTATTTTATATATAATAATTGTATTCAAGGGGTGTCACGGTGGCGCAGTGGGTAGCACGGTCGTCTCACAGCAAGAAGGTTGCTGGTTCTAGGCTCGGCTGGGGCAGGTGGCATTTCTGTGTGGAGTTTGCATGTTCTCCCCGTGATCGCGTGGGTTTACTCCGGGTGCTCCGGTTTCCCCACAAGTCCAAAGACATGCAAAGTGTAAGTGAATTGAGTAAGAACAATTGCCCATAGTATTAATGAGTGAATGTGTGTGTGAATGTTTCCCAGCGATGGGTTGCGGCTGGAAGGGCATCCGCTGCGTAAAACATATGCCAGAGAGTTGGCGGTTCATTCCGCTGTGGCGACCCCAAAAGGGAATAAAGCCGACATGAAGATGAATTGTATTCAAAACTTCATTTCTCACCACTTCCGGTTTAAAGAAACTTTCAGGGCATCCTGGCCAGCCATAGCGATAGTTTCGAATCCACAACAGCTTCAGGAGTTCATCAGGATGAGCGACAGACTCAACACAATGTGTTCAAAATACAGATTAAATCTAATAGAAGATATGTTAATTCTGTAATTTTGGCAATAAAAGCATGTAAGTGCTTTCAGTAAAAAACTAACGTGTTTTGGATGTAAAGGTGAAAAGTCTGACAATCTTTGTTTCTCTATTTTATTTCAAGATCTGTAAAATGTTAACGCTAATTAATACATTAAAAGTCCTGGCATTTTTATCTGTATTTTTTGGAGGTACATGGAGATGCTGAGTATAACAGAGCTGTTTATATCATTAAGGAATATAGTTTCTGTTGAGCTCAGGTATTTTGTTTTCATTCTTTAAAGTAAGAATAAAGTGCAGCTGCTGCAATTTGATCAAATAAAAATAATGATTAAAACATCATTCAATGATTTGCAATAAACAAGTGTTTGTTATACAAGTGTTTTTGTTATTGAAATATACTCTATTAAATAGTGATAGTTCTAGAAGTAACAAGCATCCAGAATAATTTTCAAGAAAATTGTCAAAATGTTCTCAAAAATGGAAGAATAATTTGAGGTGGAGCATCTTTTAACAATCATCTTCTTTAGACACTGCAATAGTTCCTGGAAACTGCTCAAACTTTCTGAATGAGCACTGCTGTTAGAACCACTGCTAAATAGTCAATGGATGAAATAAGCTCCTAGCAACTCTTTCTGTTTGTTTGGTCGTGCATACATTTCAGAGCAAATGTTTCCACTTCTCTCATCTTCGGATGTTTTTAGATGAGCAGCAGTGGACATAAATATCTCCCTCATCGAAACATCATTCAGGAAGTGAACCCTAGTGAAAGTTTGACTGTTGTTGGCTATTATTTCAAGTCACTCAGTAAAACAGTTCAAATATGGAAGTTATCATTTAACTGCAATGCATGTGCCAATAGAATTTGCTAAAATTTCCTGTATGGAGATCTTACAAGCAAATCTCTGCTGGTAAGAATATGCAGAGTTAAGTTCTGTGCTGTGTATGAATGCTTCTTTTGGTTCATTTTCCTAATGAATAGTTGCTGCTCATTGACTGGTTTCTAAGGGTTAGCTAATAATAAGTTACCAAGATTGCAAGTATATAATTTTCATATTTATATGAACTGCCAACAAAAGAATATGCAACACATAAGATAGAACAATAAGAAAGAATTGCAGAGAAATTTACATAGCAAAGATGGATGAAGTTATTGGCTATTATTTGATTAAAAATAAGTTGTATCTAGAGAACTAGAAATTAATTCTCAAACTCACAAAAACGAGAATAGGTTGACTTAATATTAATTATAAAGTCAAACTCTTTAGTTGCTATTTTTGTCCATTCCAGATAGAGCATTTTGTCCATTCAATATCAGATATAAATAGTGGTAAAAAACTTGAGGTGTATAATTTTGTACACTCTATATACAAAAACTCTTCATAAAAATGTGTGTTTTAAGAGAAATGCTTCCATTTATAGTTTTTTTTACTTCAGATTATGAAATAAGCTGTCCTTAAATTTTACATCTTCAAAAATGTCAGTTGTTAAGAAAAAAAAACGAATTTGACGGAAATTTTACAAAAGGAAAAAAACAGACTAAAGTGGTGTCCATTGGAATGGACGGAAGGTCCGAAGAAATTAAAGGAACATGCTCAATGCGGTCATATTTAAGTGATTTTTTTATTTTACATACAGTTAACAAAGACTAAAGAATCATATTGGTGTGAAATTGACATCAGACATCCCCTTTAAGAACAACATGAATTGTTGCTTTAGCAGTGTTTGCTCGCATGACCAATTCAGCTTCCACTCAGAGTTGAGATGTAAATTTGATAAAGAAATAAGACATTTTCATGTGTGGTGAACTCCCACGTTTGTCAACGTATAGAAAACTGTGCTGTATATTTGACGAGACCCTATTTGTTTAGAAGCAGGTTTGTTTTAGCAACTTTGGCTCCTTAAAATTGCATGCTGTACATTTAAAAATTTTCTTTTTTTTTCTGAAATATTTTCTCACATTTTTCTCATTATATTTGAGTAGTCTCATGATGTATGCGTTTTAATTCTGTGTTTTCTGTATCTTCACAGGCTGCAATGTGCAATATCCACGTTGCTGCATTGATGGCCGAGTATCTGCACAGGAAAAGTATGATTGGAAAGTTTTTTGCTTATTTTTAGAGTATAATATACTATTCCTTAGAGCAGACAAAAGGCTACAATTGTGCATGAGCTTTACATTTAAAAGTTTCTATAAGTCCTTGTGGGTTAGATAATTTAAAAAATTTTTTTTGCACTTTTATGTACTAACATGCAACTTTTTTGCATAACTTAAGGTGACTGGAAGAACAAAGGCATTACTTTCCTAGTCCGAGTTAGCTGTGTTCTATGTAAAATAGTATGCAAAGTTTGGCACAATGCCTTTTCAGTACTGGCACGATAGTGGGAGGCTTTGTTAACTACCGTATTTTTCGCACTTTAAAGCGAACCGGATTATAAGGCGCACCTTCAATGAATGGCCTATTTTAAAACTGTTTTCATATATAAGGCGCATAGAATAGAAGCTTCAGTAGTGGCTGGGGTTGTGTTATGCATCCACTATATGGAGCTGCGCTAAAGGGAAAGTCAACAAAACAGATGGATAATCTGTTAAACTTTTATTACTTAGTTATTTATTAACCTTCATTAATAGAATACAAACCAGCATTATGACAACTTTGGTCACTACCAAAATGGATATACAGCTGTTTTATTTTTCCCAGTTAATGTCAGTGATACGGTCTCTTGGCGGCTGCTTCTCGTAGTTGTGAGACCTATTGCGATTCATTATTGATCCATGGATAAGGCGCACCGGATTATCAGGCGCACTGTAGGCTTTTGGGAAAATTTAAGCCTTTTAGGTGCGCCTGATAGCGCAGAAATTACAGTTGTTTTTTTAAGCTCAACTATCTTTTATTTGAAATTTGAATCCGGCTTTAAAGGCTTTTGGAATTTAAATTGATGGCTTCTGCAAAGTACTTAACTGCAGCCTGAATTTCTCACCGTTATTAACCCGAGGTGCTCATGTTCTGCTATTTGCATGTCTCAAAACAAGGTCGTTGTTGAGTGGCAATGTTGTCATGTGTTTGCACTGTGATACACTTTTGAAGAACATAAGTGACAAAAGACAAAATTGACAAGCATTTTATATATAAAAAACACTTAAAAGCTCATTAACAAACAAATAATTCTTTAGGTTCAGTGTTGTAATGCAACACACATGTGCATCTATGTTTATCCACTATGACATTTCAGAGCTGTTTCCTACTGGACTGATGGCATTTAAGAGAGTCACCCAGAACATCGATGAAGAGGGAGCGATGAAAGAAGACATAGGCATGCAAGATGTGTATTACACTGAGGTAAACAACACTAGACAGATTTAGCTCACATTTTAGTCATAAGTGGTTAACAAAGGCCTTCAAGGAATGAGAGAATCTTGTACTTTGTTGCAGGATGTCCTGGTGGAGCAGCTGGAGGTGTGTGTGGAGAGTTTGTGGAAAGCAGAGAGGTTTGAACTCATCACACACATCGCACGACTCATCATTCCGGTTTATGAGAAACGGCACGAGTTTGAGGTGAGCAAACATCTGAACTTATGTTACATGCCATTCTATTTCACTCGATATCCATTTTCATTTTGCTATTAATAAAATAAATAAAGAAGAGAGAACTCTTCTATGCACAAATGTAATGGGCGATCCTTATCTGTGATTGGCTGTTCATCAGCCCTTTTTCTCATGAACACCTTCCATTTGACCCCCAGACCCATACTAATTTCTTTTCAATAGTATTTCACAGCGAAATGTCTCATATTTCATCATCATTTATTCCCTCAAGCTTAATAGATTGTTTTGTTTAGTGTTGTTGATTGAGAAAAAACTGAATTAGCCTCTAAATAATCATGATTCATCACTATTTATTTAAAAATGTTGCCCTAGGGTTTGCATTATTGGATATTTAGGTTACAGTTGTGAAGACTTGCATGTTAAGTCTCGCTCAGAGGTTAGCAGTATGTTATGTACTGAGGGCGCATCTACATTCTGCCTCAAACTTGAAATAATATCATAGTATTTCAGGGAAATTGCTTACACAAGATTCAAATTTTTTAGTGAATTTTAATCTGAACTGTTGTAATCTAAAATATTTTCTTAACTTTAGGAATTTACAATTGTACACAATAATTGTCATAACTTGATTGCCATAAAACACACATGCGCACACACAGACTGTGCAATGTATAGTAAAACAATTTCTTCATGTAAGAGTAATGCTTTAAGTGAAAAAACAAAGCTCATTAAAGTGCAATAATAGCAATAAGACCTGACACAAAAATAACTAAATATACTGGAACTTGTACAATAAATTAAAAATGCATAGAAAAGTGGAATATAATGTATAAAGAACTGTAGGTAAACGAAAAGCACAATGGGCCCACAGATTAATCTAATTGTGCACTTATAATATTTTTTATAACAATCATTTTATTGTAAAATGCACATGTAAAGTGAGTGAAAACAAAAAGATGAAATGAAAATGTGTTTTCATTGAATATGAACGATTGTTTTGATATTTCTTTCATTCTAGTTAAGGTACAGCAAGTAAAACGCCCCATTTGAAACCTTTTTTTCCAGCCCCACAGTCATGAACGTCTTTTGGGGGTTTTACTGATGCAGTTTACCCGAACTCCCAAGGGAGCCTGTTTAAGTTGTATTGTAATTTTGTTTATACGAGGACCATTTGCAAACCAGATTTCGCTTGCATGCGACTTTGTAATAGCTGCCACACAAAGGGCTTGTGGTAAAGATACGGAAGGTAAGAAGGAACTTACACACTTTTGTACAAAGCGTCTGGGTTTTGAGAACTTTCCCTGAAAAGTTCTCGTTTCGTTCCATCCGGTAAAGGTTTGTATATTTATACAATATATATTTTGCATGACAGATCTAACAGATTAGATATTTTCAGAATAATGTATGGGGCAGGCACTGCGATGAATACATTGTGAAAATAATGGTTTTTGATATTGTGCTTGGAGCACTTGAAACATGTGCTTTTGTACCTCGGGCATTTTTATTCAAGAATAACCATTTTTCCACAGTAGATGAGCTTAAACCTTTTCTCCTTTATGAAACAGATTCCATATCATGCATCATGTTTGTTTTAAATTCATAGAGACGCACTACACTGATGGTTATTTCATTATTTTTGTAACTGCAGTTTTATTGATATAATGCCACATTAATTCTTAATACCTTGGCATAAATCTCTTGAAAAGCGCTTTTTGTAAACACCAATATTATTAAATATATGTCAAAACAATGTCAAAATAGTTATATACTTGACAACGCTTCCTCGATGACTACATTATTCAATAATTAGCAATAAATGCAAGCGATACAATGGCGCACAGTATGCAGTACCAGATGCGGATCACCCCAAAGCTAACTCTCCGCCCCACGAGTCGAAGTGGTCAGCTGACTCAGGCTGAATGAAGCACTGAAGAGGTGCAAACGTCATCTGTGACATCAACTGATGGGCTCCGGCAAGAGAAAAGTGACATACAATTCAATATAGCTAAACATCTGGACTTGTCTAACATTTTTTTGTAATGCTTTTTTTGCGTTCTTGAAAGTCACAGACTCCTATAGAGAAAATAGAGATCAAAGAGAGTCTGAAGGAGGTAAAAATATTAAAAACTTAAAAGATAACGGTAGAGTCAAAGAGGCTAAAGAGCCTGGACCAGAAGAAGGATGTTTGGATCAAGCAGCATACACAGAAGAGGACGAGGAGCAGGCAGAACCTGAACAGGATTATAGAGTGCTCTGACAGAAACTGAAGAACCAGGTGCTAAAAGCTCAAAAGCAGAATGCCGTTTTTGTGAGCAAAAAAAAAACATAGAAGTGAGCTGCCTTTGCAGGAAAATCGAGGGAGTAGGCCTGAGTCTGAGAAGTTAAAGATGGATGAAGATATAATCTCATGCTTTGCTATTTTATGGTTTATGTTTGACATGAAGCCCTTCCCTGTCAACTGAAAGAAGCCAACATCAGACAAGTCTTCTCTTCTTAACAAACTGCTGCCAGTTAATCTATTTTTAACAGACCGGCTCGGATATTAAACACAGTATCGGAAGGATGTTCACAGATTTCACAGTTAAATTCCTGCATTCGTTTAAGGCAAAAGTCAGATGCTAAAGATGTGGAGTAAATACGCACTTTCGCACATAAGAGGATTCAAGAAAGGTTTATTGGTACTTTGCCCAATAGGTCTAAACTATTAGATGAAACATTATCAATTAGTTTGTTTCTTCCATGATAAAAAAAGAAAGTATGCTCCTGGACAAATTGTGAATGTTTGTTGTGTACTTGTTGACATGCGTTCGTGTTGTATCCATTTACATTTCTCATCGTCATCTGGTTTTACAAGTTTGGGTCCCTATTGTGTGTACAAGCGGCTGTGAAAGTAAACCTGTTGAGACTGTGTAAGCAAGCACACACGCGCACACACACGCACACACACGCACACACACACATTAAATATATAAATATTGAACATTGTATTGCTCGAAAAAGTATTTCTCACTGCAGTAAAAACAAACAAACATGTCAAGTTTTAGTTAAGTATCAAATATTAACAAGGCGATCGTGTGATTGACTTATTAGCAAAAATAAACTACCAATATTGTTACAGTGATATTAAAGTGATATAAGTACTAAAGTGCGCAAAATGCTTGGCTACATCATGCATAAAACATCGAGTTGTTGGTGCTTTGCTCCAGTTCTAGACTCATAAACATACTGAATCATAAACATATAAATGTGATAACATAAACTTATATAAACTAAGATGACTAAAACATCTTGTCCAATCTATAGTCATGCACACTTGTTTTCTTTCTCATGTCTGGAGAAAGCCCCTAAACTGTTGAGAATATTTCCCAGTGGGTGCTCTTCTTTACCTGTTATTTACTACCCAAACTTTCACACCACCAGTCCCTCTGCTAACACAATGAAGGGGTAGCCGATTTGAGCAACGTTGAATTGTTAAAGCTGATTCTGCATTATCAGCTCATGAAAATTTCCACACTTTCTCCACGCTCTCTCTTTTCTAGAAACTGAGGCGACTTTATGACACTCTGCAGCGCGCTTATGCAAAGATATTAGAGGTGATTCAGTCTGGTCGACGCCTGCTCGGCACATACTTCAGAGTTGCCTTTTATGGACAGGTGAGAGCCAACCAAAATGGTTTCTTACTCTCATGATGATTAAATTACATTAACTGTAAAAAAAAACACAATGAAAAAAATGTAGAAAAGCCATGAAACATTCACTCATTGCATCTTAATTTTTCTCTTTCGAATCCCAGGGTTTTTTTGAAGAAGAGGATGGAAAAGAATACATCTACAAAGAACCAAAGCTCACCACCCTGCCTGAAATTTCCCATCGCCTCATGGGCCTCTACGGAGAAAAGTTTGGATCGGAAAATGTTAAGATCATCCAGGACTCCAATAAAGTAAGACAGTTAAGGTTCCTTTAACAAGACACAAGCTCTGAAAGCCAACACGTATTAGTCATTTTATTAGAAAAAGTGAAGTAAAAATGCCTCTGCTATATATAAAAGTGCTGCTTTTCTACCTCTAGGTGAACCAGAAAGATCTGGATTCAAAGTTTGCCTACATCCAGGTGACCTATGTGAAGCCGTTCTTCGAAGAGAAAGAGTTGATGGAGAGGAAGACTGATTTTGAGAAAAGCCATAATATTCAGCGATTTGTGTTCGAGACGCCGTTCACCCTAGCAGGGAAGAAGCAAGGAGGGGTGGAGGAGCAGTGCAAGAGGAGAACAGTGCTGACTAGTAAGCTGGCAGAATTTAAATGTACAGAGTGGCGTCAGTACTTGATAAGTTTATACAATATGATTTATATAGCACCTTTTTAGCACTTGCTTTCACAAATAGTTGTTGCTTCACAAAGTCCTCGTGTGGATCAGGTAGGGTAAATAGGAATTCCTTCTGTGAGGTCATGGGATGCCTTGTGACTGGGACAAGTGCTAGTCACCTCCCCAGCATAAAGAATATACAAACTTCACAAAGATCCATCGATGAACAGTTTGCCAGACAGCACCTGAAAAAAAAACAAAAAACAAAGACAAAACAGACATAAACAAACTGTGGTTAGAACAATGTAACACAGACAACAAACAGGTGATCAGCATCAGCTGTAGGATGTGTGATAAATGATGGGGAGAGAAAAGATAGGTACATTAAACCATGTTGTTTTTTCAACAATTTGTATGTTTATCATGCTCAGGCACCATATCAATTTGGACACATACCAGGGGCCAATTATTTAAATGCTAGATTAAACAGATATGTTTTAGTCTAGTTTTGGACTCCACACCATCCAGAAGTTCTTTCCAGAGCTTTGGGGCTCTATATGAGAACACTCTTCCCCGTCTGGTGTATTTACTAATCTTCGGAATGATTAGTAGTTCTGCTTCTTGAGATTGAAGCGAAGAGCTGTAATATATTTTGATTTGAGACTGCTCTGGTAGGTCAGAGCCAAGCCATTCATGGCCTGAAAAACTAAAAGCATTATCTTATAATCCAGTGGTTCTCAAACTGTGGTACACATACCACTAGCGGTACTTGGAAACATCTTGGTGGCATGCAACGTCAGTGGGTGTCAGTATCAAACAAAAAATTATGAGCTATGGGTGTATTGCCTCTTATTTGAATTGTACTTAACTGTAACTTAACAAGAAGCTTTATACGCGTACTTGTGTATATTAATGTTACTCATTATGGTGCCACATTTTATCTGAAGTGGTGCTTGGTGAAAAAAGTTTGAGAACCACTGTTATAGTTGAGGCGCTATTATACAGGAAGCCAATGCAGAGAGGACAGAACCGGTGCTAGCTGCTGCATTCGGAACTAATAGTATTGTATGTACTGAAGCGGCTGAGCAGCCGGCTATCAGAGCGTTACAATAGTATATTCTGGAGGTCATGAAAGCATGAACTAATTTTTCTGCATCTACAATAGACCATAGGAATCAATGTTTCTGAGGTGAAAGAAGGCATCATAGTAACATAGAAAATATGGGTCTTAAACCTTGTGGTAATTGCTTTTAAAATGGGAATACCCTACAAAGGTTAAACCTCTGTGAAGCTAGTCCTCACCACGTTAATTGTTCTGAAATTTATCAGAATTGAATGTGTTGTTGAAATTTTACTTTGTGATTATAATTTTTAAATAAAATCTACTATCACTTTTCACAAATTCCAGAGGCAGAGAATTACCTAAACGTTCAAGGAAACCGGATAAATGCTGATGGACAGTTATTTTGAACTGGAAATCCCAGGTTTGTTTAAGGAAATCAGCTGTTCTTTGACATTACCATTCGATGTCCCGAGGCTAAAGCACACCTTGTAATAAAACGCACACAGGTACACTTGACAATGTAGCGAGCAAGCTTAAAATAACTCCATCAGTAATGCCTCTTTTCAAGACTTTGCAGTCACGCACATGTCAACACAAACAACACTGGGTGCATGGCAAGCTAAACAATTCCAGTTGAGATGCAAATAAGTTCAACCATAGACACTGCTATCGGATCATGATCTCTATGTGTCTGCAGCGGCCTGCACATTTCCCTATGTAAAGAAGCGCATCGAGGTGCTGGGTGAGAAGCACACGGAGCTGAAGCCCATCGATGTGGCTATTGATGAGATGAAGGAGAAGAGTGCAGAGCTCTCCAAACTATGCTCCAACCAGGAGGTCAACATGATCACCCTGCAGCTCAAACTCCAGGGCTGTGTCAGCGTGCAGGTACAAAAACTCATGTGCAAAACACGTGCAAATCTGATTTATTTATATATATTATTTACACTATATCCTAAGTGACCAGAAAGAACAGAAAGCTTCACGTCTGTTTGGGTATGGAAAATCAAATACTCACTTTTTATACATAAAAAAGAATGAATGCAAATGACCTAAAAAATAAAACAAACTGTCAGTTTGTAGCACCAGATAATAAAATATGAAAAGGCTTCATATTGCAAGACTCACTCACAAACACAGACAGAAACCATAAATATCCATAACAAATAAACATAAATAACAAGAAAGTGCTGACAAAATAGTTAATGATTTAAAGCGACAATGTTTAGATCATTTATAATATAGCCCAATGCAGACACCAAACCAATTATTTTTCTTCAATCAAGAACACATTTTTAAAGGTTGTTACCATATTCTTGTACGTCAAAACTATTTGAAGTGACCAGAAAGACCCACTTTCTGATATATTGCTTTAAATATACAAGCAGGAGCCCAGCTAACGGGGATTGTTCTCGTAACATTCGCTAACGTTCTTGTAACGGTTGTCTAAATGTTAGCTCATAACGTTTCCAAAAGAGCATTCTAGGAACATTCTAATAACGATACACTAAAAACGCTATATAAAACAACATTCTCAGAACATTCCTAGAAAGTTTTTGGAGAGTGATGAATATTCTCAGTGTTAAAAGAAAACATTCTGGGAGAAATGTTCTCAGAACTTTCCTAGAATGTTTTTTGTGAGTGATGAACGTTCAACAAACATTTTAATAACCTTGAGCGAATGTTCACGGAAAGTAAAAAAAAAAAAAACTGGGCAAACTAACGTTTACAGTAATGTCCCCAGAGCGTTCTTGTAACATAAATGTATTAGTTGGAAGGAGACTATAATGGATAGGAGGGAACCTTGTGGAATTTTACAATGACCCCAAAACCCTCAGGTTGCTACTCTCGACTCTGACTCTTTGAAAGACATTTTAATTTCTCTAGTACTAAATGAAATAATATCCAGTATAACACAGTAATACATATCATTACTTCATTTTACATACATGATCTACAACATGAGCATGAAGTAATCATTAAATCCTGCCATCACAACGTACAGAAATGAAAGGAAGGAAGGAAGGAAGGAAAGACTGAGAGAAAGGTTGTTGCATACTAAGCATTTTCACGCATTAACACAAAAAACTCTTCAGTCGTCTGTTATAAGAACAATCAGAGTAATTTATAGGTTTTTCTGTGCTGGAAGCATTTTTAAATCATGTTTGCTCCATAAAAAAGTTAACTTTTGTTTTATATTCAGCAGGGTTCAGTTGTGATCTTGCCAATCCTCTTTACATACAGATAAGGGAGAGTATAGATTAGAGTTGAGGTACATCAAATGTAAATGATAATAATTTCCATTGAGATCTTTTTTTAAACATTTATTAAGTATTAAAAAAATCGGAGATACATTTTTATGAAAGAATGAATTCTGTGTTTGAGAGAAATAAATGAATGTAGACACCAGAAATTAACTGTACAAAAGAATGTATGTTCACATAATTTTAAAAGTAAATGTTAACCCTTTCAGAACCCCTTCTTTAAAGCTTACCGTCATTTTCATACCAGAACTGTGCTTTCACACACAGTTGGACACACCCATGTTTGATGCAAAATGACAGTTTGTTCACTCTTGTCTCTGTCATTTTCGTGTTACTTAACTTCACTTTCAAGTTCTCCACACATTTCACCAATAAGATCACTCTGTTTCATGGAGGGTACCAAACAAGTCCAAGGCCTATTCTGCATGTTGAAGTCTTTTATTTATATATATATATATATATATATATATATATATATATATATATATATATATCTTTTTTTGTAAAGTGAAACAAGATTATATAGCCCCAAAGCTCTGGAAAGAACTTCTGGATGGTGTAGAGTTCAAATCTAGACTAAAACATATCTGTTTAATCTAGCATTTAAATAATTGGCCCCTGGTATGTGTCCAAATTGATATGGTGCCTGAGCATGATAAACATACAAATTGTTGAGAAAACTTTCTGAAGTAATCATAATCGCTTTGCTGTTCCTCTGATTTCTCTGATTTTAGCCTCTGTTGCTACTATACCATTTACATTTTTTACCACAAATTAACAAATGAAAATGTCTGTGTGAAATTACATGTAAATGAACCGATCTTAAACAATAGATTAAATCCCATGTACTGTCTGCTGTTTTTTAATTGTACCTGTAGGTGAACGCTGGGCCAATGGCTTACGCTCGAGCGTTTCTGGACGAGTCCAAATCAGGCCAGTCAATCAAGAAGGTCAAGGAGCTGAAGGAGATCTTCAGGTGAGGACCACCCCACTGATGTAAATCTGTTGAAATGGGAGCTATCTGGGAATCTTATTGAGGCTCTGGTGCCTCTCTGGGTATGTTTTCTGCATGGTTCTTGAGTTTCCTTTGTGTATATCTTAGTTTTGAAAGGGGGTGGAATTTAGTGCTGATATTGACTGATCTGTCTAGTGTGTATCCCACTCTTTACTCAATGTGAGCTGGAGTTCGCCAAGGCATGGAACGGACATTTTACTTGTATATCAGATTGTCATACACCGCATAACCGCCACCATAAAGCCATATTTCATTAAGATGAATAAAATCCTGATTATTTTTTTGTGGGAAAATTTACCAGGTGTGATCTTTTTTTATGATCTTTAGCTATAAAGAGCTACTGCAGTGGTTTTTTTCACCAAGTATTACCTCTGATAAATTTTGGCATTCCAAGTACCAACATAATGAGTAACATTAAAATACATGAACACAGTAAAGCCACAGCGTATATGCCTTCCTTTGTCGTGCCCCCCCAGGAAGAAAAAAAAAACATCTTGCGCCCCCCCAACTATAAATAGTATTATTTGTCTTTAAATTTGTTATAAGTACATCTCTGAATAACACAGTATCCTTTTTAACGTATAAGAGAAAAAAGAAAGAAATATGGACCAACTTACAACAAAGAATAGCTTTATTAACTGTAGCAGAAAAGATTTAAGGAAATGTAAAAAAAAAAAAACATTAAATCCTTAATAAAACTATAAACATTGTTTGACAGACCATGATTGCTGGCAATATTCGGCACGTTTTCATTGAAAAAACTCAAGCGGCTTATCAGCGTGATTGGGGTGTAATGTCTTTAAGTGACGCCTTAATTTATTTGGCTTCATGCTGTCCGCTGCTAACATTTTTAGACTCAGTAAGCACACCTGAAGCCAATCGCTATATACGCGCCTTCATATTTCCTCGTCTTAGCTTTCGGGAGACTTTAGTTTGTCTCTTTATCTCTTTCTCTCTCCACCTGTCTTCTACACTTCGTGTCTACACTTCATACTCTGCCAATGAGAGTGCCTCTGTCCCCTAATGTAGTGGAGTGGTATTGCACATTATTCTAGAACAGTAAAGAAAAAGAAAAAAGCATGTTCCTTGAGGTCAAACGCGCCGCCCACTATTTGAGAGCCACTGAGTTAAGTACATTTCTAATAGAGGCAATGTTATTGCTAATAAAATATTTATTAATTTTAGCAGCAGTACACAGCCTGAAAATTAAGATTTTAAATAAAAAAAATGTATCAAGTTTAATGGCAAAATATCTGCTTTGTAGAGAGTTGCTTTCAGATAAAATTTGGGCAACAGATGAGAATGAGGGTTGGTTAAGCCCCGGTTGCCAAAGCAGATGTCTCAGAGCTTTGTTTTGGGGGAGTTGGGGCACTGTCACTTTTTGGGAGATGCTGTGGGGGTTAAAGCAAAAGTGTATGAGAGCTTAGTCCTGGAAGATGCTGTCTTCTGTAGTTTCTCTGAGAAGCAGAGAAAGGTTGGTGTTTCTGCTGTTGCGAGAGATAAAGATGGCTCTTCCTTCTGGCATGTCTTTCGTGACTGGTGCTTTTCTTGTGTGTTGGACATATCATTCTCCTCATGGATGTTGACAGTGAAGTATGTTTAAGCAGACTTTTACCTTCAGCCACAAAAAGATTGATGACTAGACACTGTAATGGCACACATGGCTTTTGGGATCTTGTGCCACTCTGGTCAGACTTGATCCCCGACAAAGCAGATGGAAGTTACTGTAGTTATCTTGTTTTAGGTCTGTTTAGGTGAAGCACATCTGATGAAATTAAATTTCTTTGATACAAGTAAAGATTGAATTTGTCTTCAAAACACACCTGTCAAGAACAGCTGTTTTTTTGAGGCTATGTATTTAGCCAAAGTTACTGCTTGAAAGGTTTGTTCCTGTTGCCTACTCACAAATTCTTTCACATTCATTTTTTCCAGTGTTTCAAAAACAGATCCAAGAGCTCTGGCAGAACCCTGAGACCCTATCTAAAACAATCCAGAATGAACAAATGGATTGATTTGACAAAAATTTATTTACTGTCAAATAGGAAAGAACAATGATAGAGGAAATTCTTTTTTTTTAGCAAGTTTGGTGTCATTTTGGCTTCATTTTAAAGAAAAGTTTCTGGGGCACTCAACTTTTCCCCGAACAGGCTTTCCTCAAAATCTATTGGTCTGAATTTAGATTTTAATTTAAATTGTCTACTTAAAGAAAAGTTGCGTTTTCTCCAAACTTAAACACATGTAGACTGCCTTGGGACCTTGTTACATTTTTTTTGTGCCAAACATGAACCTTATTTTTTGACTGCTGCTTCTGTTTACGTGCGTGTGTCTACTTGCTGCTTTTCAGGTATTCATGTTATCTTACTTAAGGTGTGAATGAGTGTGTGAATGTTTCCCAGCGATGGGTTGCGGCAGGGAAGGGCATCCGCTGCGTAAAACATATGCCAGAGAGTTGACGGTTCATTCCGCTGTGGCGACCCCGAAAGGGAATAAAGCCGACATGAAGATGAATGAATGAATGTTATCTTACTTTTGTTCTGGGAAATATCTCAGGAATGTGTGTTGACTGACTGACACATATATTGCTGTTTACTTTTACTCAAGTAGAGTTTCTGTGTAACTGCTCCACCACAGAGAGAAGTTAATGAAATCAATTAATTGGACTTGTAAAAATGAAATGTACACTTGCTACGCTTGCAGTAAATCATAACTTGTGTTGTAGTGTATCATTGTTAGTGTATAGATTCTTTTTCTTTGGCTGTGTTGCAGGCAGTTCGTGAATACCTGCAGTCTGGCTCTGGATATCAACGAGAGACTCATTAAAGAGGATCAGTACGAGTACCACGAGGGGCTGAAGGCAAACTTTAAGACCATGGTGAAGGAGCTGTCTGAAATCATCCACGAGCAGGTATTTTTGTTTGCTGTCTGATGTGTTCTACACGATGTTAAATTGGGCTATTTGCACTGCAATGCCCGCTTAGCCTTCTCTGTAAGGATTCTTTCGTTTCACTTAACATTGTAAAGTTAACCAGTCTTGGTATGAATTTTCTAAGATTTCAAACTAAAGTAAAGTTTGTTTGTCAACACTTCGGTTAGGAAAGTTGCTGAAATAGTTGATGGTGTTTATGCAAATTAGTTGATGTCATCCAAGTGATGTGCATGTGTAAAGCTATCGTATTATTGCTCTGAAAAAAACTTTGCACATGTTTCATGCTATTAGTACATATTACACACCTAGGATTAAAAATATGTTTTGCCTAAAAAACATTCAATATTACAATATTAGTAAAGATGGCTGAAGTACAGCAAATATAAAAGCTGACTTACCTTTAAGCGAGACACGTCTGTTGACTGTGTTTGTTTGCAATCAGACCTGTATTTTTAAATAATTTTTAAAATACTAAAAATAACTTTGCAGTTTATGAAATAATGAATTTGGTATGTGTGAGAAATAAACAAACGCAGACACCAGAAAAGTAAAAAAAGAAAGAAAAAAAAACATCTTCATTTTTTAACTTGAACAATAAATGTTAAACACACTGCAAAAGATTGGGGTTGGAGCTTCTTTTTTCAGATTTTAATATGCAGCCATTTTTTATATAAATATACTCCATCGATTCACAATTTTCCTAATATCAAATATCTTTTATGGAGTGAAATTAGACACTAGAGTAGCTAGATTTAGTCTATAATGTTGCTAAATCTTCATGAAGTGTGTTTTTCATAAGCGCAGCCTCCCGCTTTCCCTCTCGATGTGTATTAAGTGACTGAACTGCAGTTCCTCAACTAACCAATTGAGGCTGAGTCCAGAAGTGAACAGGTTCTCATTCACTCCAATGTTAAAACTAACCAAATTTGGAGCTGAGAAAAAATGTTTCCTCCCCTGGCTCCATTAGTTTTGCTAGTTTTAACCTTCATGAACACTCCTAGGGGGGTGAATTATTTTTAATTTAGTTTGTTTAAGATACATCATTATTTAAACATTAAGCAATGCCTATGCCATGCCTTTGTGGACTCATTTGTCACTCATCCAGAACAAACTGACGAATGAATGGGTGATCAAGTTGGAGATTTTAATCACAATTTTATCCAAACTGAAATACTTGTACTTGTACCTTGAATTTTATATATACCCAAACATTTTTATGGCTACATCAGTTTACCCGCATGTTACAACTTACTGATTTTCAGGTTTTAATGTTATCTCTCTTTTGTTCTTAAAGCTGGCTCAGGAATTTGCAGCTGCTGTAGTTGATTGTTTACTCTTGCACAAGTACAGTTTTGCTGGTATTTTTACTGCTTAACTGTCAACAAAGTTCATGAAAGCGAGTAAATTAAATAAACTTGTTTAGTGAAGGTAAAAGGGAACCCTTTTAGCATTTGTTTATATAAAATTATAGCTTTATAGATATGCACTGTTGTACAGTCTGGAGCATGTATGCATGCCAAAGCATCAGATTCTTAAAAAAGACAGAACTCAGCATTGGTTTAGCAGCAGTCTAAATCTGACATGTCTACAATTTGCGGTTAATGTCAAGCTGTGCTCTTGTTGCTCCTAATGTGTCTCTCCTTTTCCTCTCTCTGCTGCCTGTTTAGATTGAGCTCTAGGTAACTGCTTTCTCTGCACTGAAACTGTGTTTCTTGGAATGTTTCTGCATGCTGTTGCTGTGTTCCATCATCAGTGGATTGTGTGGTGTAACTGTGTGTTTGGGTTGATTGACGCTAGCGATTTAACTTCTGATGCAGACTTCAACCTTCTCCTCATAGATCTTCCGAGAGGATATGATGCGTTCGCTGCTGCAGAACTCTCTCCATGTGTTTCGAGCCATCAGCGGGACCTCTTCCTGAGCTTCCGTGAGCACACGTTCTCTTCACGACTGAATGTACCTGTACATATCTTGAGTATCGGTGTTTTCTGCACAGTGCCATCTTTTATTTGCTATGTACAGATAGTTTTTGTATATATCGCTTTTAGGATTCATTTTGGATGCAAAAGAATTTGGAAAGTCACGTTCCTTCTCTCGCATAAATGTCCTTTGTGATGACCAAACCGCCTTATTTTACATCACTTTTATACAGTTTCGTAGAAGTGTTCATGTTTTTATCCTCTTTAATTAATCAGTATTTGTTCCACATTAATTCTGTTAGTTAAAGCTATAGGTCTATAGGTTCCATATTTTATACATATTAAAGCAATTTCACACCCATCACGAGTTTTTTTTGTGTTAAAGATATTAAATATTGGTTATAACACAAATCAACCTTTTAGTGAGGTCAGGTTTTAGCTTTTTATGTGAAATTATGGCTGCTGTGTAATTAAATTATTTTACTCAATCATGACTTGTCTTCTGATTTTGATATTTTATTCATACATTAATATTATGTTTACAATTTACGCAATTGACCAATTACAAAGCTTTGCCACTCTTGGTTCAGTTCTGTTTCTGTCACTCAACCCAATCTCTTAGTTTACTCCTTCTTTAAGTGGTAATAATAAACCGAGAAACTCATGCATTGAACATTTATAACTGTGAAGTGCAAAGATTGATACTTAATGCTAGAAAAATTTGCATTTTTTTTTGTCAAAATTGACTATTTTGAAATTTTTTTTTTACATTTTTACATTTTAACAGTTTTGGTGTAAAAACACAAAACACTCAATACACTATAGTCATTCGTATTTTATTGAGGATGTTTATGTCTCTGTATATTTGATCAGAATTCCAAACCGTGGTAGGTTAATGAGTCCATGTTGCCAGGATTTATTGTTGGGTCAATTGTTTTGATATTCTTCTTATCACTGATCACAACCTTTAAACATTTTATAAAATACATAAATAATGCAAATATGCTATAGTAAGAATTCTACATTTAAGAACAACAGGTTGTTTGTGCTCTAAGCTCTGTGTTACACCTATCTTTGTGAGCCAGAATTTTGAACCTGCAGGGACATCACTAGAACACAATGTCTCCAATGGAGATAAACCAGTTCACCAAAGATCAGGTGCACAAGCTATGTTGGATACTTGTAAATCACACTCTCATATCTGATAATTTACAACAAAAAAGCCACAGTTTAGCTGTTTGCCAATTATTTTTTGTTGCAACTTTTGCCTGGAATCCAACATGTGTAAGTTGCTTCAAGAAAAAACTCACTAAATCCATCAGACTCTTTATAATGCAATCATTTAATATGATGAAGTAAAACTTTTTTAATATTTAACTTAAAAACTTCAACCATCCAAAAATAAGTCACTGATGTCCACTTAAAACAGAACATTATCAGGACACAAATGCAGGGATATATGAAACATATCATACATATATATCATCACTCTCCTTTTAAGCATGACATACTTTTTTTTGCAAATGTTTAAATACGATGTTGACTGTTTCAAATGTAGAATATTGCATATTGTCTCTCCCCTTCTGTAAGTTGCTTTCGACAAAAGCATCTGCCAAATGCGTAATTGTAATGTAAATGTAGAAAATTATTAACAAGTCACTGTTGCCACATAAATAGAAATTATATTGTTATATCATCTCATCTCTCTTTTTGATTCTGTAGATTCTGGCTGATAAACGCTGTTCTAGAATTAAGTGTAAATATATGCAACTCTTTATAAAACAAGTGCACACATAAACATTTTGTGGCTGTTTGCAGGACTCTCACAGTTCAGAATGTTTCAGCAGGATTATTTTGCATTTTATTTTTTAAGCGTTCTATTATACGCTTTTTTTCCTCTGGTCTTATGTGAACGCATATTTATGAAGCAGAAAATGTGAGGCATGTGCAGGGTATCAATGGTGTTTGTGCATTCTGAAAGGCTTCATCTTGAGGATCTAGATATCAGAAACAAAAGATGCGTAGATTTGTACTCTATTTGTTATGAAAAGTGTGTGCACTATGAATGAAGGCACTGAGAATTAAGAATGCAGTATTTGTAACCGATTCACATTTTAAGTGTTGGTGTCATCAAAAAATTCTGATCTGAGAAAATTCTAGAAACAGGTGAACAATCAGAAATTTGCCATTGTGTTCGTGTTGCTGTGTATGCCTCTATAAAAGAGATACATGCTGTCCCCATTTTCTCTCTGTGACCTGTAAATCACATGATAAAAGAATATTTTTGAAAAAGAAAACGTTGTTGTGAATTATTTTGTTGGAGCTTCTTTAGTATTTTCTATTATTTAATCAGAGACTTTGAGAGACTTTTAACAATGAGTTGATTACATCTAACTAAAGGTTTCAGGTAACATTTAAAGTTTACGAGTTTGAAAACGTGGAGTTGTAGTAGGGATAAGTACAGTTAAATAGAGTTGAAATTATCTGTATTTCCAGACAGTCATAATAAAGTTGTCTGTGAGGTTATGGGTATATGTCTATGTAAGACGACTACACGACTACATCTGTACTGTTCTTGATATTTTGCTGCAACTCCTTGAGGTGCATTCCAAATGCTTAGAACAAACAGAAGTAAGTTTTGAATACTAAAACATACTATTTTAAGATAATGTTGCCATTCTTTTGCAACTGTGTATAGGTCTTCTCATTTTGTTGCAAGTTAACGATACTCTGATTTTAATGTAAAGTCAAATATTGTTGTCATTAATTTCCCAGCATATGTTCCTCTACTCTGATTAAATAAATATAATTCAATCCAATTTATGTGTCATAGTAAATCACATGATATTCAAAATTTTAACTCATTTTTTATTAACACTAACATAAAGGCATTGTTTAAAAATATGCCCCTGGTTCAGTAAGAACATTCCGATTGTTAGAGAACAGAGCTCAACTCTCTAAAGTGGGGTTCGGAGCAAAAACCTTCTTGAGTGCCAGCTAGAAGGTCTAATCTATGATCTGGATTAAAGATCTCAAACTGAATTCCTGGAGAGCAGCAGCCCCTGTAGTTTGTGTTCCAGCCCTGTTTCAAGAGACAAGTAGCTTCAAAAATCCCACAGAAGAGCTTAATCGGTGGAATCAGGTGTGTTCAGTTAAGGTTAGAGCAAAACCCTCCAGGAACTGAGTTTGAAATCCCTGATCTAGACGATCTAGAAAATTCACTAGCTTTTTCAGCAGGAGAAATTTGCTGTGATCAGCTTATATGTTGTTTTTTATATGATGTTTTCCCCTTGATTAAACATCTCACTACTGTTGAAGCATCTGATAAGTTGGCTTGAGAGCTGATATCCACCGAGTTCAAATATTTGGAATTCACTGATTATCAAACACAAGTATCTCATGATTCGTATCATCACATACTCATGGGTTTTTCAACCTCTACCCTCGGGCGTTCAGAGCAAAACCATTTACTTAGAAACTGCCTTTTTTTGAGTAACACTCGATCTAACCTGCACAGGGATTGAACGCACTGACTCTCCTCAAGTCCAATATTTAGGAAGTCATACTTTCTGTGCAATTTGCTCAGTTTCTTATGCCTTGTTGAAATATTTTAACTTTCAAAAATGTATGCAAATTGTTTATATTTAGAGCGAATTTTTCTTTGGGTTATACCAGTACTCAAGGCCTAATTTCATTTCATCAGTATGTAACTGTTGGGTGTGACAATAAATGAATCCAAATCACACAATGTCTGCTCATGTTGTTGTGAAAGTATTGGAAGCTTACGAGTTAAAGACATCCAGGAGGAGGGGACAATCCAGAGCTTTGTGTTCTTGTGTGACAGCTTGCAAATCCACATTCAACTATTTACACTGTTAAAAAAACAGTACTGTAAGTATTTTTTTTTCTTTTTCCCTTTTTCTTGATTTTTAATGGCCATTTCCATACATTTAAAAACTGAAACTTCTATAATTTAACAAGAGATTTATACATTTAATGGATATCTTTGTAATGTTACAGAAAACAGAACCAAGAAAATTACATATTTCTGTGCACTAACCATTAAACAGACCATTAAACAGTTCCAGCACATTTCTCCAGTTCTTAAGTCTCTACACTGGCTGCCGGTCTCCTTCAGAATAGATTTTTAAGTTCTGTTGCTTGTATATAAGTCCAAACATAACTTGGCACCTAAAAACCCTAACAGACACGATCAGTGAATACACACCAAACAGGGAACTGAGATCTCTCAGATCCAATAAATTAGACCTACCCCGGGTTAATGTCTAACGGGGTAAATACTCCTTTAGTTATCATGCAGCCGACAGATGGAACCAACTTCCAGAGGAGACCAAGGGTGCCAACACTTTAGTCAAGTCTAAAGACTAACATGTTTAGTTGCACTTTTGTTGACAGAGCACCAACGTTAAAACAACTTTTGCTTCTATATGACTTGTTTTATGCTTGATTTCATTAAACGTACTTTCATTTTTAATTCTTTGTTTCCAATGCAAAGCACTTTGAATTAACCTGTGCACGAAATGTGCTATACAATTAAACTCGCCTTGCTAGGTAATTAGTCAGTCTCAAACGATCAAGTTGACCAGTTAAATTCTGTAAAAATGTATCTTGTAATCACAGTGCATATCTGACCCAGTTCAGAAATAGTTGATGTCTAAATAAATAATAAATATTTGGATAAATACATAAATATTTGATGTATGAAAGCTTGATCAATTCAAAGCTGTCAAGATTTTTCTGTTTAATGTGAATTTGTATTAATGGAGGGGGAAATGTATGCGTTCTCTTGAAAATATAATAGTTTAGTTTTGAATTCAAAAATGTGATCTTTCCCATTTTATTTAAACTGCAGCATACAAATATGATAAATATTCTGCTTCAGTTCAGACTGATATTAATAAGTTTAAAACTCAAAACATGGCACTTGTTCCGCAGCTGAAACAGACTCGATTAAAAGGTGTCTGGATATAAACCCTTTTATAAACTGAAAAAAAAGAAAAGAAAACTGAATCTGAAAAAAAATGAATTGATTTTAAAAAGAGGTTTTGAAAGAGAAATGTAGAAAACTTATTTTAATTTAATTTGGCTATGTATTTTTTGCTGTTGTTTTATTCTATTTATTTTTGTTTAATTTTATTTTATTTAATATAAAACATTTTGCTTAAATCTCATTCCATGCATTTACACCATTGACTGTCTTTAACATGGACGTAGCAGTTTAGTATGATCAGTGAAACAAGCTAAAAATGGGTGTAGCCAACCAGCGCCTTCATAGAAGTACATCACTTCTCAGTAACCAAATATGGGTTCAGAGAGGTGGGACATGGGCGCAGCACAGATGTTTAAGTGGCTGAATGTTTACATTTTCCATATTTTAAACAACAACAAAAAATTATTCACCCCCTCAGAGTGTTCATAAAGGTCAAAACTATCTATCTAAATAAAATAAAAACATTACAGAACCAGGGCTGCAAACATGTTTTTTTTTCAGCTCCAAAGTTGGTCATTTTTAACATTGGAGTGAATGAGAAGTTGCTCACTTATGACCCCTCCCCTTGTGGCCAGTCGAGGTATTAAAGTTCTGTCACTTCCTATTGTGCAGGATCAGGGAGAGCGGGGGTTTACCCTTGGTTTATGAATATTAATAAAATATAACTGATATAAAGATGTAGATATACACTCACCTAAAGCTTTATTAGGAACACCATACTAATACAGAGTTTGACCCCCTTTCACCTTCAGAACTGCCTTAATTCTACGTGGTATTGATTCAACAAGGTGCTGAAAGCATTCTTTAGAAATGTTGACCCATACTGATAGAAGAGCATCTTGCAGTTAATGGAGATTTGTGGGATGCACATCAAGGGCACGAAGCTCCCATTCCACCACATCCCAAAGATGCTCTATTGGGTTGAGATCTGGTGACTATGGGGGCCATTTTAGTACCGTGAACTCATGGTCATGTTCAAGAAACCAAATTTAAATGATTTGAGCTTTGTGACATGGTGCATTATCCTGCTGGAAGTGGCCATGGGTAAATGGGTAAATGGTGGTCATAAAGGGATGGACATGGTCAGAAACAATGCTCAGGTAGGCTGTGGCATTGAAAGATGCCCAATTGGCACTAAGGGGCCTAAAGTGTGCCAAGAAAACATCCCCACACCATTACACCACCACCACAAGCCTGCACAGTGGTAACAAGGCATGATGGATCCATGTTCTCATTCTGTTTACGCCAAATTCTGAACATTTGAATGTCTCAACAGAAATCAAGACTCATCAGACCAGGCAACATTTATTCTTCAACTGTTCTATTTTGGTGAGCTTGTGCAAATTGAAAAGAGTCTCTGGGTATGATTTACAGAAAACACAAGATATATAAATTCTTGAAATTAATTAAGAAAGATTTGACAGGGTAGCATTGATGGATGATTTTAAAGGAAATTTCTTTGATTTTGTTCACCAAAATATACTTATTGGAAAAGGGACCAAATCTTTTCCAGTACACGTTTGGACACTCCTATTCCAGGAAGCAAGAGCACGTGGAACAATGACACAATTGGATTGGAAAAGAATGGATTTTGACATTGTTTCTTTTGGACATTGACTGAAAACATAGTTTCCCAAGGGGTGCATCAAGTGGAAAAAGGGATGGAGTCTCTATAGCCATAGGAAACGAGTAACCCTTGTACAACAAAATAACTCCGGATGGAATGGCATCAAAGACAATGGCAAAATGCTTTGGAGGAACTGGTATTTCAAAACGCTTAAGAAACTCATGGTATGAAAACCATTTCTTTTCATTATTGAAAAGTTGACTTACTTTTACGATCCCATTCCTGACCCAATTGTCAAAGAATAAAGACTTTCTTTTGTAACATATGTCCTTGTTGTTCCAAATAAAATATTTATTGGGAGAAAAATTGTGTTTATAAACAAGAGACCAGGTCAAAAGCATTTGTCTGTGAAAGTTAGAAAGAGAGACAGGAATTCGGTCAATGTTATAGTTGTAAAGAGGCAGAAACTCTAAACCACCCAGATTGGAAAAGATTGAGATAATATCAATCAATCAATCAATCAGTTTTTATATAGCGCTTCTTTAGCAATTGCTTTCAAAGCAGCTTCACAAAGTCCCCGTGAGGATCAGGCAGAGCAGACAGGAGTTCCCTCTGAGAGGAGACTCCCGCTGACTGAGGCAGGCGCTAATCACCTCCCCAGCATAAAGAACATACAAACTAAAAATCCATCGATGAAATATTCCAGATAGATGTAGGATCCGTTAAGTACTGTTTAATCCAGTTGTTTTTAAATGTGTTATTTAGTGTGCTAAAATCAAGGAAATTTAGGCTACCCTGGTTCAGGCTATTCATTATGACAGATTTTTTATATCTAATGAATTCTGTTCTTCCAAATTAACTTCAAATACTGATCAATTTTAGAGCAAATACGTTTTTCAACATCTAAAGAAATTGCAGCATAAATAAGTCTGGATAAACCCTCAGCCTTTCTGAGTAATATTCTGCCTCTTAGTGAGAGACCTCGCCAAAGCCTTTGGTTGAGCTTCTTTTAGAGTAATCTAATAAATCAAGGACAAGTTGTTAGAAATATGTCTGTTTTGCATGAATCCAGATTGGGTTTCATCAATTATATTATCTAAAACTTCTTTCAAACGCTTGGCAAAAACAATAGCTAATATTTTATAGTCATTGTTAAGTCGGACGCCAATTATCAATAAGTAAAAGATTTTTAATTTTGTTTAGATATAAGGGTTATTGGGCCTTGTGTAAGAGTTGGGGGAAGAATGCCTTTATTAACACTCTCATGAAAAACTTCTAGTAAAAAGGCAGCTACGTCTTTTGAAATGGTCTTATAAAACTCTGATGTCAGTTCATCTACGCCAGGAGATTTATTATTATTTAAATTAGTAATAGAGTCTTTTATTTCCTTTAAAGAGATTGGGCAATCACACACTTCTTCGTCAACATTACTTATTAACATATTACCACACAAAGAATTCATAAAAGAGTCAGCAAGGTCATCACAATACTGAGAGCTGTATAAGTTTTAATTAAAAAGATGAGGAGAAGTTTGAAATCTGGTTTGGATCGTCACAGACACTGATGAATAGCATTGTATTTAGATCTATTTAGAACCAAAGTACTCCCCATGCTCTCCCCCTTTTTTCCTTTTTCCTGGCATTA
Source organism: Danionella dracula (assembly GCA_900490495.1). Classification (NCBI taxonomy): domain Eukaryota; kingdom Metazoa; phylum Chordata; class Actinopteri; order Cypriniformes; family Danionidae; genus Danionella; species Danionella dracula. The sequence continues at coordinate 901,861 of UELW01000146.1, forward strand.
AGTTGTCTAAACACTACCTCAAAGGAATGAACTTATACATTAATTTCTGAATTATAACGAACTATATTTTGCAAATACAATATAAGTTGAACGCTGCACTCGTACAAATAAACCGTTCACGGCGCCATCTTGGACCCCTCTCCTCTCTAACCATTTCCGCCTAACTTCCGTTGCCAAAATGCGCTGAAGCGTCGTCATTGTTTACAAATAGTAAAATAATCTATTAATCGGGACTTTTTACGCCAAACGAGCGCATTACATCCAAATAAACACAAGCTCTGGTGTGCTGGACTACTAGTAAAAACTAAAGCGTAATTGTGCGAGTGAGGGCAGAGTTAGAGAGTGAGAAGTGAGCTCACGAGTTCCCTCCCACGGTCCAGCCACTCCCGCTGTCAGGGACTCCAGAAACTCCTTCTGTCACCGGCTCATTCGGGCTCCGGCGCGTCCGAGGCAGCTCTGTCAATCAATGTTTACCCCATTCAAACATGATTGTAGCGTTATGTTAGCACCAGGTTGCGAGACTCAGGAATAAGTTGGACTTCGTATGTAGTATTTGGACACCAGAATGAGTAGTGTTCCCCTCACTCAAGGGCTTCTAGGGTTCTCCGTCTGCCTCTTCCTCGTCGCGGTTGAAAGCTCCGCAGGTGGGTGTACTGAAGCGGAATGTTTAGCTTTCTGTTTCCGTCGCTTTGACCGAAACGGCGTTCGGGAAATCTTCTTTAAATCCCGAAATGTGAACTTTCTCACTGCTGTTGGTTCTTTAATTTAATAAAGCTCTATTGGTTCGTGTTTAAGCTTCTCATTGAACGTCTGTGGTAATCTATAAGCCCGGTTAAAATAAATATATAATGGCTTTAAAAGTCGAAATTTTAACTTAGAAAATCGAATTTGTGATACAAAGTCGAAATTTTGAGATACAAATTTAGTTTTAACTTATTAAAACCACAATGTGACATGTGGACTCAATGTAAAACGTGTACTATGTTTATTTTTATATTAGTAGTTTTTATGTCTAAATGTCCACTTCTTAAGTCAAAACCTTTTTCCTCTTTATTTATCTCTTGACTATTTCAAGCCATCATATATATTTTAACCTGGAAGAAATGGGCTTCCATAGGAAACAGATATCAATTGAAAACGTTTGCTGTTAACAGTCGAAATTTTTACATAAAAAGTCTAAATTTTGACTTAGGAAGTAGACATTTTCAGATAAATCATATTATCTGAAGCATATGCAAATTTGTAAAAAAAAATTCCTTTTTCAATGTTTTTTATTGAAGCTCAGACACATGCGCATAGATTTAAACAGTTACAAGAAAAGGTATGTGAATCCTTTAGGATCACAAGGAGCTTTGAATTAATTGGTCATAGATGTGCAAAATGTGCACTGACCTTCAAACCCACAACTATAACAAAACTAAGTCCTCTTAAAACAAGAATACACAAAAATATATGTTTTTGTTGAACATAACATGTAGTTTAACATTTTGAGAGATGGACAAACAAAATAATCAGCTATGATTGGACAGGTCCTTGCAGAGACCAGGTGCACGTACCTGGACAGGGGTTTGAAGTTTAAAAAGTTCCGTTTGGAAAAATAGAAAACTGTGATTTTTAGGTCTCCCTGACGCTGAATTACTGTTTTGTAAATATCGCACTTGAAATGCAGTTGCTGTTAAAAAAAAAAAAACAATTATTGTCCTCTTTGGGGGTTTTTTCATCAAGTTTTTTCTTAATATTTGCTATTTCTAAATACATTTAACATACCTTTTCCCAAAAAGTTTATACTTAATTGTGTGCTTTAATCATTTTATTTTACTTATCAAACTAATAATTTAAAAAGATTTTTCTTTCTGTGTTAATTTTTATCTGTGTGTAAAAGTAAAGTCCACTAATTTCACAAAACAAACTTGTAAATGAGTGGAAATGGACAACGATACACTGATTAGTTTACTGATTAGAACTAGTTTACTAGTTCTTCAGATGATACGAATAATGAAATGTGTAGCTTTTCAAACACTTTTTTTTCTAAAAAAACAATGTTGTTTTCCGTACACTCAGAGCTCCCTCTAAAGCATCTGAACTTCACATGGGAAACACCCTTCAGACTCCGCTTGACCTGGGAAAGACCGGAGGAGTTGCGTCCTGACTGTAAAGTCAATTACACTTTAAGAGTGACCCACTCTCAGGTGAGGAACTCTACTCCGCTTCAAATTCTAAACACTTTCCTCTCTTTGAATAGTGCTTCTCAAAACGCTGCACGTTTTATAACCTACTTATTTAGTTATTATTTACATTTTAAACGGAAAGTAATTTTCATTGTAGTTTATTACATAATAAAACAATTCAAAATCACTTTTAAAAATGTAATGAGTATCAGTATTGATATCGACAATCTTTGATTTGAAAATGTTTTGGAGCGGATGTAAAATCATTGGTTTCACCGTCCTTCTTTGACCAAAATATTCCAAATTGTGTTTAGAGGATAAACACAAGTTTCTGTTTTAGTAAAGTGTACAAGGCTCTAGGTCTAAAATTAGTTTTCTTTGAATTATTCTACAGTAAAGCTGATAGATAAACAGTGAAATGGTGGATAAAAAAACATATTGTCTTTCTAAATAATTTGAGAAAATAAACAAACAGAACAAATGAAAACAAATTTTCAAATCCTTTTCAGAAAAAAAATTATGCCGCTACAAACCTTTTCTCACCTTAAAACTTGTATAGATATAGATGTATAGAATTATCATATTATCTTTGTCACATTCATAAGTTAGAGAAAGTGTCACAACTAAATACAAAATTGTATTAAATTTAATTGTAAATCTAATTGTTTTTTGTCTCTTGCAATTTGAAATAGGGTTTTAAATTAGACATTACATTTAGTTTGTACATTGTTAAAATAAAAACAAAAACAATAGCATTCCTTAACCTAACTTTCTTGATGCCATCATTGTATTTTCTCTATGGTTTAAACATTGAAAGCTGACATAACAAACTAGATAAAGAATGTCATTATTAAAAGTAAACCAGGCCAAATATAAGATCTGATCTTTTATGAGCAAAGACTGTCACGGTCTAAAGTCCAGGTGTCAATGCTTCCCATATCATCCTCTGTAACGTCTTTATGCCTCTATAAGACTGTATATCTAAGTTCACCTTTATTTATCATGCATTTAATTTTACTTAATAAGTTGTTACAGTCTTAATCTTGTTTTGCTATTAAATGTATATGCAGTACAGATCAGAGTTTTGGACACAGCTCATTCAAAGAGTTTTCTTTATTTTCATTACTATGAAAGTTGTAGATTCACACTGAACGCATCAAACTATGAATTAACACATGTGGAATTATGTACATTTCAAGAACAGTGTGAAACAACATATTCAGGTTCTTCAAAGTAGCCACCTTTTGCTTTGATTACTGCTTACACACTCGTGGCATTCTCTTGATGAGCTTCAAGAGGTAGTCAGCAGAAATGAACTTCAAGGAATTTCCAGAGATGCTTAGCACTTGTTGGCCCTTTTGCCTTCACTCTGCGGTCCAGCTCACCCCAAACCATCTCGATAGTGTTCAGGTTTGGTGATTGTGGAGGCCAGGTAATCTAGCGTCCCATCACTCTCCTTATTGGTCAATTAGCCCTTACACAGCCTGGAGGTGTTTTTGGGGTCCTGTTGAAAAATAAATGATGGTCCAACTAAACACAAACCAGATAGAATAGTATGCCCCTGCAAGATGCTGTGGTAACCATGCTGGTCCAGTATTTTCCTTCACCCCCACACCATCAGACCTCCTCCTCCATGCTTCACGGGAAGCAGACATGTAGAGTCTATCCGTTCACCTTTCCTGCATCGCACAGTCACGGTGGTTTGAACCAAAGATCTCAAAATTGGACTAATCAGACCAAAGCACAAATTTCCACTGGTCTTATGTTCATTCCTTGTGTTCTTTAGCCCAAAGAAGTCTTTTCTGCTTGTTGCCTGTCCTTAGCAGAGGTTTCCTAGCAGATATTCTACCATCATTCACACAGTCTCCTCTTAACAGTTGTTCTCGAGATGTGTCTGCTGCTAAAACTGTGTCATTGACCTGTCTATAATGTGAGCTGCTGTTAAACTGTGATTTCTGAGGCGAGGCTGGTAACTCGGATGAATTTATCCTCCGCAGCAGAGGTGACTCTTGGTCTTCCTTTCCTGAGGCGGTCTGCATATGAGTCAGTTTCTTGAAAGCACTTGATGGGTTTTGTGACTGCATTTGGGGACACTTTCAAAGTTTACTCAATTGTTCGGACTGACTGACCTTCATCTCTTAAAGTAATGATGGCCACTTGTTTTTTTTTACGTATCTGCTTTTTTTCTTGCCATAATACAAATTCCGTTCAGTGGGACTATCAGCTGTGTATCCACCTGACTTCTGCACAACTCAACTGATGGTCCCAATCCCATTTATGAAGCAATAAATGCCACTTATTAAACCTGTGAAGTGAAAAGCATGTCAGGTGACTAGCTCTTGAAGCTCACCAAGAGAATGCCAAGAGTGTGGAAAGCAGTGATCAAAAAAGGTGGCTACTTTTTCTTTTTTTAATTCATAGTTTTGATGCCTTCAGTGTAAATCTACAATTTTCATAGAAATAAAAATAAAGAAAACGCTTTGAGAAGGTGTGTCCAAACTTTTGGTATTTTGGACTTTTTTGAAGACCAGTTTAAATTCCATACTCTTTACATGCATAATGTTATAAATCAAGTTTCGATTATTCCTCTGGATCTTTTGGCATTTTAGAGACTTTTAGAGCCATACGTCCAGGTGTAATCTCTGTTTTGAAGATAGAGGACTGGATATATTACAACAAATGTAGGAATGTTGTTGGAGATCTCCAAAATCAAGCCACTTTCTTGAGAAGGGTCTGGCTGCAGACACGTAGCTACAGATTCACGGGCGTCTCATGAGCAGCCTCAAAACTCAAAAAAATTTTAGGTTTCAGCGGAAATTGTTTATCTGCACGTTCATGTCTGAAGTAATGAGTCTGCATTCAGACCTTATAGTCGAGGTGTTTAGTCACTTTTGTTTACTAGGAAACTGTTGTTTTTCCCTCACTTGTAAAAAAGTTGTGTCGTAAGAATGAGAAAATGTATATGATGTCATCGAGATGACCTTTGAGAAAAGCTTGATCATGCGAGTTTTTTGTCATGATGAAATAAAAGACATTAATGGTACTCTTGAGAGCTGACTTCCTGTTGAATCGTATTCTTGCCTCTGAGGCAACTGCCTGCACACCCCCAAACCATGTGCTGTCTAAGAATTTGCAAAAATTCACAGGTATTTGTATATCGGCAATCTTTGTTTCTTGTTATAGCTGTAAATAAACTCTAAAGCTATACTGAATGTACACATTTTAATCAGAATCTTGGCCTAAGTAATAATCAAGTACTGCTATAAAGTAAATTCTACTTATAAGTTTAAAAACATATACTTTTTATTTTTTGTGAACAGGTCTGTTCAAACAGTGACAGTGATATAAAGAGGATTCAACGCACCAAACACACTCTGAAAATCTCAAATGAGAATGGACTGTGCATCAGTGTCTCAACAAACAATGAACACTGCCCAAACACACCCAAAATTCCACAAATGTTCCTCGTCATTCCTCCACCCTCAGGTACTTTTTTATAATAAACACACACTACCCATAATCACGCTATTTACCTACAATAACTATGGCCTGAATTTGGAGCTATTAAATCATTTTTCAAACCAGTAACATTTCCAAAAATGTGCAACATTTCCATTAAAGTGATGTAGGCTGTAACCGAAAGCTGTTTTACGTTTGAAGAAGAATTTATCAGGAGAGAATGAAAAGTATATGTTTATGAAATGTTTGTTTGTGTGCAGTAGTAGTGAAAATGAAAGTCAAACACAGAGCCTGTTTAGCAAGCAGTTTAAACTAAATATGATTAACAAATACAGAGATGAGCTGTGCATACATGTTAACTGCAACCAATAAAAAGAATAAAAATAAAATACTGTACACTATCAAGAATTTTTTTGTATAATACCATAATGAAATTTCTGGTTTTTCCAAATGATATATCACTTTACAATACAATTTAATGTAACATCGACTTAAGAAAAAATAGAACCGCGTTAACTCCCCACGAAGAAGACGTGACCTCTGACCTCACGTGTTGTGAGGATGAGTCGCGTGCTTGAGCTTGTAACGCAGGTGTGAGGCGAACTTGAATTGTTGGATATTCGCGAGTTTGGGTTTATCTCTAGGTTTCTTGCTCTTGGATGAGTGATTTAAAGCTTTTTTTCTCTAAATTAATCACACGGTAGAAGTTATTTGAGGTGTTTCGTGGAAGTTTCAGATTCTGAGACAGCAGTTTCTTAATCGCGTTGTGTAAGGAAAACCTCGAGGGCCGCGTGCGACGATGAAGTGAATGTTATCGGTATGTAAACATTGTTTACATTTGTACACATTGTTACTAAACTTTAATTCATCCGCGATATTTGCTTTAAATTGTTAGTTGTAGCTGTTTAAAATATGAGTGCGTTAATTGAATTTGGAGGTGAGGTATTTAACGCTAGTTAACGTGATGTAAGCGTATCTTTTCATCTCCAGTTAAATTGTCAATTAAATAAATAAAAAAGATAAGTGTCAAATAAGTTAGTGTGTCGGATTGGTTTGCTAGCGAGTTGTTAGAAAAAAAAACATCAGAAAGGGCGTGTGTGAGTGAGGGGAGGACAACAATAAGTTTGTTTTTGGTTTGTACGAAGTGAACTCTTCTGAGACCATTTTTAAACTAACACTAGACCTGTCTCTGCTCCTGCAGCTCTTCTTTTGTCCGCTGGGGGGCGTAAGCAGACAGTCTTTACCACTTGAACACAAAACATCGAGTTAAATTCATAGATTCTCTGAAACCCGAGTCATCGGTCTCCTCGTAGATATTTACTTTCTGTCGAGGTTTAATCGGTCTTTTGTGATGAAATCCAATTTTCTTTAATTTAATATGGAATGTAATCCATGGTTCTGATTGGAGGAGCAGCTCCTTTCGTCATCACAGCAGACTTTTAGTCCGGTTTGATGATAAAAAGCGCTGCAGTGAGAGTTCGGGTTTCTTCGGCTCTTCATTATTTGTGTGTTAAACGCTCGTGTGAGAGCGATCACGTGATTCCGTGAACTCTAAAAACGCGGCCGCAGTGACACCGTTCCCGGGTTTGCTGTTCGGTTGAATCGGGTCCCTACTTCAAACCCATTGTGGGTATCGCTTCTCGGCCTTTTGGCTAAGATCAAGTGTAGTATCTGTTCTTATCAGTTTAATATCTGATACGTGCCCTACCCGGGCACCATATATTAAATTGATTTTTGGAACTGGGAGATGGAATAGGAGCTTGCTCCGTCCACTCCACGCATCGACCCGGTATTGCAGTACTTCCGGGAACGGTGCACCCCCTCAAAGCGGTAAAATAGAAGACTTATTTATTATGTGTGAAACGGATTGTAGTTATTCGAAGTTAAATATAGTAAACTCTGTCTGAGAAGTCATAAAATTTACAGGATGTTATTGGAAAGTTATCATTAATGTAGTTATTATTATTGCTTGATTGTTAATATTAATGCGCTAGGTTTTGTAGGTATTTATTGAAAGAAAAGTGTATTACTAGATTTTGTCTTGGGTTTTATTTTACTGTTGAAGGGAGTTGTATGTCAATGTCGGTTTATAGCTTATTGTTTAACAGATTGATAAATTATTGTTCAAAAGTCGTCTTTACATCTGTTTTGTTTGTGTTATTAGGCAGTGTGTGTGATCAGATAATTAAATGAATAAATTCTCTGTTATTCTACACATTTCTTAAAACGATATGAATTTCTATTTGTGGACTTCGTCGTTGTCTTTTTTTTAAATGGTTTGTTCTTCGTCCATCTGTTAAAGAAATGTGCTTAGATTTTTTTTAAATTGCAATATTATACCATTTAATGTTCTTTAATGATGTTTTGCCTTATGTTGTTGAATTTCCCCTTCACCTGTTTATTTTGTTACGTGATTTGCTTCATTCTTAACTCTTTCGCAAATCCTACTTTCTAGAATTTATTTGTAAAAGTATTTTAATCAATGGTAATCTGTAAGAAAACGGAATAGCTCAGGAAGCAAGAGGATTTCAGCAGTTGTGACTTTTTTATTATGTTTGACTCTCTGACGGAAGTGACGTTGTGAATCCTTTGTTGCTGATTTCTGCGTAATGCATCACGTGATTTTTTTCTTAACGTGTTTTTTTCTATTCCTTACGTTTTCTGATGCTATAAACGCTAAGGCAATGTTGTTTAGCATTACATTTAACTTCCTCTTTAAAACTGCCAATGTGGAGATTCTTAAAAAGTCGTTTTAGTTGGAAATCCTCTCATTGGCTGCTTGGAGCTTCTGTTGCATTGTGGGAAGCTGTGTGTTGTGAAAAATCCGAAAGTTCAGTTGTTTTTGTGTTTAATTCGAGGCTGGTTCTCACTCGCGTTGAAAAAGACCGCGCTCTTTCTCTTCATTCATTCTATTAGAGAGCGATGAGAAGAGAGCCGTCAATCAAAGCCGTGTTCCTGTAAGTCCCGCCCCTTCTCCTCCGCTGTACAACTCATACTTACCTGGCAGGGGAGATACCATGATCAAGCAGGTGGTTCACCCAGGGCGAGGCTTAGCCATTGCACTTCAGGCTTCGTTGACCTCTGCGAATTCCCCAAATGTGGGAATCTCGACTGCATAATTTCTGGTAGTGGGGGACTGCGTTCGCGCTCTCCCCTGATCTCATGGTTAATGAAAGAATATATGAAGTAATTTATTGTGTTATGGAGTGATTGTTGATGAGGCTGTTCATCACTTGTATTAAACAAATATAAAGTGTAAGATCTTGATAAAACTTTCTTGTAGTGTATTTGTGTTGATTATAGTTAATCTTGTTGATGTGTAGTTGAAAGTTTGTGCAATAATTTACTTAATAATAATTTACTTAGTTCAATTGAATGAACCTCCTTATAACCTTTCAAAGTTTCATGTTTCTGTTGGAATTTTACTTTTACAAATGGATAGTTTTGTTCAGAAATAGTTTGTACATCTGCTTTGTTTTCTGGATTTTAAAAGGTGAATGAAATGTTTTATTTTGAAGGTGGTTTAATGATAACTTGTAAAAATTTAAATAGCAACAAAACAAACAGCACATTTGTTTTATATGCAGCTAACTGGTACATTAAAATAAAAACACTTACAAATGGGCCATCAGACGCAACTAAAGATCTCAGTGAAAGTGCTTGGAAGGACCCAGTTATGTGTGCAAATCATTAACTACTCATTGACAAATTCAGTCTTTAGTCATCGATCTCTTCCTTATGAAGAATTAACGAGATGTTAGAATCATAAATGAAACTAGTTTTCAAAATGAAGATTTGCACTAATGCTAGTTTTATTTTGCATCTTGAGAAGTCATTTCACCTCTACTCTTGTATTTCAGTAATGCTGGTGAAAAACATGGGTTACGAGTATTCTCACAACAGGTTGAGATGCTCGTGGAAACCAGCTGTAGATGTCAAGGACCTCAGGTTTTATTACTGGTAGGCAATTTCCTATGCATACATATGCTCATATATATATATATATATAAATATAATAACTTGTCCCTCCCCCCCCCCCCCCCCGCCCTCTCTCTCTCCCTCGCTCGGTCTCGGCTCTCCCTCTCTCGTCTCTCTCTCTCTCTCTCTCTCGCTCGCTCTCCCTCTATCCCCCCCCCCTCCCTCGCCTCTCGCTCTCTCTCTCCCTCGCTCTCTCTCTCCCTCTCTCTCTCTCTCTCTCTCTCTCTCTCTCGCTCGCTCTCTCTCTCCCTCTATCTACTCCC